>JAIUCT010000007.1:7405574-7601684 GCA_021307375.1 Tetraneura akinire
GAAGTACTTGGAAGTACATGGAAGTACTTGGAAGTACATGGAAGTACATGGAAGTACTTGGAAGTACATGGAAGTACGTGGAAGTACGTGGAAGTAGGAAGTCTGGTGTACAAAAAAATGACTAGTGGTTTACCCCCCTGATTTTTCTAATATTTTAGTATGATGTTAAGTAATATGTAAGTATAATTCAGTATAATTTTCAGACCTAAATACCAAAAATTGCCAATTTTATCAAACATTATATACGTAAAAACGAGAATTTTACGAAATATTCAATGTCCAATATTTTGTAAAAAAATGAACGTAACGGTTCCAAAATTTTACCACATATATATAACAGATATGTGAACACCCAAAAAAATTTTCAAGTCACTATCTTTAAAATTTCTTGAGTTATGGTGATATATCGAAAACGTATTCGTTGAAATTTCATTTTTCGTAAAAAATGCCGTTTTTTCATTTTTTCGTCGTTTTTTCTACCGCTTAGGGTCAATTTTGAGAAATTCGAAAATGATCTAAATAAAGTACCAACTAGATCCACTTTCCAACCGGAAACATATGCTATTCGTGATAATCGTAGCATTATTTCGGGTAGTAAAAATGTCTTCAGAATAAAAAAAAAAAAAAAATCACACATCATTGTAAAACCAATTACATTCTTTGCTTCGCTCAGAATCTAAAACTATACCTATTAAATTAAATGTACAACTACAGGATAAAAACCATTAACTAATAAAATCAGGTCTTTGAATATAAATTATAATACATGGCTATAAATTAAATTTCTATGTTAACTATACAATTATTTAATAATAGTTATATATAATATATATTGTTACTTTGTGTAAATATCTTTTTTTTTTAAAAAAAATAGGTTAATATACCTACATTTTTTAATTAGAACGTTTTAATTCAAAATAAATATCTTTAACAGAAAACAAACTACGAGGGTATATTTAGTTTGAATAACAAATTATTCTTGATTACCTATATTATATAAAATTGTATACGTATTAATTACAAGTAATTATATTTATAAATAATATTTTTTTTTAAATCATAGATTTTTAATAATTTAACATGTTTTAAATTATAGTTTAGAATTTAGAATTTCATGAATACTAGTATGGATTTTACCCCAGATTTTACTTACTAGTCTGAAATATTTTGTAATTTTTTTTTAATATTAAATAAAAGTATTAAGTACCTTTAAGAAATCGTGAAAAAAAAATACCTGTATTATTTGAAATTATTGTCTAAACCAGTTTTAGCGTTCATATTCATTTGTGTTATGAAGAAATATATCTATGCTACCATTAGTTCCAACTATTTTATTTTTATTCAGTTGAATAACTAATTTATCCATTGATTCATAAATAATCGTAAATAATGTTTATCAAATATATAAAAATATACATACCTATTATAGAACTTTTCACTAGATTTTTCATAAACTAAAATATATTTTATTTATTTCACCAAATATTATTATTATAATTATTATCTTTGTTATTATTTATATAAAAAAAAAAAAATGTTATATTTATTCATGATTGATATATAATATATTACATTTGATTGAAGGTGTACATAGATATTAACGGGGATATTAATCAATAAAAACATAAGAATTTTGTTAAAGGTATCCACCTATTATTTTCAACATTATTATTCTCCTATAGATCTGCACTTTCTAATATATACTCTGTTCCAAAAGAGAAGACACGGGTTCTGCGCATAGCGAATGACGGCTACCGCAACGCATAGCTGATTTTCCCCTTCCACTTGTCATTGTTTCACGTGGTGAGCTTTACGAAGTCTATTGCCGATAATTTCCGATCATTGCCGACGATGTATACACCGTAATTAAAATGCTGCACACAATAGCAGTGTACACGTGCACGGTTATCACTTTATCAGGTGACAGGTTATACTTATACGTATATTCGCCAAGTGTCATAAATGTCAACAATCGAAGCGCGCCGTATAATTGTTTTTAACGGTGCGGCTGGGCGTCAGAGGTCGCTGGTGAGCATACGTGTATTTATCGTGAAAACTGGTCACCGCTTCGTGTCTTCTCTTTTGGAACAGAGTATAGATAGATAAATTTTTCCATATCCAATTTAAAAAGGTTTTTTGGCATAAGACTTAGCTAACAAAGAAGTGTTCCCATCTGATTCCTATATCTCACTTGTAGGCATATAAATACTGAAGCTTTTTTTTATTAGGTTGATTTACTATATGATATTTATCAAGTTTATTTATATTTAAAAGTTCGAAATCATTATACGTAAAATATACACCATATTAGTTATTATTTAAAATATATACCAATATTTTTTCTACAAATTAAATTTATTTTGTTAATATTGAATGAAAGTATGGTTAATAGTCACAATTATTGTACAAGAGTAATTGTTTAGTCCTAAATATATAGCTAGTATTATGTAGTTTAAAATATTGGAACTAGCTATATAATATTATATACCTACACTTATATTTAATCTATAATCTCATAAATAATAATAATAAATTAATTTTATTACTAATACATGTATATTGCATGTGTAATATATACAGAAATATAAACCATATAATTATTTGTTTATATCAATAATAAAAATATTCATAATTGTTTAACTATATAAAATTAAGTAGTAATAATTTTTACCTAACCTATATAAGGTATACAATTAAAAATAATAAGTACCTATTTTAATTTATAATTAAATTACCCATAATTATGATTATATGATTTTTAATATTAGAAATCAAATAAATTTTAAAATAAATATAGGTATTATCTATCAATAATTTATTAATTGATAAATAGATTCATTAGATTCTTAATATAAATCACATTATTTAAATAGTTTAAATTTTTTATTTGTAAAATCACATTTATGTGGTTATTACGTGTTAATATGTTCTTATAGATAATGATTGTAATCAGTTATTTAGTTATTATAATTTATAATGGGTGGTATTTTCAAATATTTTTATATGGTTTTCTTTTAAACTACTATAATAATATTAGTTTTTCATTTCTCAAAGAAAATATTCCTGTTTTTTCATAATTTTTAATCATGAGAAATTTATTTTATTTTGATCTATGTGAGATTTAATAGTTAAATTAGTAATATTAAAATTAGGTATAAATAATTTTTGTCAGTGTAAAAGTACTTTGTGGTTTTATTTAATTAAATTGAGTTAATGTAATATCAAAATGTCATATTAAGTTCTGTGTAATTTGTAATCGAATTAAATTGTTTAGTAGTATACATGTAAGTAAACATTTTTTTGTTTTTTTTTGTTTTTGTGTTGTGATATTAAAATATTTGTAGATTGTTTAACATAAGAAAATGTGCTTCGCTATCAATTTACCTCAAAAGAGTGCAATCTTTAATCTACTGTATACCATATGAAGTATTTCTTTTGAATCATTGAAATGAGAAAACAATATGTTTATAATATGTATTTTCAATTGTGTCCTTTATCGGCAAACGTTAAATCACTGACAAATCGTCCATTAAAAATAATTAATAAATTTTACAATGTTGACACACGTGTTAATATTTACCCACGCGCATGGATAATGTTCAATTAAATTTCATTAGTATTAATGTCACCCTATATTTTGTTTGTTACGCACAAACATATTACCCTAGTGTCAAGTATGATATTAGATATTTTGAATCAATTAGTAATCATTTTAAATGTATAAGGTAGTTAATATCGGTCTTCGTTTAGTATGTGACGTACCGAAAAATTGATACGTTGTGATATTAATTATAAGTATTTTAGATTTATTGGATATGAAATTAGAATATAATAAGTACATTTTAACAAACGGAATTACATTTTATAATATAAAATTATAAAATATATTATTGTATAATTGTTTTATATATTTTTTTTATTATAAATATTGTATTTTATTAATTTATTTGATTATATATTTTAAGTACCTAATAGTATGTAATTATAATAATATGGATAATATCAAACGTATCACTTTATTTTATTTATGAATAAAATTTAATTTTTTTTTATGTATAATAAATGAAATATTTATAGTATTAATGTATTATTATCTATAATTATAATTTTTACAAAATTATAATAAGTCACGCAATCCGGTTAGGTCACATACTAAACGAATACCTTAATTTTTTTTCATGGACACTGTCTAGTCTTCGATATAAATTGTCATATTTTCGAAATCACAATCAGTAGTGGATAATTTTGCAAAAGAATACCCCGTCCCATACTCCTATAGTCCTATTATAATAGGTAGTTTATAAACTGACACGACAACGTACTATTATTGTCGTACAACAAACAAGATCGATTTCCGAACGAGAAAATAATAAAATTATATGAAAATAAATAAATAAACGAAAAAGGAAAAAAGAAGATAATAGGTTGTACTCCCTTGGACGTGTACGATTGTCGTTTGTAAACTGTAATACTGTATTATTAAACGGTCAGCATCCTTGCGCGTGGCGCGGCGGGAAGAGAAGATAATTTGTCCGTGTCATGTTATGTTCATCCGTGACCGTCGGTGGCCGGTCCGCCGCGTGCCTCGTATTTTGTGGACCCAAGCCGGTTCCGTTGCGAACCTCTTCCCCGTCACTCCACTACGTCCTTCCTTATCGAACAAAAGCAATGACCGATAGCGTGGCGGTGGTAGTGGTGTTTCAACCATCCGTGGTCGGCTACCGTCGGATCGATACTTGCCGGCTAATCGCACCGTAGGCGGCAGCTGCTGCTGCTGCTTGCTCAGCGCCTCGACAGCATCTTTTCCCTGTTGGGTCGTTGGCTTGCAGCCGTGTCTCGTGTTTGTTATGCACAAACTACGTTTGTTCCAGCTCTCCACGTGATAGTCTAGACGCACGTTTGTGTGCGTGTATTGTCGACGACACAGCGTCGGGTCTTTGTAATATTGCAATAGTTCTGTTAATTTGAACGCAGATCGGGCGTTTATTTTCCAATAAATCAAATACTATAATACTATACTTTTTATATAATAATAATGATGGTGACAATCGTTTTAATAATTTATTTTTATCTACCATAGTTGGTATAGTTCGTGAATTGTTATAATATAATCATTATTTAAAAATATTGAATTATTTTCATATAGTTATGATGACAAAGTAATTATTATTATGATATAAATATTGAAATTCATAAATATAATATTATAATAATTTGTTACTAATGTATTTGCAGTAAACGCCATAATATAATATCTATTTATAATAATTATTAATAATACATTATAGGTATTATATTTATTTTACTTTGTCATTTTATTTATTACATACCTGTTAGAATTCCATAATTAGATCAACATCGATTACACGTATAATGAACACGTATTAAATTAATTATAGTATTATAGACTATTATTATTAGCTTATACTAATCAATGGACGATTTAATAATTTGTTTGCCTTATGGGGAATCTATTTGTGGTTCAACTAATGAAATACGAAATATATATGTGTAAATAATAAATGTTATACGTTTGTTTTACAATTTACACCAACATACTAATGATAAAAAAATGTACCTATATATTATATTAACTACAATTTATATGGTAGGTATTTTTCTCAATTTACTTCTTGCAAAATCTGAATTTAAATAATACCAATCTATATTATTATAAATATTTCTGTAAACATATATATTTATGTCTTACGATTCGTTCAATATGATGTTATGTAGTTTCATTTTAAAATAATATCATGCGTTTTATTAAATTAAAAAAAAATAATAATAATAATAATAATAATATTGTTAGTTTTTTACAAAAAATATTCTTATACTTATAAAAAAATCCAGCTGGCAAAAATTTTCTGCCTCAAGATTGCTGGTTTATTTAATCGCATAATTCGCAGTTTCATAAATCTGTCACTGATGTTAATTATTTAATTTGTATACTTTTTCTCATTTGTTATTTGGATTTTTAATTTTGTCAACGTTTTAACTTTAAAAGTTTATAAATTTAATAATAATAATAAAAAAAAATAACTTGGTTATAGTATCTATATGTTATTCATCTGAACGTTTTCTTATTCTCTTTTTTTAATTTTGCATATTCAAAAAAATTATGTCGTTAGTTTATAATATTTAGTTGAATATTTAAAAAAATAACTGTTGGGTTAGGTTATAAATTATAATGATACATTTTATAGTTATTCTTATTTTATATGCCGAATCGAGATGTTAAACAACGTGGATACAAGACAGGTTTTTAGTAATTTTAGAAATGTTTCTGGCTTGAAATATATAAATACCTTGTATCCATAAAATAATATTATGTTGTATATTTTCATTTTATATTGATGGGCATGTTGGTTAAATTCATAATTAAATAGAACTCATGTAAATCCACGCTCTTGTTGAGCTACAATCTACTTGTCGACCTTCCACAGATGTAATCAAATGCTTTAGTGTGTGGAAATCTTATTATGCGTCAATAATGGGGGAATAGTATTACAAAAACTAATTTATTCAAAATATCACTGCTAATTTATAAATACATGATTTTATTTGGATTATTAATTTATATTTAAAAATTATTCATTTTAATACTTCTTGTATTAATGTATTGTATAGTATAGTGTTAAAATGTGTCAATTAATTACTAAAAACTATTGTACTTTATTTACGTTCACTTTATGTTTAATTATTATTATTTTTAAATGTAGTTAATTTGGTGTATTGATTTATAAATGCATTATCTATTTGATCTATATTCTATAGGAATTTTAATTAAGCAATATAAATAATTAAATAAATTGTGAATATAAAAATATAAAATATTTATTTTATTTAACTATTAATTTAATATTTATTAAGTATATATATTAAAACAGATTTTATAGCTCAAAACACTTACATGTTATTAATACTTAATAATTTTAAACACTCGACTTTAGGATCTTAATCACATACCGATGAATAGTTTCGAGCACCTTTTAAATATAAACAAATATATATGGTTACAAATTCAAAAATATTGGTACAATTAAATAATTTATTAATAAAAATGTGTATTTATACTATATAATATAGGCATATAATACATATTAGGCGCGGATCTAGAAATATGAATTGGGAGGGGCTAATTTTTTTTACATAAAGACAAATATATAATTTTAGTAAATAGACATAAAAAATATAAGCTATAATATATTTTCAAATCGTAATATTTTTCTTTTCTTCCGTATTCTTTACGTAATTCAAATATAATAATAAAAAATTACGATTTGTTAATATGGAAAACTAAAAACATCGATTTTGTTATTTTTAATTCAAATCAAAAGTTTGTTGTTAATTAATAACTTGTAACTGTAGGTATCGAATAATTGTTTCTGATAATTTCTACACGATTTGATTGATAATATTTGATATTAATATTAGCAATAATTGTATTTACATTTTAATTGAATGGATATTAAGACGTACATATTAAGTATTAATTACATGCCTACACAAATTACCTATAACACGTCCAAAGGGAGAATTTTATAAAGCCTCATAGCCCCCTCTTGGATCCGCGCCTGATACATATAATATACATTAAATTATTATATAATATATGTTTACTATTAATTATTTATTAGTATATTTTTCATAGTTTTTGATGTTATAATATAAATTATAATATACCTATTATCAATTATCTATCATATATGATTCATATCCCATGTGATAAGTACCATATTTTATTGTTTACTCAAATAAATAAATGAATATATATATATTATTATTATTATTATTAGGTTATCTAGTATTATCGATACTTATATATATATATATAATGTAAAATTATAATATATATATTATAATTTTACATTTGATTTTGAATTTGTATATAATTTTTAGATTCTGAGCGAAAGGAAGATTGTATTGGTTTTACAATGATGTGTGTCTTTTTTGTTTTTTTGTTTTTATGTCTGTGTACAAATTTACTACCCGAAATAATGCTACGATTTTCACGAATAGCATATGTTTCCGATTGGAAAGTGAAGGTAGTTGGTACTTTATTTAGGTCATTTTTCGAATTTCTCAAAATTGACCCTAAGTGATAGGAAAAACGACGAAAAAACGGCATTTTTCACGAAAAATGTAATTTCGACGAATTCGATTTCAATATTTCACCATAACTCAAGCAATTCTTAAGTTAGAGACTTGACAATTTTTTTGGGTGTTTACATAGCTATTATATATATGTGGTAAAATTTTGTAACCGTTTCGTTCATTTTTCTACAAAATATTGAACATTGAATATTTCGTTAAAATTCTCGTTTTCACGTACCTATATAATGTTTGATAAAATTGGCAATTCTTGGTATTAGGATCTGAAAATTTTACTGAAGTATGCTTACATTACATATCACATAACATCATAATCAAAATATTAGAAAAATCCCTAGTCTCAATTTTTTTTATAGTTGTTTTAAGTTGATATTTTTAGTTCAAACGAAAATTTTAGAATCCATATAACGAATATTATTTTTATTATTTCTCAATACTTTCACAATAAAAATTAATAGAAAAACCAAAAAATTTGGAAAATTTTTGAAAATTTTATTGAAGCATACTGATATATATCTTAACGTATTTCCGAAATATTAAGAAATTCTCAACTCTCAATTTTGTAAGCGATAAAAAAAACGAAGAAAAAATGACGAAAAACTGCAATATATTAATCAATACCTACATTTAACTGACTGAACTTCGCTCAGAATCGTTTTTTCGAATGCAATGGTTTATCATTGCATTCAAATTATAATTAAAATTAAACGCTATGATTCGCACTTCGCACACCTGTATCCCATGCGGCAAGAGTATTAGCTCTTTTTTAATTATCAAATATTTATTAAATTGTTTTATTGCTAGGTATATATGATAAATAATAATACATTAATATTATATAATTATATATTATATTTGTAATTAATAATTTAATACGAATACATCTTAAAATAATAATTATTTATTTCCTATTTGTAATTTTAGTTATTTAAGTTATATATAGATTATCTAACTATTAAGTAATTGTTAATAGTAGATATTACATATAATTATATAAATTTTATAATATATTTTAATTTAATATACAGTTTTTATGAAAATTTAATATCCTTGTAATTTATTTTATACATTTTTGTAGGCTATTATGTGGTAAATTAAACTTCCAAAAAGCCACTTCAGTTGTTTTTTTAGTATTTGATAGGGGAGAAAATTACAGTCAAATGGATGGAACAACTAAAGCAAAAAGTGATTATGTGATAATGTGTATTTGTTATGTATGCCATTTCAAAAGTGTACAAGGCAACCCTAAACACTTGTAAAATATGTTTATAATAGTACAGTGAGAACTGGGTGTGAACAAATATTCTACCCTCATTAAAATGCTCTCAGGAATTTTATTCTCATAATTCATATTCTTTGAAGTAAAAAATAAATTAAGTATAAATATTTTAAAATAAACACTTTTTTTAAAAGTAGATTTTGATTTATATTTCAATAACTTAACATAACGTATTATTATTCATTATTACTTTTTAACTTATCAAAAAATTATTGGAATTATTTATTAAATAAACATACATACGATATATTATTTATTATTAATAACATTACACAAAGTAATATATAACAATTGTTTTAATAAATTATGCTTTTATACATAAATATTTATGAACTAATCGATGTAAATATGTAAAGGTAATGTAATCTTAATATGGAGAATCTAGTAATTATTAATATTCTTTTTATAATAATATAAAAATTTTGCGTCTAAATGTATTTTGTTTATAATATATTTATGTAACTTAAAAAATTAACGTTATTGGATTCAATCTTTACTATTGGAAATTATTTATTTTAAAATATAGGTAGTTGAGTATTTATATACAATATTTGCAGGCGACATCATAATGTAGCATTTCAATTAGAGGTCATCAGAAATTCAGAATGATTTAATTTCTTAGTATAAAGCACAACAAAATTGTTTCTATTTTAAATATTTATAGCCATAATAAGAAGTAGTGTGTATACATTTGTTTTCATAAACAGCAATTTTATATAAATATATAATTATTTATTATACCATTATCACTAATAATTATCACAATTATTGCTACTAATTTAAAAATATATTTAATATTATGTATATTATATTATTATGTTTAAATTAGATTCATATAAGGTTTGATCTAATTACAAAGTTATTAATTTATTATACATGTCATAAATTAACAATTATTATTATTTTTAGTATGATAGTGATTGATTAACAATTGTGAATTGTATAAGCAATTTTTAGTTTTTAGTAACAAATAAATTTTAATTAATGTTCAGATTAATAGTAACATAATTCATTATTATAATATAGATTATTTAATACATAATGTAAAATTATTATTATAAAGAAAATAGTAATATTTTCTAATCAATCTGTTTTGGACATACAAATAGGCGTTATTAACAAATAATAATATTGGATGTATTAGAATATTTAAAATATAAGGTTTTACTTATTATTAATAAGTTATTATTGTAATATAAAACAATAGGTTATTATTTTAATTATTATAATTATTATATATAGGGTATTTATTATTTTACTAATCATAATGAAGATTTTTAATGTTTTGTTTATAATACTTTGAGTATAGATTTTATGTTATTATAATATACCCAATTTGATGTATACTACTGATTTAAATTAATATTTTCAAATAATTATTTAATGTAACTAGTGTAGGTATAAACATAGTATAACATTTAATAAAAATTTAAATAGATATTTAAAATTTTGAATTTTTAAGTATAATTTATTTATATTTTATTGAAAATCCAAATCACACAATTGATATTTAATAATCGTATTCATATTTTAATAACAATGTCATCTGACTGGTAAATGTTTGATACACGCTGAATATGACAATATTGTTGTTGAAATACATATTCGATTATTAAGTATTAATTTTATTATTTGGGTTTTTATTAAAATATTGTAAAAATAATTACAAGTGCTCAACTTCATTTAATTATAATTCATTTGTAAAAAATAGAAGTACATTTTTTTTAATGTCATTAAGTTAGTAATGGAAATTTGAGTGGAAATTATTGCAATCTATTTTGTCAATATAAAGTGGCATAATTTATTTAAATTTGTTTTTTAAAATAGTGATAATATAAAAGTACCTATATGAATAAATATATATATATATATATATATATATATACATTTTTTTTTTTTGTAGAATTGTGTACAACAATGTTTAGTTAAGAGTGCAGTGACTCTTGGTTTAGATCCAACTTCACAGAGCTTTTTACACCGAAACCACCATAAGCATCATCGAAGTCATAATCACAATAACAACAATCATCATCATGATAGTAATTCTAGTACTCCAGTCACACCAGTCAAAACCGAATATAGTGTTCACAGCCCTCCAACAACACCTAATAATTATAATCATAATAAAGTAAGTCAAATAAAAAATTATACAATTGTAAATATTACCTACTTAAATTTATAATAACTTATAATTACTTATATAATAATTTATATTATCAGTTAAGTACATCATACATGTTACAATGAATTTTATTTATTTAGTTAGTTAAAATATATTTTTATTTGTTTAATTATGATTATATATATATAATAAATATATTTTAAGAACTTTTATATTTTATATTGTTTATATAGAATTCTTCATCCTTGGATTTAAAACATGACAGTGAAGGAGGTGAAAATGATACTACTGTTGTGCATTCACAATCTTTTAAAAGGCCTAAAGTATCTACATCGTCTCCTAGTCAAAGTGGTCAAAGACGTTCAAGTTCAAGAGAACGGTTTAGTGATGTAAGATCATTTTTTTTTACCTATATAATTTTTTATACATTTTGTGAATTGACAAATTTTTTTTTTTATTTTATAGGCAAGTAGTAATTGTAGTTCAGGCAGGGGATATATTGTAAGTATTAAATATTTGTAAATTATATTAAATTAATACTTTAATAAGTAGAATATTGATTTTGATTTTAAAATTAAAATTAACTTTAAAATATTAGTTATATTACATATATCATTTAGTTTTAAATTATATTTACACAAAGTTTTAAGTAAAAATTAATATTATTTTTAAATAATAATCTGTACAAAAAACACATAGGTATATTATTTTATATCAATCATTTTGATAAACACTCACTTTGTGAGTATCTTTTTATGTATTTGAAATATACAAATTTTTATGGTGCTTACATTATTTTTTAGTAGTTGACATATTATGATAATACAAATAAATACATCAATTTATATTATTACTATTACATACCTTTGTTGTTATTTAAATCTGAAGATAGAGTTAATCGGGAGTTAATTATAGATTAAAACATTTAGAATATTATTTTTAGTTATTTTAATAATGAATTTTATTTGTTGGATAACCAATTTTTATAAGATAATTGTGTTCAACATAAACAAATGGTATGAGTATAAGTATAGAAAATAATCAATATTTATCTTTGTAGTAAAAATGATTAAGTACTTATAAAGACCGATTAGTCTTAATCTATTTTCTATAATATTAAAATATAATAATTAGAATAAAAATATAGAATCTATCTATATATTTGATGATTGAGTGGTACGCATCAGTTACTATGTAACCAACAAATATGCTTTCTTAGTGGATTATATTTATAATATTTAAATTTTATATTAATTTATCAAAAATATGTAAAATAATTTTTTTCGATGGCATGAAAAATAAATTTGTAGTTTAGTTTGATACGATAATAATAATAAAATGAAAAATATGAAAAATTCATAAATATCTAACGCTAATCATGATATTATATTATAAACAATGTTGAGATGTAATTTTAAAATATTTTAAACTATTACTGATATTATTTTTATTGTCCAACAAAAATTAAATAGTTTGTTTTTTTTTACAATTATTTAATTATTAATAAATTTATCACATTTACATTAGAAATAAACATTAAAACTATTGTTTATTGCTATTGGTTAAAATATAAATTATATTAACAATATTTTATCTTTTTTTTTAGTGTGATAGTGAAGATGATGGTGATAAGGTAAGACTTCTATATTATACATTATTTTTTAATTATTTAAATGTATATTTTATAATTGTTAAAAAATATTGATATATACATATATTATATAATGGTTACTTGGAAGGGAATTATGATGTTCATAATTCAAGAATTTATAAACAAATTGTGTTGGAATGGGATAAGGTATCATTATAATATTAATATTTGATTAAATAATAATAATAATAATAATACACAAATATTATACTATGATCTGGGCGTGCCATTTTATGTTTGCCTTATATAATTAATTTAGTCCCTATTATTAAATACAAATAAACATAATTCAGATTAATCACTTTTATTGACTAGTTGTCTACTGTTTAATATATAAACTGCAGTCTTGTTTCATGTCCGATCTTAATAGTTTCATATGTAAATTTTTGGATTTCGTATACTGCAATTAGATCATCAGAAAAGTAAAGTAAATTTAATGTTTTTATTCCTAGTATGGCTAAATTAATTATAAATTGCTAAATTATTAAATTGGTTGCATGTATAATGTATATAAATACTCGTATATTCATATACAGGGGTGTGCCCAAGGGAGATTTTGGGTCTAGACCCCCCCCCCATTGAAATTTTATACAAAGTATGAATACTAATATAACATTAATACTATAAAAATTAACATTTATTTCTAAAACAGATTATGCAAATATTTTATTCATTTTAAATATATTTAATTAAATAATATTTGATATAATTTTTGACCCCTCCCCTTATAAAATTACTGGGTATTCCCCTGTAGATATACATATTAAGTCTGTATAATTAATCAGTTTTGAAGTTAAATTATTAATATTAATTTTATAACATCTAGTTTGGTTATAATCTGTCACTGTTTTAGTATTAGAATAAATGTTGTTTTATTTGTATAAATATAAATCACATCAAAATTTACATTTAAGTTATATGTACTTGTATGTAAAAACAATTTTCTGTATGGTTTATCTTTATACAGCTTGAATTTATAAAATTATTATAATTTAGATCTCTTTTATGTCCTTAATTAAAATTGTTAAATGTAATTAAACAGTTGATTTCTTAACTTAATTTAATTGATACATCTTATAATTAATTAATGATATAAAAATAAAAATTTTAAAATCGTTTTTATATATAAATAATTACTTAAAATTCAGTATTATTATTATTATTTATTTTTTTTTTTTGTAATTATATATATATATATTATATATATATATATTAAAATTAGTAAACTTAATTAATTTTATTTATTTGTATTTTTGTAATGTCTAAAATTGAAGAATTAATTAAGAAATTGAGAATCTAATATAAATAATACGTAAAATTATATAAGTATAATATACTAATAAATAAGTATAAATGTACCAAAGTATATATTATTAAAAATTTTAAAATTAATTAATCATTAAATATCAAACTCTTTAAAATAATTTTAACTAAACAATACTTATTAATATTTAATATAATAAAAGTGTAATTGACTGGAATGTATTTTTTTATATAGTAACTTTAAAATCACATAAATATGTTTAATAAATGGAATAATGTAAACATGGCATATGTCCAAAGAATCAAAGATAAAAATATATTAAATAGTGCCAATATAAATAATATATAATTCAATAAAAAATAATATTATAGTTCTATTTTCATATATTATGTACATATTATAAGTATTCGTGAGTTTTTGTATAAATAGTAATATTTATTCTTGGAAAAAAATATTACAAACACTTAGATCAAGAAAATATTTTTATTAATTCTCAATATTAGATTTTATTAAATAAATCGAAGTATTTGTTTTTAATGTATAGAAGTTGTATATTGTATTTTGAGATTTTACTTTTATTGCATTGTTTAATATTTTTATTATTTTTTTTTTTATATATAAAATAATGTTAAAATTGCGTTGAAAATCACAGTTCATAACTTTTTTCACATTAGCTCGTTTTGTTTCGTATAATCATGATTATCTTCATAATAAAAGTAATAAAATATTATATTATCCATTCTCTGTTTCCATATTTAGAGTAAGAAAGAAACTACCGTAAAATCTTGTTGGCCCGGGGTTCTTTCTTCCTGCTCACCCTTCTCTTCCATATCCGTTTAGTTTTTATTTTCGTCGATTTGTACCCTGGAAGCAAAATCCTTCTTTCCCTTTGGATGCACACAAAAGTCTAAAAGTTATCTTTAATGGAGGAGGGAAAATCTTCGTTGATGTTTTTCTTCTGCAAATAATAATAATGGGCTTTTCGACATCGCTTTACAGTGGTAGCGACATGAATATTTATTATAACACTTTTGCGAGTGTGGTGGTAAGTAAAACCATTCTGCACCCGCTACTACCTCTTTATACTCCCCTTTTTCGTTGCTGGCTTTGAATATATTGAATTTTTTATTACTTATCGCCTGGATTCATTATCGATTTAACGATAATTTTTTTCCCAACCGTCAAGTTCTTTGTACTCATTTTATACAGTTCAATCTTTAATTCGAAATACATATTAATAAAATTTACCAATTCTCACGTATTACTGTAATTTGCAAGTACTGACTGTAGTTGATAATGCATCATTTTCTCTCGTACTTTACTCGTATATAGTTAATAATATATTAAGTGATCTGAGTGATGTTATCGCGAAAAATATATACCTATTTTTATATTCTTATATCTATTCAACACAACACCGTAACCCGGTCGATATTTTATAAATAAAACAAGGGATGGAAGTAGTTGTTATGTGATTGCCGCTTTTGACTCGGTTGGCTGTATGCTATTTTTTTCTTTTTCCTTCTCTCTCTTTCGGCAGACGTGCAGGAATTTTCCCCCATGTTAGTGTTTCTACTCTCCCCTTGACTTAAATACATACACACATACACAAGTTCACCAAAGTTTTTACGACCCTTGGGGGGAAATAGGAGGAGACCAGTCGGCGGCCGCGGTGTCGAGACACGCGTGCGCTCTTTAGTTCGTTGCTTTCCCCGTCCCGCTGGTGTATCAGGTGCGATGCCACCGCGCGGCGTGTAACCAAGACACACGTCCGCGGTCCACACGAGTCAGTCGTCACTTGTCAGTGAACTTAGTGCGTGTGCGCAGTCTTTTCGAATAGTCATATAATATTATTACACTTCCTATTCCATATTTTATTTTGTACAATTCATCTAAATTGGCGCCGAAATTTAAATTTTAAACATTTTTTCTTAACTTACCGATCGCCAGTCTGTTATTATACAGCGTTCTTCTTTCTGTTTCGTGTATATGGGATTAATTTTGTATTGGTTCAAATTGTGATGATGGTGTGTTCGATGTTACGGATTTGTTGAGAAATGCCGCCTTTCGAACAAACCGCTACAATGACTGTAGATAGTCCTAACAGTCAGCCGGTAAACATTAATTTATTAAAAAAAAAAATTCTAGTAGTAAATACTATTTACTAATTAATATTCAATATTAATAGTGTTAATAAGTTAATAATACATAATTATTTTATTGCATTAAAAACTTCTCCTGAATTTTTAATACTGTTTTATCGTATGTGTGGTACGCATTTAGGAAATAAGTGTGCTCGTTTGTGTACACAACGGGTCATTTAATTTAATGTTTAAATTGTTAGTTTCTTTCTATGTCTATGATTTTGAATATTGCACCTACTTAATATGTTCATGTTCATTTTACTTTTGAACTAAGTAGGTATATTATATTATGTTTTTATGATAAGCTTAGATTTTAATCGTCTATATAATACACCTAACACGTTCTTTTTTCATATGACCCCGTGTCATGGATTTCGTAAAATGTATTTATTTTTTAAATTTTTTACTGTGAAAATCAAGTTAGTAATTTTTTTTTTATTAGTATCAATATACTGTGGTAAAAGTGGCTTTATATTGTAATTGCTTACTTAGCTTTATCAAAATATATTTTATTATTTTTTATTTCATAATACTTGTTGTCAAAAAAAATGTATTACTGTTTTGAGAAAAATACATCTGGTGTAATTATAATATTTACTATCAATCCAAAATAAAAAATGGCGATAATGCAATATTAATTCTTCTTAATTAGATCACATAACAAAAATGTAAAACGAATGAGTATTTAAAATAATAGTTTCCTTGTGGTAATTAGCTTATTAAAATGTATTTTAAGTTTCAACCGCGTACCTATAATAATCATTACTCAATCCTCAATCATTTGAATAATCATATTATTTCTTGTTCAAGAAAATAATCTAAAATTATAATCTATAGAAATGGCTAATATACTCGTAATATAATATTAGTTTGTATTTATTAGTTAGTTATTGTAACTAATTTTTCATAATCTATACTACCTTTGACCTTGTTTAAGGCGTATTTACTATTTGTGTACACAGAATATTATCTCTGGACAAATAAAGTGGGAAATATACTTGATACGTTTTAAAATGTTATTATTCACGGGTATTATTTTATAAACGCTCGGTCATCTTAGCATAACGCTTTTACTTTATCCGTATACAATTTTACAATAAATACTAAAATACCTACTACGTAAATTGTTAGTCAGCAATGGACCTTGAATAAAAATATTAAATAAGTATAAAATTGTCATTAATTGTATTAAAATTCTATATTTTATTTCATCTTAAATTTATTAAATATAAAAATTATATTTATAAAGAATTTTTAAGATTAAAATAGGCCTATGCATAGAGAGTAAATATGTGAAAGATATATATTGTAACTTTTAATAAAAGATAACGTCCATTAATATTATATCTACATTAAAAAAGAAACATGCGTTTAATAAAATTATTTATAAAAATATTATTAATAGCATAATTATTTGCTAAGTATCGTTTTATAACTGTTGTGAAGTAGATTTGTAAGTATTTGTACTTTGCACTTGAATAATTAGAGTTTAATGATTTTAATTAGTTATCGTGAAGTGTTTACTATCAAAAATTTAAAATTATGTGACAATCCAACAATATACAATACTAATATTTAAAAAAAAATTACATCGTTTTAATGTCATTGAATTTGAATAGTAGTACACTAGTAACTACTATAATTCAAAATGGTTTATGATCATTATAGTGAATCGTAAATAGTAAATTCTACTACTAGACAGAGGTTATTTAATTTTTATTTTTACAGTGTTTTAAAAGAATTCTGTGATCATAAAAAATAGGTTATTAATAATCTGGTATCATAAATTATGGCTTTTTGAAAATATAATCATAATATATTTTTATTGGGCACTGAAAAGAAACTACGATACAAAATTATACCTACATGTTTTATTTTATTATTATTGTTTCAGGGTTCAGATAATTCTGACCTTTTTCGTACTAGTTTGGTTTCTAGGAAAGGTAAGCAATACTTAAAAAATAGTTAACGATGTTTATTTTATTGAACTATCAATTATTAAAGTTTTTAAATTTATGTCTTATACATTTGTTTATTATTATAGTATTTTAAAACAAAAAATTAATATTTTTTATCAAAAAAATATAAATGTTAATATTTCAAAATAATTTCATATTGTATAAGTTTAAATAAATTAATACAATTCCGTTTAAAAAATTAATAAGTAATATTGTAACTATGATCTTATTTTTATTATAATTGATATTATTTCTAGATGAATTACCAGGAAGAGTTTTTTCTGAGCCAACTTCAAATGTACATGTTACAATCTCTTCTAAAGAGCCTGTATCAATAACACCTCCAAGTCAACAACCCACCCCTCCATTAGTTAATGGTGTAGAGTTTGATAACCATCCAACGTCTGAAACGACCACAGCTTCTACAACTCATATCAGGCTCTCACAAAATCCCATGTTACCACCTCCATCAACTACTCCTCGAGCTCCTCTACAAGTTTCGCCACCAAAATGTCCATCTCCTACGATACCCCCAGCATCTACGCCCCCGACAACGCCTAAACCTCAAAACACTTACGTGAACGGACATGAACCTCCTTCAACACCTGCGACAGTTACATCGAGGTATTCACCGGTAAGTATATTTTCAATCATTATATAATTATTATATTTTAAAATTATACAAGAGTTTAGGCTTTAGGATTTCGAATTTTTGACTGTTTCTTGCATTGAAAAAGACACTGAATTTTTGGGTCTTGTACAATAATTGTACGTCATAATAAACTTATATGCCAGATTGTTATCATAATATTTTGTCTCTCGTCTCTGTCCATTGCTTTGATTACATATGACGAATTTACATCCAAGTGTAATGTACATACATTATCTAGTCGTACGCGATTGAGTGTGTTATAGTAATCCGATTATACTGAGCTATTGAACTCGCATTGAGCCGTGCTGCGTGCACGCACATTCACATAATAAGTATTTGCCAATGAGTAGCGAAACTAATGATCACTAGACATTTCACATTTTAATATTAATTTATTTTAAAGATAATTTTCAAATATTATATTATACAACATATATTTTTAAATTAATAATATAAAATATCGAATGTACTTACTGATTTAATTGATTTTTCGTAATTTATTTTAAAGTAATTGGAAAAATAAAATAACCATAAAAAGAGCTGCTACTGCTGTGGAAAGGATACAGGGTAGAGTAGTGTTGAATTTTAATTAAAATGTGAATGCAGTGATAAATATCATTACATTCGAGAAAACGATTTTAAAAAGTTCATCAGATAATATAGGTATGTGATTAAAATTCGTTCAGAATATAACCTCCAGAATATAACTAAATGCATCACCTAAATATTCAAATCTGACAATACTTCGCTCAGAATCGTTTTTCAAATGTAATGATTTATTATTGCATTCAAATTTTAATAAAAATTTAACACTATACTCTTTACATCTGTATCCCTTCCATAGCGGTATCAGTTCTTCTATTTATCCTTTAAACAGCTATAAAAAAAAAAAAAAAAAAAATCGTAAATGTATTATTCACTATTAATTATTTGGAATTGAGTTAAGTAATATGTATTTGAACTTCATTAAATTTTTTATCAATTTTATTTTACATTGTAAAATATTGAAATATAATAAGAATCCATATAAATATATTAAATAAATATTTTACTAAAATTTCAACTTTGAACACTTTATAAAAATAAATGAGACTTGCCATTTTTCTAATATTTGGGAGCTAAACATTATACGTTAAGGGGATTAGAAGCGTCGATTTTCTTTCTCTGTCTAACACACATATAAGATAGGGATTTAGACGTTTTCTACTTTCAACGTTACGATCGATCTAGTTATGCAATAAGGGATCTGAAAACGGATTTGAATTCGTTAGAAAGTCTACTATAGATCGACTTTCCCACTTTTTTGCAGAAATTTTCTTCTCATTGTTAAAACAAATTTTATTTCAAAATTTATAATTATTCAATTTTTGAAGAATTTAGGACAAAAAAATGAAAAAGTGGGAAAGTCGATCTGAAGTAGACTTTCTAACGAATTCAAATCCGTTTTCAGATCCCTTATCGCATAACTAGATCGATCGTAACCTCGATCGTAACGTTGGAAGTAGAAAACTTCTAAATCCCTATCTTTTATATGTGTTAAACAGAGAAAGAAAATCGCGACTACGCTTCGAATCCCCATAAACCAATATGTAATCCTTCAATAAAATTTTCAAAATAATTGTTTTTTTTTTTTTTTTTTTTTTTTTTATTAATTGTAAAAATAATAAGAAATAATAATAAGAATATTTATATGGATTCTTAAATTTTCGATACATTAAAAATATCAATTTTAAACAACTAAAAAATTGAGACTTGGAATTTTTCAAATATTATGGTAACATATTAAGTAATATGTGAGGAGTATACTTCAGTAAAATTTTCAGACCTTAAAATCCAAAATTTTCCATTTTATCAAACATATAGATAAAAACGAAAATTTTAGAAATATTCAAAGTTCTATATTTTTTAGAAAAATTAACGTAACGGTTCCAAAATTTTATCACGTATGTTTAGTATCTATACTAACACCCGAACAAATTTCTAAGTTGAAGTTCAAAATTGCCCGAGTTATCGTGAAATATTAAAATTGATTTCGTCAAAATTTATGTTTTTGTGAAAAATGCTATTTTTTAGTCGTTTTTCTTATTGTGTAGGGTCAATTTTAAGAACTTCGAAAAATAACCTAAATAAAGTACTAACTATATCTACTTCCTTACTGGAAATTTTCTTGAAAATAGGAGTATTATTTCGGAAATAAAAAAAAATGTTTATAGACATAAAAAAAGACATATCGTTATTTTTTGAACTTAAAAATGTTAAAATTTAAAACATTGTATTAGTACAAGATATGATTTTTAATAACAAAAGAAAATGATTAAACACTAAATCGTATTGTTTGTTTATTCCTATTTATTACTCGTAATATTAATGTTGTCTAAAACTGTAAAATGCATTTTAATACTTCATTTAATTCTTAAATCATTTTATTCGTTTGATCTATAATAAATAAGTTATAATATAATAATTATAATATTTTTTTTTTTCAATATATGATTTTTACAAAAACAAAATTTGTTTACAAAATATTTGTATGATGTTTATACTCTAATTTAACTATAAATGTAATAGCTTAGATGTGAATCTGGGTAGTTGTAATTTTGTATTTTTACATTATTCTTTCTTAGTTAGAAATAATATATATGTATAGACACAATATTAATATAAACTATTCTTTAAATTAATCTCATTTTTGTTAGGTAATCTAAAGAAGTACTTTTATTAAAACTATACTTATTCCAGGGCCGTATTTAGAAATTTGGCTACCATTTACACCATTTATCGCGCCCCAAAATAATCTTGATTATTATGGTACCATCATTTAGGTTTTAGTTTTTAAGAAAATGGAAAAATGTATTGGTTTTACAATGATGTGTCTCTTTTTTTTAATACTTTTTTGACTCGAAATTATGCTCTGATTTTCACGAATAGATTATGTATCCAAAAAGAAAATGTATGTAGTATTCTTCTTATTATTTCTCAATACTTTTACATTATTGTATAATGATAAATAAAAAAAGACAAAAAATATTGGTTAACGTAGTACCAAAAACCAAAATATTAGAAAACTCTCAAGTATCAATTTTTTAAGAAGCATTCTGAAAATAAATTATTTTCCCCATATAAAATAGTAATAAATAGATACTTAGTTTTTGATTTATATATTTTTATTGTGTTATATGTACAATTAATATCAGGTACATCTTACATGTACGATGTACATTGTTGTAATGTTATCTGTTTTTACTTTTCAATAATTATATTTTAAATATATACGAGTTGTTTATTTATACATTTACTATCAATAAATAATTTACAGTAAAATATATCATTACAATTTTATGTTCAAATCTAATATATACGTATTTTTAAAAAGGTGCCATTTAAACTTACAAAGCTTACAAATAAATATTTAATTTTTTACTATATTTTCAATTGTAATTATTTAGTAATAATTTTGCCGCCCCTATGAAGTGAAATTGATATTAGTATGATAAGTTATAATTATTAACTAGGTCTTTTTGAATCCAATATAAAACATTTTATTGTTGCTTTTTGGGGAATTATCCACGTTTTGGTTTTGGTTCTGACGTTTCGGAACTTTATTCCAATCTATGAAAGTTTTAATCAATTAATAAACAATTTTAATTCTGTATTATAATTTAATTATTATTCGTTAATCGATAAGGGATTAAATTAAAGAAATGTGATAATATTTAGAATAATTAGTATACTAGTATAGTAATATAGTACTGTCCTTTAAAGAATATTGTGTATTCTGTACACTCGTTACAAGTTTCTCTTTATACCATTTTTGGCACAGGTTTTTTCGCTTTATAGATTTGTAATATTATCGTATGGAATATTTGTAGTTTATACAGTACTCTTTTTATATCTGGATTGTCGTAGAAACAAGTTCATCTTAAAACTATCATGTTTATTGTCACATCAGTATTCTTGGTAAGAAATAAACCAGCCGTAACCTGCCTAATATCGCACTTGTGTGATTAAATACCTATATTATGTAGGTTTATACCAAGAATCATTTTCATGTTTTGCACGTGCATCGCAATACCTGCAATACTGCTTGATGACTGACGAGTGATTTATAAATAAATATTATAGCCTTATAAGATAATGTTACAGAACAGTATAGCAACAATTTTGATAATTACAACCAATTATAGAAATACCAACATACAAAACTCGCTATATTGAGGTATTAGGTACTAATAATTTTATATAATATCTCATTTAGGTACTTATTTTAAATTATTTTTATTTTATTAGGTAGTTAATTATTATTTTTGGTGATTATTTTATTAATTTCAATTTAAAAGTTCATCTAATAGTTTTAATATTACTTATTTATAATTCGCACATTATAAGTGAAATTAAATCATATGAATGTGAAAAGCTTTATATTATTTAGTAATATTTTACATTTAAAAGTATAGTATTTCACGTTTTTTTAAATATTAGATAATAATTTTTACTCGTATACCTATGTATGTAGTTAATTACACTTTATAGTTTTATACCATATTTTTTTTTTTATAATATTGTTTTAGGTACCATCTTCAGGACTCATCAGTCCTCGAAATTTTTCTACGAATATAGTACCATCTACAAGTATACCGCCATATCAAACCCCACCACAAGCATGTCCACTGTCTTTGAGCATAACAAATTCTTATATTACACCTACTACGTCACAGCATCCTGTCCTTTCTCATGCTGCATCGAATTATATCCCAAAATCTTGTAATCAAGTACCTTCTCCTCACCAACATAGTTCTCCCTATATGCAAAAACCGAATACAATTTATCACCCTCCTCATGGTGCCCCTTATCCATCGCCATCAAATTATCATCCAAATCCCTATAAATCAACCTCCTCGTTGTTGGCTGTAGTATCTAGTACGTATATGCCATATTCTACCTCTCAGTCATCTACGGTAACAGTGTCTGCTTCTGCTACAATTCCTAGCACTTCCAGCAGTCAGATTACAGTGGCAACATCAGCAACCAACTTTAATTCTCCATATCAATCTGCTACCCATCCGCAACATTATCCGCCATTGTACGCGCCATATAGAAATACACCTTATATGCCATCTGCGCTATCAAATGCAGCTGTAAGTATTGCTAAAATTATCGTAAAATAATTTTATTATTTTATAAGTTATAACTAAACAATTATGACACGTTATCTTATCTAATAAAGTAAATCGCATTTTTAATATAATATACGAGTATATATATATATATAATATAAATTATAATAATTGAATATTATTAATTTGAATTTAATATACTTATGGCATAATATATAAAGTTATTTAAAAATTGTTATAAGTTATAACAGTTTTGATTATGGTTTGTCAGATAAGCCATGGTTTGTTGTGTTAAACTTAACAGCGTCATTAATATTAATAGAGTTTCAACGGAGTAGAAAACGGGCTTGTAATTAGGAAAACGTTGAACAGAATTTGTTTCTCTCTCTTTTCTGTCTCACTTTATTTCCTTTTCTTTTTACCTTGGGTACGGATGTTAATTTTTCCATTCGGCTGCTTCGACGAAAAGTCTAGATAGAGAAAGCAAATGATAAAACTACACGATGTAGTAGCGGTAGTTGGTACCTCTTTAATTACTATAACAGATCCCTCTTTTACTTGTACTTAAGGCTCATCGTTTATCGACTTTTGCTGTGCCCGATATAATAAACTTTTGGGTTGCCACCAAATTACTTCAGTTTTAATTTACGCTCGTTAAGCACTTTAAAATGCCTTTGTATATGTGTAAACAAGTTCTTAGACTTAATACTTAATTATTCATTGTTATTTGAAATTATTGATCGTGAATCGTGATCAAACAAATTTGTGTAAACTTTAAGGGCTTATTGAAATTTGAATATTCAATAATTGACGTATTGTTAAGTGCTTCATTGAACAATGTAAAATAATGTTATTATTATTATGCCTACAACATTATCATAAAAATAATTATTATAAACTTAATTATCAGTTATTTTCAGAATAATTAATTATTAATCTTTATTACATCGTTTAAAATCAAAATATAAATTTATATATAGATTAGTTAAATTTGGATGCCATCTTTTATAGCTTCTTTCGGTACATTATTTTAATATATAAAAAATTAAAATCTGAGTTAAGTATCCTTAATCAAATTTAGTATTGATAAATCAATATCTATATCTACAGATAATTTATAATAACATATTAACATCTATTAATTATTTATTAATATGGATAAAAATGTATACTAATTGCAGATATGTATATTAAGGTATTTTCATTATTTTTGGTATTTTATTATATTAATAAATTATATTGAAAATTGAAATAGCTGATTTTGTATATTCTATGTAGTATGTACCAAATATTTTTTATAAAGTACCTATCTACAATTTATTTTAAATGTGTTGTTGAGTTAATTTAGTACTACAGATGTCTGTATTAAGTACATACTACATCTTACACGATAGTATAAACAAAAAGAAACACGAATGTTTTCATATGGTCATCAATTTATCATTAATTAATATCTCTTATCAAATTGAATGGATGAAAATTGAAATGGATATCTATGGAGATAGATGAGAATTCTTATCTATTTCGATGTGCACATCATAAAGTAATATTACTCTATGATGATTAAACGATTGTCTCTTCCCAGAAGCCAGGAAGTACTAACAGTAGCGCATTTTGAACAAAATTATGATGGGAAGCAAAAATTTATCTCCTATATATTAATCAATAAATTAAAATTTCTTATTAAGAATAACAAAATTAATATAAATATAATATATGAAATAAGGATCACTACAGCAATTCTGGGGGGGGGGGGGCTATTATCTATAACATAGTAATTTATAATATACAAATAAAATAAATTGCAAATTTTGTTCAATTACATAATTTATATTTGATTATAATCTTATATTCGAAAAATGACCTAAATAAAGTACCAACTACATCCACTTTCCAACCGGAAACATATGCTATTCGTGAAAATTGGAGCATTATTTCGGGTAGTAAAAATGTCTTCAGACATAAAAATATCAAATTCATTTTAACAAATATAATATTTGACCATATTTTTTTACCATATGAAAACGATATTAGTAACGTCATGGATCCTGAGTTTTTTCCTGCAATGAAACATTCGTAAAGACACTCATTAAAAATATTAATAAAATGTTTATATATTTAGTATTAATATTACGTAATAGAATAGTATAATATTAGGTATACATAGTCGTAACTAGGTCTCTGAACTTGGGAGGGGGCTAGAGCCCCAGCTATTTTTTCTCATAATAATATTATGATTTTAGTTTCCGTAAAAAAATGCAGTATTTTCGTCATTTTTTGGTAGTTTTCCCTATCTCAGAGTTTAATTTTGAGAAATTCATAATTGACTTAAAAAAAAAAAAAAAAAGACTAGCTGATACTCCTGCCGCAGGGATATAGGTGTGCAAATCATAGTATTTAATTTTAATTAGAATTTGAATACAATGATAAACCATTGCATTCGAAAAAACGATTCTGAGTGAAGTTCAGTCGTAACGGCATGTGTTAACGTAACGGTTCAAAAATTTTACCACATGTATTAAATATATAGTACCTATGTGAATACCCAATAAAATATTCAAGTCTCTATCTTCAAAATTGCCCGAGTAATCGTGAAATATTGAAATCAAATTCGTCGAAATTTCAGTTTTCGTGAAAAATGCCGTTTTTTCTACCGCTTAGGCCGGCCGCACACTGAAAAAGCAAAATTGCTTAAAGCAACTTGTGTCAAGCTGACTTAGTCAAAATAAAACAATACATGTCGCACATCAAAAAAACAAGAAAAATAAAATCGTTTTAATCATCAACATGTCCGATGAATAGAATATTGCTGTGCCTATTTCATGGTCTTTATTATTAAAAATAGAAGAGAATGAAAAATCAACCAGAATGTGGGTACACCCATAAAATAAAAAACGTACTGAAAATAATTTAGTAGTATAATAATTTATTTCTTTTATACATATTCAGTAATTTACAAATATGCGCTAAATATTAAATATAAATATATAATATAATAATACATAATATTTTAATTTATAATTACCTTATCAAAAGGCATAAAAATAGTAGGAAATTATGAATAATATTACATATATTTTATAATAATATTTAAAAAAATAATACTTTTATTATATTATGTAATATACCAATATAAATTGTATATAATTTTAATAAAAAAAGAAATGGGATAAAATATATTATCTTTTATTATAAAGTAAAAATAACGATTCATGAAATATGATGTATTATAAATAGTATTAGTAATATTAATATATTATATTAATATTTAATATTATTTTGTTTTTAATTGGCTTATTTTATTATTTATATTATTTATTCAAATAAGTATACAACGTTATTGACTGTATATAATTTAATATTTCATTATAAAATTAGCATACATTATTATTCATAAACTAAAGTTGTGTTCTTGCTCCAGATTTTTTTAATTCGTCAACAAGTTAAATGTTCAATTATTCATAGTAATTTTTATAATTTCATTTTTCCATTAATGAATATTCATAAATTTTGTACGTCAAACTATTAACATGATAGGTATATATAATTTTTAATTAATTACAATTTTTTTTTTTTATAATTACTAATTAGAAAAAGAGTATTTCAATATTTCTTTAAGGTTAATTAAGAAAATATGTACCTCTTATATCTGTGCATAATATTATAATAATAAAAGTTATTTAGATTTTAAATATACTTTTTGAATACAAATTTTACATATAAATATGTAACTGATATTTGATTTGTTTATTTCTTTATTATAGACCTGTAACCTTAAATGTTATTAATTTTTATAAATAATTATTTTACTACTAATATATTTCAAAAAGAAAAATTTTAATTATATATTTATTTATTTAATTAATATAAAGTTATAACTTATAAACAATGGAATGAAAACAAAGCAGATACAATATTATAATTAACTCTAAAATATGTGGTCAGAGTGAAACTTATTGAGTCATCTTGTGCAGAGAATGGTTTTAACCATATGAAGTGTGATGACAAGGAAGTTGGAAAAGGAATAATGAAGTGTTATTATTTAAGCCATTAAGAAGGATTACTTTTTAAAATTATTATTTTGCATTATATTAGAAAAATGAATAAAGTATATTAAAAATTAACTTTTGATTAAAAAAATATGTTTAAGTGTAACATCCTTATTAGTATATTAATTAAATCAAATTTTAAAGCCTTGTATTCTTAAATAATGTACTTTAATTAATATTTTTTTTATCTGACTTATGTTTAGAAATGTAAAATTACTTAACCAAGTTAATTATAAAATATTATTAATAATTTTTATTTATATTATAATTTTTGTATAGAGATTAAATCGATCCTCTCCAATGTCTGTGATAACAACTAAGTCAAGTGTTGTGTCAGCTCTAGTTATTGCTGCACCACCACCACCATTACCTGCTGCTGTTCCTGTTGCTGCTGTTGTTACTACAACAACAACTACTACTGCTACTACAACACCACTTTTGAGTGGACATTCTGTATTAGGTAGAGGTCAATCACCACGAGGACCAAGTCCTAATAGAGACCGTGATGGATACAGGTAAAAAAAAAAAAAAATGAATACAAATTGAATGATCTATTTGATTAATTATTTAATGTTAACAGTTTAAACCGAAATTCAGGATCTACATTAAATTCTGCTTCGCCGTTTAATACTCCATCATTAGTATTACCTCCAACTGTTGCTCCACCTTTAGCGCCTACTGTTCCATCTTCAGCATCTTCTAGTCTTGTATATAATAAAACACCATTATGGGGCCCATTGGGGTAAATATATCATAACTAATATCTATCTATCTGTATTTATGTGTGTGTATTATAAGCCATAAAATATCAATATTTTATTTTTAGAAATAGCAGTATTGTAACATCTACAATGCCAAGTATAACTCGACAACATCCATCATCGTTTCCGCCACCATTATTTTCATCACCAGTATCTACTGCTACGTCACAATCTTCTTCATTATCTTCAGCACCACCTGCTCATAATCCTTTTTCTGCTGAATCTTTATTTCAATCAAGTGAGCTAAAATTAAAAAAAAAAAGACATTTATGCTATGTAGTAATCTAAAATTATTTGATTCAGATCAAGCCGACATGTTGAGGAGAGAATTAGACTCAAGGTTTTTAGCATCATCACAAGAAAGAGCCTTGGCTGTTGGTCCACCATATTTACGCACAGAAATGCATCATCATCAACATCAACATACACATGTTCACCAACATACTGCAACTCCACTTATCCCAGCTGTATCTGTAACTGCTGGAAATATACCAAATGTTTCAACAATACCGCCAGCAGCAAGTTCAGCATTATATCCTCCACCACTGGTTAGTTATTATAGAAAAATACAATACTTTTGATTTTTGGTTATAATTTTAATTATAATATAAATTTTTTAGTTTAAAGATATACCTAAATTGGGTGGAGTTGATTCACCATTTTATAGGCAAAATTTATTGTCTGGTACCTACCCAGGATTTACATCAGGTTTATTGCATTCTTCATTGGGTCACACACCATTTACACCACCAAATCATATTCCAACATTTACTCCAAAAGTAATTATATTTTTATTATTAAACGTTAATATATATAAATCATAAATCCAGCGTTAAAAAAATATATTCTATTTTAATTAGTAATTCACATTTTTAAATAGGCAAATCAATAAATAACTAAATTTTATATGCTAACAACTAATAAAGCAACGTTATGTAATGTAAATAATGTTTAATTGTATAATCTCCAATTAATTATAATATTCATATTTTTTAATTATATTTTATACATTAATCAATATGTATTTATTTTGTAGCAATTGACTGATCCATCTAAGCCTACAAAATCAAGTGTAAGTAACTTTTTAATTATAATATAATAAGTTTTTAAACTTAATTAATCTAATGATTACATTTTTAATTTATAGAAACCTGGAAAATGGAATGCAATGCATGTACGATTAGCTTGGGAAATATATCATTATCAACAAAAACAACAAGTTGCTGAAACCAAAAATGCTGTGAATAATCCATTGCCAAAGACTGAATTACTAAGGCCACCAACACATTTATTTCCACCTAGCCGACCACCACATGATCTCTCTCCTTTCACTTCTCCTCATCATCATCCAGGATTACCGCCCGGATATCCACCTATAGGTATTTATTATCAAATAGTTGTTTTATTTTTATATTAATTTTACATTATAATGGCATTTTTAGGTGCTGCGGCAATGTTTTCAAGGTATCCAACAGGATTTCCACCAATATCTTCATTCCCACCTAATCCTATGAATGATCCATGGGCTAGGTTGCAACCTTCTCGTGGTCTACCATCTACACCCAATTCAGCATATGGCCTTCCAGGTGTTTGGCCAATTAAACCAGATCCTGTAGAAACTGAACGTGCAGAACAGCAACAACGAGAACGTGAACGTGAAAGAGAGCGTGAACGTGAGCGTGAAAGAGAAAGAGAAAGAGAACGTGAAAAAGAGAGAGAAAGAGGACGAGAACGAGAACGTGTAAAACGTGAAGAAAAGAGAAGACAAATGATTCAGCAACAACAATTACAACAACAGCAACATCAACATCAGCAACATCAACAACATCAACAACAACATTTACAACACCAACATCAGCAACAAGTGTCAAAGATGAGAGAAAGATCTCCCCTTAAAGATCCTAATTTATTAGTCAAGGAAGAAGATTTAAATAATATGATGTTAGGGCGAGTTCCACCACCATCTCATTATTTACCACCACCTCCAAGACATCCTCAAAGAGCTCTACCAACACATTTTTCACCTTGGGATCAATATAGGTAATAATAATGTCTCAAAACCTAAGTAATAATATTTAAACTTGTTGTTTGTACCATTTATATATCAATTTGTTTAAATTGATAATATTTTTTTGTAGTTTACAATTCAATAATTTGTAATAAATACTTATATGTTAGAACATTTATTCAATTGTACAAAAGCCTTAATTGTTACTAAATTATATTGCATTCAATTGATTTAAAACAATATTTACAATTATAATTTTGAATTAAAAATATTTAAATACCTATGTTCTAAATCTATAAAATTTATTTCATTTGTACAAATAATGTTTATGAGTAAAGAATATTTACTAATATATTATATTCATTTATTTATATTAATTCATCTAATTTAATAAGAATATTCATATTGTATAAATCTTATATATTTCTTACATTATATATCCATGTATTTATATTTTATAGATATGATTCTTTGAGATATAGTCCATTGATTGCAACTGCTGCTTATAGAGCTGAAGAAGAAGAACATAGGGCCAAATTATTTGGTTATCATCCTCAAGCACATTTACGACCAAAAGACTCATCTCCTAATACTCATCGACAACATATAACTACGGATATGCAGCTACCTAAAAAGGAAGAATCTTCTCAATCTAGGTAGTTAAAAAGTTATATTTTTTTAAAAAATATATATAATTATATTTTAATTTATAAATGTTAAAATGTTAATGATAAACATAATTTAATTATTTTAGTTTACTCTTCTACCCTTATTAGTGTCCTTTAGATATCAATTTCACTGCTTTGTTATAAAATTTAAGATTTTTTTTACATAATTTAAAATGTAATGAACAATTTTATTGAGTATAAATAAATATATATTTTTATCTTTTATGTATCATATTTCTAAAATTAACACGAAGAAATTTAATGTTGTGCAATTTATTTAATTTCTAATAGTTTAATTTAATATACATGTTAAAAAAAAATTAATATAAATGTAAACATTTAAACAAACTGTATCCCTTAATAATGGATAAAACAAATAATTTATTTCTTTGTTGTATTCGTGCAATTAAGTTTTATATTTTTCAAAATGAAGTATATGATGTAATATCTGCAACATACATTGTAATAATTATACAGGACACACAGGGTTGATTATTATTTTCTGAACTGATTTTTAACCCCCATATATATGTATGTATGTATGTATATGACAAGTTAAATTTTACCAAATTAAAATTATAATTAGATAATACCCACAAGTTTTAATAAATATTTAATATTAGTTTTTGTAAAATAGATTTAATGAATTTTTCATTGCTTTTATTGTTCCTATTATTGTTTAATTTATCCATGTACAACATTATTTATATATTTCTACATGGAAATAATATTAATTTTAATACATAATGAAAATAACCCAATATTTAAGTTACCAGTTAAAAATAATAATCATTATTAGGTTAATTAAATAAGTGATTGGTATTTTGTGAGTTATGTTTCTAAAAGTATACATGCTTGTTAGAATTTTATTTTGCTACATTATTTTACACCTATTGTACATAGAAAAATACTGATAATTGGAAGAAAACCTGTGTCTTTCCTTCATAATTACTACATTTTACTATTCATTGTAGTTCATTATTTTATAGAGCGAATAAAAATAAATTTTAGATAGTATTATTTATCTATCATATTTTCTATTTTAATCTCATTTTAGTAATAGTTGCAAATATATGTACATCATATATGTTTATATATATATATATATATATATATATTATTTATTTATATATTTTTATGTTTATTATCAAGCTTAGGTATAATCCTTGTATTGTAACATAATATATGGAAAAATAATGTATAGCTCATTTTTATTATGTGATTTATTTCAATGTTGTAGTAATTGTCTAATTTGATTTGTAGTACTTAACAATCATTTTAAATAATATGTGTTAAAGAGAACTGATAAATATTAAATGCAATTTTTTGAATATAATTATAAAGCTAATATAGCTAATTACTTAATCAAGGTGTATGAATTGATGTATCTATTAATTTATAATTAAAATATATCTGTAATATTTTTATTTTTTTTTTTTTTTTTTCATTGATGAATGTAATATTGATTTTTAATGATTTTGATAATTATTTTATTTGTTGTATAATTTCATATGCTAGTGATTATAGATATTCAAATTAAAAAAAAAAAAAGAAATTGATAGGATATTATTGAGACGTATAAATGAAAAGCTTTGTAATTATGTATAATGTGAATTATTTTTAAATATTTTATTGTGATTATATTGTTAATTAAGTGAGTGTACATAATATACCTGTAAAGTGATGATACAATAATACAATTTTATGTACCACGTAAATGTATTATTTCAATCTTGTTTATATTTTATTTTTCCCAGAAACTTGCTTTTATTATAACTTCATTTCGATGAATTTGTGTATACATAAATAGCAGATGTGTATCAAAGAAATATATACCAAAGTTGTATAATATAAACTATATTATATATAGATTTTATATAATAGAAATAATATTGGGTAGTTTTTATTTTTTATGAGTGTACCACAAGATTAATAATGTCCTGTAATCATAATAATTTTCCATCTCATTCTTATAAGAGGATTTGTTAACACTTACCATGTATTTAATACTAAGGATACTAACAAATATCAGATGAGACTTAAATATTTGTTAACTAAAAATAATACAAAAAAAATGTTTAGTAATTATATAATACTAAACTAATACTTCATATGTGATATGTAAGTAAATAGTATTAATAATTTAAATATTTTTAGAACATAATTTTATTATTCAATTATAATTTTTTTAGGAGTGCTTTAGTTATAATTAAATTATTTAAAAGCCAAATCTAAATCTCATTATTTATGGCATATGTCATATGCCAAGTTAAGTATTTTATTATGGAAATAACTTAATATTCTAAAGATCCATGATTACAAAAATACCTAATCCAAATTAAAATATACATATGAAATCTAATGGAAAATTACATAACAAAATATATTGTTTTCTTCACAAACTGATACATGTAAATAAGTAGATAGATTGTAGAAATAGCGAAAGTAAAAAGTATTTTTTTATTTTTATAAAATACAATTTCTTCGCTATACATGTTTTGTTCATTATAGTATTATACATAAATGACAAAAGCTACATCGATCTTCCATTAATGGTATAATTCTGATAAATAAAACAGTTGTACGATATTGTAAGTGAAATACAGTGAAACGTCATTGTGTACAACTACAGTGTACTTACGTTCATAAGAAGATATACACCAATGGCGAAAAGGAAAAATGAAAAAAAATTACTGTTCATTGTAAGTATTAAATTTGTAGTTTTTGTAAAAAAACCAATGGCGTTATAGTAGTATAATAGTATATTATATAGATAATAGAATATATAGGTAGGTACTATAATTATTATTATTAATTATTTTGTTATGCTTAGAGGTCGGATTTATGTTCTTTAAAAATCCTAAATTATGTCGTTTAAAATAAGCAATATATTATTATTATTATTATTATTCTCTTAATATTCTCTTAATATTCTTTTAAAATATTAAATTTATGATCTAAAAATTCAATATCTTAATAAAATAAATTATATTAATATGTAGGCAAATATAATAATAAATGATTTCTTTTTTGTATACTTCATTATTTATTTAAAAGTGTAAGTTAATACTAGAAATTAGAATATTATAATACTTAAAATAATTAACAAATGTTATATAAAAATGTGTAGAAAAAAATATAAACTGCCAAAAATAATAATTTACAATAAACGCTGCCGAACGAGTGAACGACTGAATAACAAGATACAAGAATCAATAATATTAACTTATTGTTAAATTCTATTATAGTATAATTATTTGTCTAAAAGCCCTATGATTCCGATAATTAACTACAAGTGCCATTTTTTAAAATTATATTTACATGGGAATATGAAAAAAGTACAAAAATAAATAAGCATATAAATTTGTCTTTGGTAAGAATTTATAAAAAAAATTTATAATTTCGTAATAGGTATATTGAAAACTATGAAAATTTTCTACAATAAAACCCATACAAATTGTAATATTGTGTTGTATCTTATATTCTCAAATAAGCTATAACGTACCTAATGTACTAATGTATATTCCCTATCCCTAACATCTAAAATATATTTTTTTATGTAAAATAAATTTTTTTGTATTAAAATCTATATTTTATGAATCGTTCGATCGTCGAGATATCTTACTCTCATTTAGTTGCATAGAGCCATAGACTAGAAACAAATAATTATGTTAAATCCACAGATCTGTCATCTGTGGTTAAATCATAAAAATCCGACCTCTAGGCCAATAAGCTATATAAGTATATTGTATATTATACTAAAATCATTAATCAAATACCAATAACATTAGTTATTTGCTTAAATTTAAATGTGATCACGAATTTACAGATCACAGATGTAGAATAGAAATCAATAATCATGGCCGTGAGGCTGAAAGTGAATGTGAAATATGATTATGATTTATGATTAATGAATATTGAATATAAATATTTGATCACGTCACAAATCATTCGATCGTTCAATGGAATTGGAATACATAGATAACAAATCACAATTATCTATAATAGATCAGCTGTATGCCAGCTTATGGGAAATGGGAATAATAATATTGTTTTTAGAACGAGTATAAACTGTAAATTATAATTATATTAATAATTCAATTGGTCTTATTTTATTTTTATGTACCTTATAAGTTATAATTATTAATTATTTATATTTGTCGTATACAATTTTAAGTGAAGGTGAACTGTAAAACTGTAATTGTTTTACAGTTTTAAAATTTAAAATTGCATTATTGACTATTGTTTTACCACAATTAATGTTGTAACAAGCTGTTACAAAGTAACAAAATTACTTTATCTATGGTAACAAGTGCATTCTCGTGACGCTTTTTGGCGATTCTATGATTATCCCTATTCTTTTTTTCTCAGTATTCAGTGTTTACTATTACGCCGTGATACTTTGTGTTGTAATCATTAATTTTCGTCTGGTCCAGCCGACGTAATATTTAACATTTGTTTTATAAATATATTTTGTCTCTCATTTTCGTAAAAATGTCCGTCTGTACGTTTTTGAACAAATACATTTTATATTTGTTCAATCTGTTGAGTCTTGTGAGTGATTTAGATATTATTTTTGTCACTTGAATGTGTTAATAAAAATCTCGTTACGTTGTTCAAATTGCAGATTTCCAGCGTCGGCATTTTGACTATTGCGTTCATCATAAACCAAAAGTTTTACAAATGGTCAAATTTCATTAGTAAAGAACTGTTCACCGCGCCTCAAGTACTGTTGGCCATCGGTCTTGTTGTGTTTGTCATTGCCTTCATCGGTCTGTGCGGTGTGATCAGGGACAGCGGATGTTTATTAACTCTGGTATGCACTGTTGTACAACTTTTCCTCTCTGTTAATTTACTTGATCCACGTAACTTTATAGTTTTCAATACTTCTCACAATCGTCTTGGTCGGAGAATTGGTGTTGTCTGGTCTTATTTATCACATGCACGATGATGTCGAACAATATGCATTGAATCAAATGAATTTTACAGTATCTATGTATAACAAAACTGGTCATGAGGCCACGACAGAAGCATGGAATGTCTTGCAGTCTGATGTAAATAACACAATATGAGCATTTAATTTTATGTTCTAATGATTGGTTTTCTTTATTCAGATGGAATGTTGTGGAATTTATGGACCGAACGATTGGAAGCCAATTACACATGACAAACTGCCTCCATCTTGTTGTTATGCTTTCCCAGTAAATGGATCTTGCACTGAATTGGATTCCTACAAAAATGGATGTTATGAAAAATTGGAATATAATCTTCAAGAAAATAGTCAACTAATTATTTGGACTGTTATTGGCTTTGCATTATTACAGGTACGTGAAACTTAAATGTCTTTGATTTTACTTAAATATTATCCTACCTAGAACTTTTAAATTTTATAGATAAATAATACAATATTTTGTTTCTTTTTCTTTTTAGCTTTTAGCTGTAATATTAGCTTGTTGTCGCAAGTGTTCTATACATGAAGCATACGAAACAGTCTAAATTCAATATCATTTTAACTTGTATATGTAATAATAAAATTACAAGTTACATCTTATAGGTACCTATATCACTTATATTCAGTTTGAATTAACTATTAATAGTGTACTATTAGAATTAGGTTGCATTGTTATAAAACTACTTATTTGAGTTCTTAATTTATTATTATTCATACCTATTATTATTATTATTTTCAATATAATCTTATTTATTCAAAATCAATATTCATTATATTTATGTATATACTTATGCCCATAACATTAAATAATCACTACAATATACATTATACATATTTGATTATAAACAAAAATTACAATTTTGTGGGTTTTATATAAAATATTGATTTTATTTACTTACTTATAATAATTTTACATTTTTATTACTTTTTTCTACTAGAATATTTATTATATTACAATATAATAATATAATTTAAAAGTTATTTCAAATGGTGATGTGTTTACATTTTTTTTATTTTTTATTCAGTTAGTCATTATTGTATTATTTTAAAAATATACAATATATATTAATGAAAATATACATCTTTTATTATTGTTAATGGTATTTATATCTCAACTAATAACATAATTAACTAATAATATGCATTATATATAGGTACATATATTTTATTATGATGATTTTAGGAGTACTAAATGATTTTGATGAACGCCTAGTTTTATATTGTGGTTTGATTATAATTTATACCATAATATAAATTGGTGTTAACTTGCAAATTGAGAATGAAGGATAATATTTTTCCTTTTGGTAAAATTAATGTTGCAATATTATGTAATTTGTATCAAGAAAAGGTAGTAGCAATTATCTAGGTAATAAATAGGTATCGTTAAAATTGTAGAAATAAATGACCTTGAGATCTTAAATAAAAAGTAAGGCTTTTGTTTCTTATGATGGACTTTAGTTCTAGCAATTATAGCATTACTATAATAATCATTAATTATTTATCTTTTGACTATTTACATTTATGTCAAATCAGCAGAAGTTAATGACGTCACTAATAACAAATTAGTCTGTCATTATACATTATATTTTAATTTTAACTAAGAAATTTAATTTAGTTTATGCGTTCTTTATTTATTGAAAACAAATGTATGTTAAACAATGAGAAATAATGTCATTGTAATTTTTGTATAGTTATCTTTAAAAACAATGTAGTTATTTAAATATTTTTTAAATATGTTAATGACTTATTTAACTTGAGGTTGAGATAAACAAAGAAATGACTTGCGGTTAATATTAAATTTTAAAATTTTCAAGTCTCTTCAAAATTGCCTGAATTATGGTGAAATATTAAAATTTAATTTTTGAAATTTCAGTTTTCTTGAAAAATGCTGTTTTTTTGTCACTTTTTCGTCGTTTTTACTACCACTTAGAGAAATTCAAAAAATGACCTAAGTAAAGTACCAATTACATCCACTTTCCAACCGGAAACATATGCTGTTTGTGAATATCAGAGTATTGTTGAGGGTCGTAAAAGTGATTTCAGACATAAAAAAAAAACAAAAGACGCACTTGTAAAACCAATACATTCTTCGCTTCGCACAGAATCTAAAATTGAGTCTTGAAATTTTTCTAATATTTTGGAAATCCTTTTAATTCTTTAAGATATATATTAGTATGCTACAATAAAATTTTTTCCAAATTTGTTACTTTTTATTAATTTTTATTGTAAAAGTATTAAGAAATAATAAGAAGAATACTTGTATGATTCTAAGTTTTTCGATTAAACTAAAAATATCAACTTTAAATATCTAAAAAAAAAGAATTGAAACTTGGGATTTTTCTAACTTTTTGATATGTTATGTAATATGTGCGTAATATACATCAGTAAAATTTTAAGACCTTGAAGGCCCAATATTTCCAATTTTATCAAACATATAAATAAAAATGAGAATTTTACTAAATATTCAAAGTACTATATTTTGTAGAAAAATGAATGTAATGGTTCAAAAATTTAATCACATATACAGGTATTATTATCTATATGTAAAAATCCAATAAAATTTTCGAGAGTCTACCTTAAAATTGCGTGAGTTATCGTCAAATATTTAAATCGAATTTGTCGAAATTTCAGTTTTCGTGAAAAATGCCGTTTTTTCTATCGCATAGGGTCAATTTTGAGAAATTCAAAAAAGGACTCAAATAAAGTAACAATATTTATATCCGCAATCCACTTTCCAACTGGAAACATATCCTATTCGTGAAAATTGGAGCATTAATGCATTATTTTGGGTAGTAAAAGTGTTTTCACTTTTTCAGACAAAAATATTCACGAATAGCATATATTTCCGATTGGAAAGTTGATGTAGTTGGTACCTACTTTATTTAGATCATTTTTCGAATCTCTCAAAATTGACCCTGTGCGATAGAAAAATGATGAAAAAAGGCCTTTTTCACGAAAACTGAAATAATGTAGGAAGAATATACATATATAGTCATATGGATATATTCTGTGGAAATTTGCCAGTTGATTATATTATGTTGTTTGGAAAAAAATAAAAAATTGTAATACTACATAGTAAATAGTACAATACACACATTGGCGAATTTACGGGGCGGTCATTGGAGGAAATCGGGGGGGGGGGCTTAAGGGGGCTTAGTCCCCCAAGATCCTCACAAGCCCCCTTAAAAAATATTACAAAAGTATAAAAATGTAACTTCAATATTATTTAATGACGAAAAAAATTATAACACCTCATAATAAATTATGTTTTTATTTTGTAAATTTGTTTATGAACTCATAGGTAACTATTATATGTCCGATCTAACATGGAAATATCCAAAGTTCATGTTTACTTGCGTGTGTCCCCAACAGGGACGGTTCCAGAAACTTGGTTGGGGGGGTGCCAAGTCAAAATTTTATAACAAAAAAACACAAATTTTTACTACCATGATTATACGTCATAATGTAATTTTGTTTTTAACAGTATACAATTTTTTTAAATACGGTCCTGGGAGGGGGCCGTGGCCCCTTGGCCCCCCCTGGAACCGCCCCTGGTCCCCAACCCCCTCAGAACCACTGTAGTGATCCTTATTTTTATATTCTATATTTATTTTCTTATTCTTTTTAGTAAATTTATTATATATATTATATATTGGATTATTATATAAGAGAAAAATTTTGGACCCCTTTATTTAGTTCAAAATACGCTACTGAATATACATAAATGTAATTGTTATAAATATTAAAGAAAAAAGGTTATGAGGGATCTGATTCCCTCATCTCCGCGTTTGACCGCAACTGAGATATTACGATGTAATATAGAAAACTAAAAAAACAATCAAAATCGTTAAGTGTATCTTATTGTTATTAGCAATTGGCATATGCCTCCTTATTTAAATTATTGTCGTCCTCTAATATAAAAATAAAAGCCATAGGTAAATATTTGAAATTTTAACATTAAATATAATTAAAAATTTAAATTGTAAAAAGTGAAATTTGTAAATTGTTAAAAATGATTAAAAAATAGAGTTTGGATGTTTAAAATAAGTTAAAAATTATGGTACTCGTTTGTTATTGCCTCGCCAATATGCCACATAAAATTTATTGCTTTGTCAAGGGTGTGTTCGTTAGCATATTTCCCGACCCTAGCATGATTCAGCACTGTGGGCGGAGCCAAAACCTCTAAATTTGATCAAAAATTTCATCATTTTCGTATATTTTTATGAATCCTATGTGGATTCAGCACTTCGCGCTGTAACCAGATAGGGTTTGTAATTTTTATATAAATAAATAGTTAATAGATAAACATTATTAAGTTTACTTTTTGTTAGTATAATAATTATGAATAATAGTATAATTAAAATAATATTTAAAATGGAAATTAATGGGTTACATTGAATTTGTTCTCATTTAAATTTGCCCCTAAATTTCTTTTTATTTTATTTTTTTATTTTGAATTATTTCAATATTTAATGAACGACCTGTTTGAATACGTTTCGATCTTTTAGTTAGGTTTAGTAACCTGGCTCTGGCTTCGTAAGACATTTGGAAATTTCCTTCATCATTGATATTTGATACCAATTATATTATATGGATATAATTAATCAAAAATCTAGTATAGCGAGACTTAAAAAATAAGAAAAAGTATTTAGTAATTATTATATTATATCATAAATGTTTATTTTATTTATGGCGAGGCGATAAATTTTATGCGGCATACTGGTGGGACGAAAACAAACAAGTACCAAAGTCATTGAAAAAATAAGAAGCATTAAACACAAAATGTTTATTTATCGTCATATTATGATAGGTTATATTGGTTATTACTAATTATTAATTATTACTAATTGCCAGATTGCTGTAGATTATAATTTATAATAACTTCATTGTTCAACATTTAATTAGCGAAATTACCTTTTTAATAATCCTTTGCTTATTAGCATGGTAATAATACATTTAGATTTAGAAACGACCTTTTAAATAGTATATTATTATTTAAAATGATTAATGTAATTTTTTATTGGTCGTTTTTGACGATGAATGATGATTTTTATTCAAATACCACGTGTTAGCATAATAAAATAATAATGATAAATACGTGTCAAATTGACCATCATAAATTATTTTTAAAACACGAATGCCGCCATTTTAAAACGTGTTTCGCTAAAAATGAGATTAGATTCTGCAAATAATAGGAAACAACGGTAGAAAAAAAAATACATCAACCTGATCTATGACTACTATACCACTGAAAGCCCACCAATAGGCAATAATTATTATAATTATTAATAACGTACCTACTACAATTATTGCGTATTTTCGTTTAACCTTTCACGCGCGTGACACGTGTGTTATTATGCTTTATGCATTTTTTCTATGTAAACCTTCTATAAGTGTAACGTCGCATTCCGTTACATAATACATTATACGACCGTGTGGCGTATATTAAGCCTGTATTAACGCGATCATGGCAATAATATTGATAATGATAGAATCTAATAATGCAAATTGGGAACGCAACGACATATTTCCGTAGCTATTGCATTTAATTTGCATGTATACTGTTGACTGTTGTTGTTGTTATTTTCAACGAGCGTGTGGACGGGCGGTGGATCCGGGATCGCGTCCGTGATAACACGGGTAGAAAAACACGCACACACGGACCGGCGGCAATATCGCAACAACCGTAATCCGTACAAAACAATTTGCCGGTACATGGTCACTACTTTTGGAACCACTGTCGTTTTCGAAAACTCGACGCATGATTGTTATTTCGGTGTTTTCCTTTGTTCGCCCGTCTTCTAATCACCGTGCATTTTTCTATTTTCCCCGGTGCACCCATTAAACTTTAACGTTCAGTATCAGTATTCACTATTTAACGCCAAAAGTTACTGTCTGCGTCACGTCCGTTTTTCGTTTTGCTATCGACACACGGTCTAATCCAAAACCAACACGACGATTACAATTTTCGAACGCCGTTTAGTCGGTCCTCCCAGCCGGCCATAACGTGCTGCTGCAATCTCCTTTCCGCGAGACGTCAACACGTGCAAAAATCCGTCAAAGACACGTCGTTCACTTCATACTCAATCACGGTCCGTGCCGTCGATTTCCGTCCGTTGATGTTAAATGGTCGAAACGTCAGGATCGAAGATCCGTTTTTACTCGCTGACCATCGACTGACTTGTGCTATTGTTGCTGAATCTCAAATGTTTCAACACATTCAAGACTGATAAAAGTGATTCACCTGACCCGTAGTGTAGGTTGACCACAGTAAGTATTAATCAAACCGACCGATCATTGTGTATCCACAGAAAAAAAAAATACCTATACCGCATGCATTGTTGTATATTTTGTGTTTCTTAGGTCACTGTTAATATTAGCTAAAAATGTCTACCACCCCAACTCCCCGAAGTCCAAACAATTCGGGTCGCAGAGGTGCAACAGCAACGTTACCTGTAGTTGCTGCTGTACAGACTCCACCGTCATCACCTTCCATTGGGGAAACCACCAAGGAAGTAAAGCCAAATCCAAAGATGTCTAAAGCCCTTAGTACATCAACCAAAAGGTAAGCTTTTCTTTTTTCTTAATAAGTATTAGATCACCATTTTCTTGCACAAACTTTTACTTTCATTATATTTTGTAAATGGAAACCTAACCTAACTTATCCATATAGGACAATTAATTTTTAAACGATAAATCATAAATGAGTTATGATTTGATATTATTCACTTACATTTCAATTAAGTAGGTATTTGTATATTAAAAAATAAGTTTAATCAACAATAAATATTGGTATAAGTGGTATTATTGTTAATTCATTATTATGTAATAATTTAGTATATTAAATACCTATGTATATGTTACCGGAAATGTTGACAATTAGGAAATGATGACAGTTCCTAGACAATTTTGTCAATTCCTAAAATAGTTAGGAATTGTCAATATTGCCTAGGAAGTTTTAACATTTCCTAAGAACAGAAGGCAATGATGTAAAAATTAATTAATAAAATATATTATACATCATCTACCTATCATATTACATATTGTATTATATTATCACTACTTAAAACATTGTGACACTTTGAATTACAAATTTTAAATACAGATTTCATTCACATCTATCTATTTATTTTGCATTTCGTTTTGCATTGGCACCTAGTATAGGTAACATTTAAATTTATATTAACTACAAATAATAATTTCAATACAGAATAATGTAGTATTAATATCTGTATTATAGATTCTTAGGTTACTTTATGTTAAACAAAAAAAAAAAAAAAAAAAATTATTCAAATAGGTAGTTACTGTTAATTCCTAAAGTCTCCAGGAAATGATGACAACTCCTAGTCAATGTTGACAATTCCTAAAAGAGTTAGGAATTGTCATCATTTCCTGAAATGTTAACATTTCCGGTAACATATATATTATTTATAAATTAATACATAGGTACCTACTTTACCTATAGTAAAAATTATTTTTCTTGCTACAAATGAATTTTTATTGTGGGAAGGGTGAGGAGGCAAAGATTTTATTTAGTTAATTTTTTTCATAAGATATTAATGTTGCATTTCAATTATTTAAATATAGGTATCTAATTAAATATCATTATTAAAAAATTTAAAACACTTTATATAATTTCTTAAAATAATCTGTGATTAAAATTTATGTTGTGAAATATTTCTATAGTAGATTGTCATAATTAATGTGTAAAAGATAACTTGCTCTTAAAATTTTAAAATGTGTTAATTTAGTTCATTATATTTACTTGTAACTGATATCTCATTCTAACTTTACTTGTAAATATATATATTTTAATGTATAACCACATTGACTTATCATAACTTAGATTTTGCCCGTTTTAACAAATCACAATATTCATTGTAGCGATTTCTAATGTTATTAAATGTTAAACGATACATGTTTCATCTATAAGCTATTGAGAAAATTTCAATATTTATACATAATTTAAATTTAAGAGGTTATTGTATTGTTACTATCATTATCAATAAAAATAAAAATTATAACATAAGGGAATGTTAATTTTTTTTTTATGAATTATAAAATGTATACATTGGACTCTTACATTGATATTTTTTTATTTTATCAACATAATGGTTGCTGGTATAATTATAATACCTTGTATAATATATAAATCATGAATATACCTAAACGAATATATAAATTATTCATTTTTTAATTGTGTAATGATATTTAATATAGATGAAAGGGAAAAACATAAGTACAGTAGTAATGATGTAATTTTACAGCTTAAAAATAAATTGATAGTTTTTATTTTAACTAATCTATTGTTATACTATTGTATTGTAATGTTTCCTGTCATATAGTATTCAAATGAATACATTTTATTTAAACAAATAAAATGTTATATATTATAAGATTAAAAAAAAAATAATTGTTTATATTCCCAATTATATATATATACCTATATGTTTTATTTTGTTTTTTTCCCGGTTTTTTTGTAATTTGATTTATATCATCTAAGTTTTTTATTCTAGAATTCAAAAAGAATTAGCCGAAATTACATTGGATCCTCCACCAAATTGCAGGTAAATTTTTTATTTATTTAATATTGTTCATTATTTGTTAATGTCTGTTTATATGGATTTATATGTCAAGTGCTATATTGTGAGAAGAGATTAGTAGTCTAGCTGGGTCACTAATATTAGAGGGACATAAAATTAATAATAAAATATATAAAAAGGGATAAGTTTTTTTTAAATCATCTTGGGTATAAAATTATAATGCTACAATACTTTACGATTCAATATTTCGATTTCTATTTATTAATTTTATGTAATACCTATACTATGTTTTATCAAATATTAAAGAGAATATATTGAAGATAATTTTTTCATTTTGTAAAATATAACATTATTACATTATTCTTCTTTTTTTTTTTTTTTTATTAATAATAAGAAATTTTAATTAACCAAATGAAAATATATTTTAATATTTTTTATTACCTATATATATATATTTTTATACTTATTATATTGATAAATTACAATAACAATTTTGTTTTTTTTTTTTTTTTTTTTTTTTGTAATTTCTTAGTGCTGGACCAAAAGGAGATAATATATATGAATGGGTCAGTACAATTCTAGGCCCTCCTGGTTCAGTTTATGAAGGAGGAGTTTTCTTTTTAGATATTCATTTTACTACAGAGTATCCATTTAAACCTCCTAAAGTATGTAACAATTACTTTTTTTCCTGATGTTAAATGACTGGATATTAATAAAATATTTGTATTGAATTTTAGGTAACTTTTAGGACTCGCATATACCATTGTAATATTAACTCGCAGGGTGTAATTTGCTTGGACATATTGAAAGACAATTGGTCTCCGGCATTGACCATCTCTAAGGTTTTATTATCAATTTGTTCCTTATTGACTGATTGTAATCCAGGTAAATAAATATTTTTGAATTATTAATATTTAATGTATATTGTATTATTAACCTAACCTAGGATATATTAATATAAAAACAAATTACTTTATTGCCAATTAATTTATAACAATATATTAATTGAAAATAGTAATAATTGAAATAACTTAATTCTTATGTCAATAAGAAATTATAATTCAATTCAATTAAAGTTTAATCAATGAATATCTTACCTGCATAAAATGCCTAGGAATTATTTCTTTATAATGACTCTGCAATAAGTAGTACATTTTATTAGTAACAAATTTATATAAAGATATATCATACAACAGGAGTACTGGATAGCCAACATTCTTAATTCAATCCACAAATGTCATTCTTTTTTTTTTTAATTTGATTGATAATAAAAATGTAATTTTACATTAATACTAGTAATTTTATTATTATCAAAAATCATAACGCATTTTTTAGTGTATGCTAGGTTTTACTTACTATTTAGCAATAAAATAATGTTAGTATTAATAAAAGTAATATTTGTAAAATATAAAATTATTGAATAGTATATTTTTTATTGCTGTGCTTTCTTTATTGATAGTGTTTATTTAATTACCTTCAAATTAATGGTTAAAAATTATGATAAAGTGTGCAAATGTGTTGATAAATTGTGAACTGTATGTATTTGTTTGTTTGTTTTTTATACACAAAAATTTCTATTCGCATATTTGTAAGTTTTATAATTTATGTGTTAGTAGTGTCTAATTTTATTTAAATTTGGATACATGATAAAATTACTATAAAATTGTGATAAATAGGAACTTCCCAAAAATATTTTTTTTTAAATTTACGGTATTTTGAAGATAATTTTCATATTTGGATTTTATCATTGCATTTATTTATATTTTATTAACTGCATTAAAGGTGATTAAAATATTAGTCAAAATCATGGAAATTTTAAATATATATGTGGGGTGCGCAAAATTTCTATGATTACTATCATTGACTATCCCTAATTCCCTATTATATATAGTATAAATATTTTAAATGAATAATTATTATGACAATATTGCTGCTTTCATATTTCGTATGTAAGACTAAATTATAATAGATGGCTTACATTTTTATTGTACATCATTTAATAATTCTTAAAAATTTAATAAATTATTTATTTTTGTTTATAGCTGATCCCCTAGTCGGTAGTATTGCTACACAATATTTACAAAATCGTGATGAACATGACAGAATTGCTAGGCTATGGACAAAACGTTATGCAACATGATTGATTTCCGGTGATGAAACTTAAAAAAAAAAAACATCTATTTTTTGTATGCGTGTTTAATCATAGTGCAAGAAATTCTAATTCCATGTATTATTAATGGGTGTTAGCATGATAAAATTGTAATTTTTATTATTTAAATATTTTTATTAGTTTACATATTTAAGACCTGAATACGAGTCAGTTCCTACATTATTCATAATTTTTTCCTTTTTTCTCTCGAAACAGTGATATTATAATAATTAACAGGAATATATAAGTAAGATTTTATGTACATGACCTGACTGCGCATCGATAAGTCTACAGTATCACAAAATTTTGATTTATTTGTCTCAGCATTTTACTATAATATACTATATGGATTTAGTTTACTATTATTTTAGATTATTAATTATCAAGTTATGCTTCATATATATAAAAAAAAAAAATATAATGTTTAACTTAACCAAATAATAATTATTATATGTTATTGTAACTATTTTTAAACAATTACATTTTAAATTCCAGACTGGTAATTATAATTAAATAAAAAAAGGCATGAATATATTTTAAATAAATTTTACTACAATGTAAATGTAATAATGTATATTAATTTAATATACATATTTTTGTACGCAAGATACTTCACTAAATTATTAAGCAAATTTATTTATTATAATTTTATTTACATGTTACTTTCTTAACATTAATAAATCAACTTTTATATAATTTTTTGGGTATATAATGTAAATCATATTTTTTTCTGTATACATTACATACTATCTATACTGAATATTTGTTAAACATATGACAGAATAAATGTTATTATATTTTAAATATTGAAATTTCTGTTATGCTATAAATTTTTTTTATACTTTTAGTAGTTTACTTGCTTATATTACAATTTTTAAAGAAGCTAAGAATTTATTTATAATAATGCATATTGGTTTTTATATTATGTCGATATTAAAATATTAATTTTAAACTTTTATTTTAAATTACAGTTATTCATTATTTACTTTTAATTTGTTCAATAAACAAAGTAAAATATATTTTAAAGGGAGTTTTTAATTAGACTGATATTTGTTTATAAGTATATTATTTTCATTTTCAATAATATGTATAAGCATTATTTTTGTGATAGTGTTGCTGTTGCGCAGTCAAAATAATAATTGTGTGCAAAATATTAGTTCAATTTTACATTTATAAAACAAGTTTTAGTAAAAAAAAAAAGAAAATTTAAATAAATCGGCAAAAAAAAAACTATAATGCTTTAAATACATTATATGTATATTTTTTTAGCCTACTCATGGAATTCAAAAATATCTTATTTAAGGTGATTTGTATTTTATCTCATTCTTGTTGGTCTGATAATTATTTTACGATTATTTTGAATTAAATATTTACCACGTAATGTATTGCATGAATTTATAAAAATTACAAAACTAGCATATCTGTAAAGTTATAAGTTAAATATATATATAAATATATTAAGAAAATGAATTGATATTAATATAATATTTAGAGTAAATAATGAATAAAAAAAAAAAATTGTTGTGTAATATTTAACTGTGTATTTTGTATTTCTTCATATTTTAAGTTATGGGTTAATTCAATAACAATATTGTATAATGAGATTGAAATACACTTTTTATAGTTAATTATAAGTGTTTACATTATAAATGAATTTTTATTTTTAATATGTATATATGTTAGATATTTCTCAAAAACAATGTTGCTCCAGCAAGTATCCATTTTTTTTGTTCATTCAATGCCATAGCAATTGGTAATAGCGATATTAAATTATTTCTGGATTGTGTTTCATATAATGCAATTGGTAGATCAGTGTTCACGTTTTTCGTGTATTCCTAAAGAATTTTCAAAATATTTTGTTGTATATCTACTATATCTAGTAATTTTTATTTATACATCAGATACACACTTAAAGTAGGTAGTATAAGAAATAAGAATATATTGGAATGGTTACTAGATTTATAAAGATATAAAATGTATTTACTAACCTCTGGAACCCATGCTAATTTAATGTCATCGATGGTAATTACTGATGGCGAATTTGCCGCGTTTTCCATGAGTGTATTATGATGCAATCTAGCGCCTTCCATATTTAAATTTGATACCGTTACAATTATTTGTGATCCTTTTAAACCGTTTGTGGACAGCGAACAATCCAGCATTAGGCTATTCATTGGTATTTTATATTGCCTGTATAAAATTTATTTAAATTTTTAGTACCTATGAGTTGTTTATAGGTAGGTATAAAAATGTATGTCAATCGTTAGAATAATCGTGTTTCATGTTGGGTTTAATTTCTACTCGTTATAATACGTGAGTACTGGCTACTGGGTACAAACTGTATATTTTCGAGTGTGATCATTAAAAACTTAATTAATTAATACTTATTAATTTAAGTTACTATTCAGTAATCATATTCGTTATTACTTATTAGCTATTATAAAAATATATTTAAAAAAGATGAGCTGATATTCCTGCCGCAGAGATATAGTTGTGCAATGATAAACCATTGCATTTGAAGGAACGAGTCTGAGCAAAGTTCAGTCAGAAAATGCAGGTATTGATTCAAATTTTGACATTTTTTATTAAATATTTAAAATGTAAAATTTTATCACACGTATAGTAGGTACATAAATTAAAATTAACACCCTATAAAATGTTCAAGTCTCTAAGTTCAATATAAATGTTCATAAAATCCCTTATCATCTAAATGCCTACATCTGACATTCTGACAGAACTAAGCTCAAAATACTTTTTTCGAACGCGATGGTTTATCATTGCATTCAAATTCTAATTTAAATTAAACACTATGATTTGCACATATACTAATTGATTACTGGTTGGTTTGATTTATTATTGGTTACCTACCTAAAGTTGTTCATAGTGTTCATAACATCATACATTAGCCTTAGTATATTACCATTTACCTTTTTTGCTAGAGCGCCTAATTTATTTTCTCTAATTTTTACTATTTATAGTTTAAAATTCAAACAAAGTCCCCGAATGAATGAAAGTTGTACAAAAAGCCACGGGCCACAGGGTGTGCTACGGCATACCCTGTGCGCACGCCTATGGTAATCGACTGTGTAATGTATTGAAAATAATATTATTCGACACGATGAAATAATCACTTGGCAGTTTGTTGTTTTAGCGCGATCAAAAACGTTTTCGGATGAAACAATTTGTTGAGGTCGATTTTTTGAGATAATTTTTCAGTCGTAGCGTGGAATTTTTTCACCGACAACGTCCTCGCTATCACGTTTCGGACGTACAAAACGGGATCATTCGGACCATTCCATTGGTCCATCCATGTCTTCGGAGTCTACATAAAAAAAATCGTTAATTTTATGAATTTCATTATTTCGAATATTTTTTTTCGACGACAAAAACTTACTCGGAGCTGCAGTAGATGATAAATGGTGTCGGAGACTGTTGGTGAAGGTCTGGTGTTACCGCGAATCGTCTGGTTCACGGCAGCCAAACTCTTGTGAACATTCCTCGTCAATTCAATTGCAAAACGTAATTCTTGTTCTACGAACGCGTCTACTGGTTGCAAACAATGACCGTCGTCCACGGAACGCTCGCCCGTCGGTATTTCCGTCAAATTGATCCCTTTGTTCAGGGACTTCCATAAATTTAAAACGGATTTGACTTCCAAGTGCCAGTCGCCCTTCTTCAACTGGTCCTTTTCCTTTATTCCGACGCTCACGACTGTGTGTAGTAGTAAAGAAATTAAAAAAAAATTAATTAGACATGTACCTATGTAGGTATATACTCGTATATATTATAGGTACTCACGCCGTAACTGAGTTATTGTTTCGGCGCTCTGTTTTTTCTGCCAGGATCTATCGACGTTTTCCGGTAAATCTAACATTTTCGGAGTGTCTTGTTCCGGAATCGTCCTTAGAGCGTTTTCGACATCCTTTATAATAAAAACATCATCTATTTTTATCAATTATCGTTTCTATATATTTTTAAACGTTAATTAACTCTAACGAACAGTTAAATAATAATATTGTAAAGTACTAAAGTAACAGACGCACGTCTCGGAAATGGCCAGAATGCTGTGTAAAAGCGCTTGTAATTGCGTACTTAAAATGTAATTATACACGTTAGTTTTTATAACGTGATGTTTGGAAATAACTGCAGATATAGACATAGACTTAGGGCCAGAATATAATAAATTGTATGATATGGTCAATGAATTGAAATTCGAGAACAACGGATCAAATTCTATTATAATGTAGGTACATAGTCTAAGACAATATTGCGTTTTATTTCTATGTTACCTTTGCATCGCCGGAATTCATATTCGCCATTCCGGGTATATCGTTTTTCCAGTTCACACTGTCCGACGTGAATATACACCGCAAATACGTGGTAAGAATCGCTATGTCTTGTACATTGGTAATCCTGCCACCGTAAATGGCCTTTTCACATAATCCGTGAATGTACGCCCATCTCGTCGAATTGTTTTCTATATAGGTAGGCATTGGGGTAATTTTTAAATTTTTATTTACGTTTATATATTTTGTTAGTATGTTATGAGTTACGAGTCAGTGACGGTAATATTTGTTGCGTGTAAGAGGGGCGAAATAATTATCATCACCAAAGTACTATGCAAAAAGCTATTTAAAATATCTTATATACCTACCTTTATTAAATAATTTTCAATGTTCAAAAATTTTAATATGTCGATATATATACCTACAACCTACCTATTGTAGGTATATTATATAATAGGTACCTACGTATTGTAAAAAATAATACAATATTATATTTTATATACCTATAGGAGTATATCTGTATCATTATGGCAAAAGCTGACAAGTGAAAAAATTATACTTTTCAGTTTTAAATATTAAATAAAAAATGTCAAAATTTTAATCAATAGGTACCTAATTATCTGACTGAACTTCGCAGTTCAGTTTGTTTTTTCGAATGCAATGGTTTATCATTGGACAGGAGTATCCCTTCCCTTGCTTTTTTATAGATGTGTATTAATACTAGCTTATTTAAATGTTCTTTACTAATTGTTGATCTCAACCATGTCTTTAATCTAAGAAAATTAAGCACTTGTATAACCTAAAATAATAATTAAAGTAATATTTTGCATCTTTAATGAAAATCAATAGATATATTGATAGTTACCTATTTTATTATTGTATAATTATTTTATTTGAAGAAATAATAAAATTGTAGATTTGTAGGTACATTATAAAAATTGCATCGTATTTTACTTTTAAGTATATGTCAAAGTATGTCATATGTTTAAGCAATATGTCATTAGGTAAATAATAAACTAATAACTATATAATAAATAATATTAAACACGTATTACATTATAAATTATAATATACAATAATTTTCATCTCTCATATATAATTTTGAAAGAAAGTTAAAAAAATAAATAAATTTCTAAATTTTAAAGTTTAAAAAAAATAAAAATAAAAGCAATTTTACAATAATTATGGAGGTACGAGTACCTATATCGTCACAAAAAATTGTAACTATATAGTTACAATTACTATATATGTACTCGTATATACATATTACATATATAGTTAATATGAGTATACCTATACCTATTAACGCGAGTATTAACGTTTGTTACGTCCTTTGTTCCCTGGCAGGTCTTATGTAACCAAGTCCAAGTGTAATATATTTTATTTTAATAAAATTATTATAATAATAATGTATAAAAACTGAGCCAAAGGGGGAACGATCCATTTATTAGCCCCCCATTAAACCGTCACTGTTACGAGTATAGTATTATGAGTTATGACAGTTTAAATATACTTATATAATATATATATATATATATATATATATATATATGTATAATATATATTATATACGTATAACGTATAACGTATATATATTATATATAATCGTATATGGTATATGTACGTATACATGTGGTCTATAAATACCATCAAGGCATCAAGTAGATTAAAAATTTAACAGATAAAATTTAAATTATTAAAACTTTAATAATACTTTTAAGTTTTAATAAAAAATTATAAAACGCGACTTACCTCGTCTTATTGATTTTCGTAGAATTTTAAGAGTCGCGGACAAATCTGAATCGTTAAATTCGTAATATTGTGACCATCCTTGTGGTATATACGTTCTACGTTCCAAAACTATGGAGTGAAACCACGCTAAAGCATACACAGACCTAGCTTCGTCCGAAGAATTCCATTTTATATTTTCGTTTTTCCATATGTCATATGCTCGTCGCATATTCTTTTTGACGCCGTGCGGTGCTTCGTACGCGACTTTAACGCACGACACAACGAACGAATTATGGATTTTCTCGTTGGGTTCAGTGGTCATCCATAAGATAAACTTTTCATGGACATCTTTTAGCGATTTCAATTGTTTTTCTAGTGAAACCAATAGCGATGCTGAACTCAAGTGTATGTTTTTTAGAACTACCCATTTTGGCTGTTTGCACAGCGCTTGCAGTGTTTCGAGTTCTCTCTGGTCTTCGCCCATTGCAATTTCCGTGCAATTTGAATTGGTCATCTGTTTAGCCAACATCCTTAGTTCATCGGATGGGTCAGATCCAATCGATGTTATTATCATAATAGGCTCTGTGCTTTCTTTGACTAATCTAGAGAGATTTAACGTCGTTGGGGACAGATCGGTGAGTTCTAAAATCGATTTAAATGTATAATTATTTACAAAATATACTACTTTGAACGCATATAATAATATATATATATATATATAGATGTTTTTATTATAGAACATACTCAATTGATTTAGCGAAAAGTCCATCAACATTTTATGTAACCTGTCTGGTTTCAAAGCTTGGGTTATCAATACCTTTTGGAAATTTGTTACGTTTACTGGAATATTGGAATTCGCTGTTTCCATAAAATTTTTCCAAATATTTTGATTATTGAGTTGAAGCTTTTCATAAAGATTCGGTACTGATTCCTGAACGGTAAATATTATGATTGTTTTTGTGATAAAAATTAAATTAAAATTATATTGATATTATAGGTATCTATATTTTTATTATATACAGGTACCATAAAGTATAAATAAATAATAAATAAATACATAATACATGATATTATAAAGTTAACGTGTATTAACTATAAATTGTAACGTAATATAGTTATTAAAATTTCTAACTAAATACCAAAATTATAGTTTAAATATAGAATCGTATTTACTTTTAACATATACACATCAAAAGCTCTGTCATCGTTTATCCATTTTGGAATATTATCTTTGAAATTTAATTCTTCCTCGACGTTTGTTGTTTTTTTCCCAATGAACAGTTCCCATTCCTATAAGATGTAAATTATTTATACAAATATATAATTGAAAATTATTCAAATTTTAACATAAGGAAATAATTAAATACAAACATTCAAATTTATATCATCAGGACTTAATTTATAGGACAAATGTAAAGCAAATATTAATCGTTGATCTTTGAAAAGCGACCGAGAAACATAATAAAACACAGTATGTAATAATCTTCTTTCTTGGCTCGATCCATCGGTAGATTCCTGATTTGTATTTAATAATAAGTAAAAATTAATTCATTACAGAAATTAGGGTTTTATTTTCTTTATTACTTTTAATGTAGACTTAAATAATTTGACAAATGTGGCTAATGATATTTGACAAAAACGATTGATGGTGAATAAATCTTTTAACGCGAAAAATATGTTTGATGCATAACTGGAAAATGGTTTATATACTTGACACTCAAATTCTAGATTACTCTGCAATTTTAATGATTTATCAAGTGATTTTGATATTTCGGTGCTGTTGGTTTTTATATTTTCCAACGAATTTAGAAGTTCCTAGATTAACGCATTATAATTATTATAAATTGCAAGGGCTTTATTTTAAAATGTAAAATTATTAATTATTATACTTGATTTTCAAGTATGTTTCCTTGTGCGTCAGCTAAATCTTTTAGTACATTCTCCTGTAACAGATGCAGTTTTGATTTTAATTCTTCTTCTTTGTGCAATAGCTCCAAATGCATCGAATCTAACTTAGGATTTTGTACTTTCAGTGCGTGCCGGAGAAGCTAAATCAATTATACGTAGTAATAATAATAAAATAAAATTAAGCACTTATTTTTATAATTTTTACCTGGTCTGTGAGTCCAATGTGATTTAGTGTGAAATTTACAATTGTTAACATAACAGATTGATCTGAGGATAAAGTCAAGTCAGCACTATTGCTAAATAAATACAATTCGAAATTTTCATTATAATCCACTAGTTTATCTGCTATTTGGACCATTTTCCTACTACCTAAAATAAAAACAGTTGGTTAACATAAATGATATCTAAATTAAAGTAGTGAATTTTAAATTTATACCTTCAATTATAAAATCGCTTCGTAACACAGGTACAAGTATAGGATCGATTTCACTTACGTTGTATATTATCATTGTTTTACCAAACCTTAAATATTATTACCTATGTTTAAATGTATATACTCGATTCAAAATGAGATTGTACTTCTTTCGCGCATTGCGTTGGCCGTTGGGCGTGGAGTACGGTCGCTCGTTAACGTGAAGTATTCATACCTAGTTGTCACCGAGAGCGTCGTGAGAGTTAATTACTAAAAGTTCGAATGGAGCGGGAGAATAAAATAGGTGGAGTCTGACCGCCGCCGTTCAAAACGCGTACGCCGAGAGGTACAATCTCATTTTGAATCTAGAGAAATATTAAAATTCTACCAAGTGTGAATAATAATTGTGTTTATGCTTACCTAATGGCTAATTCTAAACTAGAGTATAATTTTGGATTTTCAATAGGCGTAAATTCTGTAGAATTCACTGGTAGTTTAAACTTCAACCATTCTATAATATTGTTGTTAGGATCAATGATCAATGGATGGAATTTAGCCTAAGAGTTAGTTAGAAATTTATAATATAACATTATAATTTTGTATTAATTTCTTTTGGAATAGATTTATATTTTAAAAACTTACAGAGATTTGAAGAGCTTTAATCTATAAAATTAAAATTGTATTAAATATAATTATTGTTTTTAATGTCAAATTATAAATTTTATGTGATTAGTTTTAAAACGATGTACTTGTTTAAGTATTATAGCGTTTTGATGCGACGTTTCATCGGATGGCAAACCTTCAGTAATCCATTGAAGTATCTGACGTTCGGATTCCATGAATTTAGAAAATGAAAATTCATTTGATTTTAGTTCGAATTTCCATTTTTCAATTTTTTCATTACGTAAACCATCTGAACATCCTGATAAATATGTTATGAATGCAGATGCTAATATAGTGTTCAGTAAAAGGTTTTTTAAGCTTATTGACAATTCATTTACCTATGGAATAAATGTAACAGAATATAATGTTTAATAACTTTTTTTAATTTGTTTAAAAATTGATAATTTAATTTTTCGCTACTCGTCCAATATGCTATCTATAGTAAAAATATTACCCTCCGAATCATGTTTTCGACTATTTTTGAGAACTAATTTCAACTATTACTCACCACCACAAATTGTTTGGTTTTTAATTTTGGTGCATGTTTGGTCAGTTGGTAATAAACCACGTATTTTTATGAATAAATATAAATCACAGTAAAACCACATTTAATCAACACGATTGACAAACACACAATAATTTTTTTTGTAAGAAGCCTATGATAAATTATAAAGATATATAAATATAATAAAATTTGGGATTTCGATAAAAGTTTAATCCTAATTATTGCAAAATGATAAAGTATATAATATCATAATCTTATTGGTATTATTTACAGTAGGTATCATACTAAACCATCATAGGGTTACGGTAGACAAAATATTCGACGAATGCCAATTTTTCTATTAAAATAATTTAATAAACAGTTTATGATTATAATATAATATAATTATAATATAATGAGTAGATGTCAGACAATGAAACATAATTTTCATTCATTATTTTAATATTATGCTTCATAATATTCAATATTCATGATAACTATAATTATAAATATTTTATAATAAATCCAATTAAATCATTCTATTATGTAATGGAGCATACCAGTGTGGTGGCTAGATGACTGGTACTGTGCCAAAATCTATTTTACAGATTTATATAAAACTGACGACGATAGACGAATCAGAGGACGCAACGGCGTCAGCAAATCAAAGAGCGTGCTGACGTCGTCAAAATTATATAAATATGGGTAAAAACCACAGACAATCATCATTCCATTATCCACCGTCAAGAGTCAAGACAGCAACATCCGTTACCAGCCTACATGACCAGTGAATTTAACGAACTACCAGCCGAATCAGTGGCGTATTTAGGATTTTGTCAAGGAGGGATAAGAATTTATTAAGTGGTCATAAACTCGAATATAATTCCCTGACCCCCGCCAACCACCAAAGTTACCATCAGATAATGTGCCGATTAATTTTTTTTACATTTATCAGTCTCTATACGTTCAATATAAATAATTTTACTGACATTTCAACTTTAAATACCTGTAAAGAAAATTGAGTCTTGAGATTTTCCTCATATTTTGGAAATTTGTTAAGACATATATCAGTATGCTTTAATAAAATTTTCCATATTTTTTAGCTTTTATATTAATTTTTATTGTAAAAACTAAAAGTATTAAGAAATAATAAGAAGAATATTCGTATAGATTGGAAGATTTCCGTTTAAACTAAAAATATCTACTTTAAACAGCTATAAAAAATTGAGCCTTTTGTTTTTTCTAATAATTTGATATGATGTTAATTAATATACGAGTATAATGTGTAAATATACAACAGTAAAATGTTTAGACCATAATGCCAAAAATTGCCAATTATATCACACATTATATACATAAAGACATTTTTTGAAATATTCAAAGTCCTATATTTTTTAGAAAAATTAACGTAACGATTCCAAAAGATTACCCCATATATATAATTTCTATGTGAATACCGAATAAAATTTTCAAGTATCTAACTTAAAAATTTTGTCGATTTTGATGTATAAATTAAGCACGAGTATGTACAGAAATAAATAATTGTACTTACTTGTAAACCCCATCTGGAAAATTCGTCGTCTAATTTTTCAACTAGTCTTTGCGCCGACTCTATTGTCTTTTTCTCCTTATTGATATTTAATTCTATTTCGGCTGCTTCTTTAGTATTGACATTTAATTGTTCTCTTAAATCTGACACGTTTTTCTCAACATTGTCTAATCCATCGCTTAAAAGTTCTATTTGCTCCTCGGCTGTTTGTAATTTTCTGTGTCAAAAAAAAATAATAAACCTAAGTGTAATTAATCTAAAGGAATTATTAATTATTACGATTTCAACGAAGCGTGTTCGTTTTCCAACGGTTTTATCTTGTTCAAAATATGAGAGTACGCGACGTTGGCCACTACCCAAGAGGCCAGCGGCGCAGCAGCCGCCGAAGCTCTTCGGGCATTCTTTGAGTCAAACGAGTCTCGTTTAGATGCCAACAACTTTTCTACAGAATCTCGGTTGACGTCGGAAATTCGACGGGCGTCAAAGAATCTTATATCCTCTTTGACGCCTCTCTTGGCCAGAAATGTTTTCATGCTGTTCCACGACGTGTCCTGTATGCCCATTAGTCGTAGCACGCCTTCCAGTATGTCTCTGATTACTTCTGGCGGAGCCCTTAATGACCTGATCTCCGTCAACGCTTCGGACTTTATGTTGCTTACTGCCGCCTGAGCTTCCTCTATCAATGGCTCGACTTGAGCTAACTCACGATCAATTTCGTTTTTTCTGAGAAAAAAAGAAAAATGACGTCATTCGTAAATTTAAGTACATAGTTATACGCAGTATCTGTTTTGGATATAAAAACAAGATTTAAACACATTATCTTGACATCAAATGACAGTTATATAATTTCATGTAAATCAAATATCGACATTCGACATGCACTCACCTCTGGTTTAAAAAGTCATTTTTTACTTGAAACTCTTTTCTTAAGCTTTCCATTTGCTCTTTTTTTGTATTTGCCCCTTGCATGGTTCTTGAAATCATGTTCAATGCTTGATTGGCTTTTTCTTGTTTTTCCGCTAGTTTAGCTTCTTGAACACCAGCATCGGATTTCAGTTTAGCCACCACGCTTCTGGCATCGACTAATTTGGACAATCCAGCCTTGAAGATATTTTTGTGAGGAATAAATGTATATTTAATATTCTAACAAATTGTATATATGATATAAACATAATAAACTGTGTGTATTACGTTTAGATGTGCCATTCTTTTGTTAATCGATTCTTGTTTGTTTAGTAATAGCATACTAAATGTCTGTAGAAATGATATGTAACGTCTTGGACAAGTATTTAACCAGGCTTCTGCTTCCCTATGAATATTAGCAAATTGTGAAATAAATTCCATAATGTTTGGGAATTTTTCAATTATTCTATTTCTGAAATTAAAATTAAGAAATTAAATGATCTTTAAAATTGAAAATTAAAAATGCTATAACTTTTTAAAAATGAGTTCCGGTATAATATCCATAGTTTTGTCATCCCATCTATCTAGCCATACGATTTGACTGTGATATAAAATTGTGGGACTGTTTTCTAAACAGGTGTTAAAAAATTCACTTTCAGAATCCAAAATCATTACTATATGTAAGTTGTTTTTCACTTCTGAAATCGAATAAATGAAATAAATGGCCTGTATAAATACATTTGTCATATGTGCATATATAACATACATACACGGTACACGTATATTTTAATTTCACAAAATATAAATAATTATCATTATGATTACAAATAATGAATTACTTTGAGTAAAAAAATCTATTACTGTTCCATCAAAATTCTGTTGGGACATTTGATCCTTTAGGGATGTACATAGTGATTCTAATTCTTCATTTTGGAATAACCCCATTACTTCACCAGATATTATCAAACAACTCACGATGTCAAGTACTTCCTTGTTCACAATGTGATACTCTTCTATAACATAATAAATTTCTTCATTTTCTATTCCGCACGTTTGCATTACCTATTTCAAAAAATCATTTAATTTCTTTATTAATAATTATATTTATATAAAATAAAATAAAATATATATTTTAATATAATAATAAGATATTACTTGTCATACCGTTTTTAAATCGTTTTTAAATGTATTTAAATTAAAAATTGGTCGTATTTTAGGAGAAACAACAGTGGCATTATGTCTGGCTGCTACGATTCTTACGGCTAAATTTCTTCCTATTCCTAATCGTCCTATTAGTAGTATGCAACCACCAGGTTTTGTTAAAATTCTTTCACAATTCGCTGTTACAGGATATAGTATTTCTGTGTTTAACTCAACTTCTTGATTCATTGTTTCTAAAATGGAATTATGAAACGAACAACATTCGATTTATTGAAATAAAATTGAACACTTGTAATTATTTTTATATTTTATTAAAAAACCAAATCCCAAAATTGATACTTAATAATCGTATACGTTATACGTAATACGTATTTCAACAACAACAGTGTTATGCTACTAACATATTTATAAATGCTGCAGTTTATACATTATATATTTATATCCAATGATCTTATCATAAAACATGCAAATCGTCAACCTCGTTCAGTCGAACATCGTACTTCTATGTTGTTAGTTGTTCCCATTGGTTTACATTAATTTTAATAATGAGTTTTGTAATGGACTCAAGTCGAACAATTTAATTATAAGAATGTTAGTGGCATAAAACTGTCTGTGCTTGGGCTGAAGCTGAAGGTGACAACATTGTTTTTATATAATACGTATACAATTATTAATTATTATCAATTTTGTCATTCGGGTTTTTAATAAAATTCGATTTATTTCAATTTTAATAATATTTTATTTAAATACCATTTCTAATAATGCATTTTTCGATTATTTTTTTCCATTCTTCTATATCGACTTTTGAAAGCATACCAATATGTTTTGGATCGGTTTTTCTCTCGCACATATAAATAACATCTAAGATAATATACAAAATGTTTTAACTTCTCATCATAAATTAATAACAAATGTGGATAAATAATTCAATTAGTAATATTAATCCACATTGCTAATAACATTAATAATAATATACTATTTTTAATTATTATGAATTTTGTATAAAACCATCTGACAAGATAGAGATTAAATATTACTCATTATTTTTTAAAATTATTTCAAGCAAATATTTTAATCCTTTCGTTACCTATTTATACGTAGTAACGTATTAAATTAATTATTTTAATTAATATTACCTAAAATTTTACCCACAATATGTCATAATTTATGTAAATTATTTATTGTACGAGTATAATTTTAAAATTCTAAAACTAGTAGAGATATTTTTACGCACGGGTACTCATGGGAAATTTAAAAAACATAATTATAGAACTATAATTTAAATATAACATTTATATTTTTAATTTTAAAATAATAATAATAATTAATAATAATTTTGTAATATAAAATATTATCTATGTATATTATGTATTATTGTACGAGTACTAATGTAGAAAAAGAAAGTCAAGAGATAAATAGGTACACCCCTCATCATTACCATAATTATACCACTGATATCAACTTTTATTATTTAATAGCTTATAATCACCTTCGTATTTGAAATTTAAATTGTTATCTGCGTAAATCTTATTAAGTATGTCTTCGAATTTTATTTTATCTTCATATCTTACTAATCTGTCATTAAAAATGCGATTCGCCTCAAAAAACAAAATCTATAATATTATAATAATAATATAATATATTATATTGTATATAATACAGCACACACGTACATATAATATTATATAATTATACATACGATATTTTGTATTTTATTAAATATTTTTATAAATTAAAATATAATTTTATTTGTATTACTTGAGCTGCGCTGTTTGTATCATTAAACTGATATCTACTTATATTTTGACATAGTTCCATTATAATATGATTTGTAAATGTATAGTGAAATGTTTTCATTGATGTTAGGGTCTCCCTAGTCTTAAAATTTTAACTAATTAATTATTGTGGTTTAATATAATTAACTATTTTGAAAATTATAATATATCAGATACCTTCACTAGTAAATCAACAATTGCATTTGAAATTTTTGATTTGTCTTCTATAGTATTTCCTAAATATTCCGAACAAATTGTTAAAAGTTCATGTTTATGTGGTGCTCTATATATATATATATATAATATATAAAATAATAAAAATAATATTATTATTAAAAATGCTAAATAACTATGATTATTATTATTTACTCGACGTATATAATGTTACTAGCTGAAAGAAGTCTCAGATTAATGCCGTCTATTGAAGTTAAACTATTGATAATTATAATATTTGTGTCAATTCCCATCCATTCTAAAGAAGTTGGTTCATAAAATCCACCGAAAAAAATCAACTAAAACATATATATATATATATATATTTATTTTTTTTAATGTAACTTATTATTTTCAGTACTAACTATATAAAAAGAGTATTAATTATATTGTGATGGATAAGAGAATAAGAGAAGACGCTAATAGTTTTATACGTATAGAGTAAGGTAAGTATTTATTACACTTACTTGTTGTATAAATGCAGCCAATGGTATGGTACCCCATTTATCTGGTTTAACGTGATTTAAGTTTTTAAAATGTAAGATTAATCTTTCTGAGATTTTTGGCCGATAAACTCTACCTTTATTATTGGAAACTATCATGCAAATCTAAAAATTAATACACTTCTATAAATATATATACACATTAAGAATTATTATAATAATTAATTAAATAAAGCCATATAAGTGAACTTATAAAGTCTATGACGTTAATCTGTATTCAATTTATGGTAGATTATTGTATGGATGTTTAGTGCCTTTAATGAGTAATGACTATTATTTATTTTGAATTGTGTAAACATTACAAATTAATAATATTTTATTATTGCACAACGTTCACTTACTAAAAATAAATAAATATAGGTAGGTAAGTATATTAAATAAAATTATATAAGTACTTGCGACATTTTTAGTAAAACTTGTTCGGGTGTTGTATAAGCAGTACAATGAATTGTGATGTATTCAGTTCCTCTTAAAAGAGTTGCGCATTTAGATATAATTTTACTAATATAAATGTAACATTATTAAAATGATAAAGTTTGTTTAAATGATAAATTTTTAATTGTAGGTATATTCACTTTTTTCCAGATGCTGAAGGTCCAACAATAAAAATTGATTTGCTATGTTGTATCCATTCGACTAGAATATCTACAGAATGTACTATTCTAGGAGTTTCAATTAAATCACCAATTTTGTTTCCTAATAAATTTGAATTTTGTGTGCCTAATACGTCGTAAGCTTCAATGCAATCTCTTGATTGATCATATCGATAATAGCTTTCTCCAATATCTGGTACATACTCGCCAAACGTTTCAAAAACCTTAAATTCAAAATACGAAATTCTTGTATTAAATTTAATATTTAATGCTAATACAAGTACGTATATTGCTTATTTTAATAATACAAATATATTACCATTTTTACAAAATTTTCTCTATTTGATGAAGTTAAATTCGCTCCTAATCCATTAATTAAACAAACGGACAAGTGCAATTTTGATTTAACATCGATTATTAATTGTAAAGCATTTTTTACTGTTGATATCATAGAACAAGGACATACGAATTGACCATTATTTTCTAACCATTTCAAAACTTTAAAACAAAAAAGACATAAAACATATAAAATAAAATAAAATAAAATAAAATATTACAATTTAATTAACTTACCTTTATATAATTGGTCTTCATAGTCATTTATAATGTTACTATTAGGAAATTTAGTAATCCAAGATTTTATTATATTTTTTATACTTATGTCTTCATCACTAATTAAATATAATATATAAAATATATTTTATTATATTTATTTAAATTGTAATGTAAATTAATAGGTATCACCTAAGAAGAATTATACCCATCCTTGATACAGTCGCAGGAGATGCATGTTTCAAAGAATGAGTTTCAAAAATAAAATTGACGTTATTTCCAAATTGTATTCTCCAACCAGATGGTAATGTTAACAATCTATTATCGTCTAGAACTGAATTTAGTGATTCAATCCATTCAGGATCCACATCTCCATCAAATATTATCCAAGATATTATATCTAAAAAAATAAAAATATATTATTTATACTCAATATTTTAATATGAAGCATTAATGTGTAAAAGTATTATTTGGCTTTAACCAATTGATAAATTTTATTCATTTTATTATAAACATTAAAAATATTTTTGTAAATTTGTATAATTTATTTTACCGGGATTTTCTGAATAAGCTTCTTGTGCAGCTTTACTAATAATACCATCGATCCATTGACGAGTATCTAAATTGACTTTTCCTAAAAGTTGTGATCGTGATTGAGCTTTTGGGTTTATTTTATGTATCTTGATATTATTGTTTGTAGATAATGCCTAAAAAAATAGAAAAATTAATAAATAGAAAATTAACGTTATTAATTTTTTTTTTACGCGTGATAATAGTTTAATGATTGTGGTTTTGCCAGTCAATGGTGGGCCCATCACTACTACACCCATGCGTTGTTGTAGTTGTTCATAAAGTTCAATACACTTTTGTTCCTAAAATATAATATATTTAACATAAATATAGTTAAATATTTTAAAGTGTGTTAATAAGAACTACTTGTCTTTGGTTGATCTGTATTCCAATATCTTCAGCTGATTTATGAATTTTTTTACTTAATGTAGTATATATTTGGGGACTGTTTGTTACTTTTACTTCTGGAAATATGTCTAAAATAAGAGATTTGAATAATATTCTGTCGTCAAATGTTAATTTTGATATTGTATTTAATTCCAACGCTTGTACTGCTATTTCACATTCTTCAGATATTGATTTTATAGTTGCCGAAGCTTTTAAAATCGTACCACAAAAACCAATTACTGTCTTCAAAGCACGAAGACCCCAGTCATAATGTTGTTGATTGCTCAGCAGTTGTCTAAAATATTTATTTTATAAATAGGTAAATATTATATTACTTTAAATTGATAGAATGGGATATTACTTGGCTGAATCAAATGTTTCTACAAGTTTTTTAGCTATCACTTGTGGATGTTTAAATCCTTCTGCATGAAGTGTGACATTAGCTATTAAAGTTTGGTCTGGTTGACTCATAACCACGGGCCTGAAGAGTTGTTTAAGATTGTCAGGTAATTTATTTCTACCACCATAACCTTGCCCAGCTGGATTTAATGTAACGAATATTCCGGCATTTAAATTTAAATTAATCTGAAATAAGTATATTATTTTTTAAGATAAATAATTAGTTTTTAGTAAATTTTTATAAAATCATATGATTTAACCTCCTGATTCTCTAAAATAAAGCTAGTTTCTTTATTTTTAATTGCTTCTTGTATTGGATGTATTCTGGTTGATACCATTGATAATGTAGAATCTTCTAGGCGGTTAAATTCGTCAAAACATCCCCAGGCACCACATCTTGCCAAACCGATTAATATTCGAGTTAAGGATTTTATGTCTATACCTTCGTCACAGTTAAAAACTAACACTTGACGACCTAAGAGATATCCCAGTGCTTTCACCGATTCTGTTTTGCCAGTACCAGCTGGTCCATACGGATTTCCTCCAAATCCCATATGCATTGCCTGATAATTATATTTATTAATGATTTATTAATGTCTATAAATTATCAAATAAAATATAAAATATATACTTGTGTAAGTGTTAAATAACAATTATCTGTGAGCGGTGTATGAACTAGTTTTGGTGATATTCCCTGATATTCATACGAATACGAAAATTCAGAATCTACCATTTTAATACTTATTTCGCCGTCAGAATGAGAATAAAATCTTTCATAGTAAATATGTTTATTAGATACATTTTTAAATTAATAAAATATTATTTTATGTGATATAATTTGTTGTATCCTTACCGAATTCTTTTTTGCCATTCCCAATCGTCGAGAGATAATGTACCTGAATTTATAAGTTCAGTCACTACGTTAAGGTGATGTATAGTATCTAATATTAATCCCTTTATTTTTAAATGTAAAACATTTTCTCTATTAACAGTACTTTCGATGTTCAATGTTGTATAGGTATCTAATTGGTTCTGAAATAAGTTGTAATTTATGTTTATTTTTTATTTTATTTGTAATTCAAATTAAATTAAGAATGATTATTTATTAAATAACTTTATATTTATATTTCGATTACTTTAAGAGATTTTTGTAGTTGTTCTAATTTTCGTTTTTTTATTGCTTCTTCACATCTTGAACTGAAGAGAACTTCATTTACCATACATAAAATTTGTGATGGATATTTTAATGGGTCTGGTTCTTTTAGACAGTTTATAAAACATTTTTTTAAAGTGTTAATTATTTCTAGTACAAGGGATTGAAGCCATTCCTATAAAATAGTTGATATTGTATTTGTAAGCATACTAATAAATAAATATAAAACTATTTTATTTAAATTAGTGTAAATAAACTAATAATAATCATAAAAAAATTTGAAAATGTGGCTGATATTTAAAAAATAAATAAATACTTTTGCAAGTATTCGTTCATCATAAATTTTAAATAACAATACCTCTATTTGATTAGAAACTTGAACAGGCTTATCAAGATTTACAATTTCATTTTGAGGTGATTCTATTGCTATTATATCTCCGGATGAATTGAATTGTACGTTTTGTACACCAGTAAAAAGTTTTTTAAGATGGGCTTGAACAACAGATAACTTTTTTGTTTGTCCAATCATTTCTAGAAGATCTTCATCACTGAGAAAATAAAATCTAGGAAAACTCATTCGTTTATCCTATGTTTTAAATAGTTAATTTATTATTTTATTTAATTCTTTAATATTTTATAATTATAATAATATTTATCAATAAACACATATTCAAACTCACCTCAAGAAAATCATTTAGACTTTTCTTTGTCGTTGCTAATAAATTAAGCATGGATTCTAATAAATTTTTTAAATTATTAATTTTTAAAAATTGTAAAACTTTTGAGTCTAGCGATTGTTGTAATATGTATCTAAAATCTCTATCCACCCTGTCAAATCTTAATTTAACTTCTTTATCGATTTTCAATGCACCACTACCGAATATTGGGTCTAAATAGAGCCACCTTTAATAATAAAATATATTATTAATACCATATTTTAATATAAATTATTTCTTGAGTTACTCGCTTTCTTTGTATATGAGATAATTTTCTTAAATATGTATCGAGTTCCATTAATTTACTTTCCCATATTAATGATTTGTCTAAAAATTGTTCATCATTTGAATTATTTTTAATTGATTGTAACAAACACTGTTTTTCTCCTATCTGTATGAAAAAAATATAATATTACTGATATTATTTTATCATGAACGCATACATTAAATTATTTATAACTATAATATATACTTAAAGAAAATTAGAAACACATTATCTTACAGAATGGAATATTGTTTTGAAATCATTAATAATTCGAATTATTTGACCTTTGGAGTCTTTATGATTTAATGTCGAGAAATATGTTTCGAATTCCCACATATCTAATTCAGATAATGCTTGTCTTATAGTTATTTCGCTAGCTGCTCGGGTGTTCAATTCCTTTAACCATACATTTGGAATTTATATAATTTAAATTTAATTTTCATTATTTTTTGTTTACTTGTAAACTAGTTAATTTTTCTTTAATGTTGTCTTTTATTAAAATAAAATCTTCAAATTTTATATGTTCAATATTTTTATATGGAATTCCAATTATTGAAAACATTTCCATCCAATGTTTTTCGGTAAAAGTTTCACCTTGGATATATTTAATGCAAAGCGAAAATGCCTAAAACACAAATAATTTAATAAAATAATGTTTATAATAGCGCGTTTTAAATCTTCGCTATTATTACTTTCAATGTTTCTAACTCGTTGTCCAATTTAATTGTTAACGGTGATGTAGGTGTGTTTTTAATATGTTCTTGCCATTCAAGAATAAAATCCATAACTTTTTTATAAGCTTTACTACGAAATCCTATCCATTCTTCTTGACCAATACGTTGCAAATCTAATGAAATATGTATTATATATACGATATTAATATTTTTTATTTATTAATTTAATATTATATTTTAATTATTACCTAAATTAAATTTATCGTACAAGCCCCACGTATTTTCTAATTCTTCCATGTCATTATCTATCGAGTCGTATGTACTAAAATCTGGTATTTCAATGTATGCGTCTTTATAATCATTTCTATAATTTAAGTAATATGAATAAATTTTTTACGTAATAAATATTTAATGATTTTATTCATATGATTTTATTATTTCTAATTTAAAGTTAATAAAAATTTTGGTTAACTTACATAATTTTTTCTCTTTGTTCTTTCAAGTTATTCCATTCAAGACGACTGTCTTTTAAGAAATGTATAACCTTTTTTAGTTTCAAATTATTTTCATTTTCAAATCCTTTTGGTTTGTATTGTTGCCATCTTGAATAAAATACATCAAACATATTTAGAACTCTTTGCATTTCCGTAGTTAAATTGTTTTTCATTGTTTCTATCTGTTGTTTCATAATCATTTGATGATCTTCTACCATGATTTTAAAATTGTCCCAATCAGATAATGTTTCATTTATTTTTTCTACTTTTTCGTTTGTCCAATTTGATAAAACTTTTTGTTTTTTTATCATTTCCGATACCAAAAGATTCATCTAGAAATAATATAATTTGAATTTAACATGTTAGTTTAAATTTAAAATTATTTTACTTTCATTGATTCTTCAATAATTTTTTTATGGTTACTGTTCACTTGTTTTAATGATGATGATTTTTGTTGAAGCGTATTGATTGATTCTTCAATAAATTTATTAATATTGGCAATATCAAATAAAATCGAAGAATACAGAAAAGTCGCCATTGTATCCCAATATCGACGATTATGTGTCTCAACTTCTAAGCGCACAGCTGCAGTACTAACAATAAAGCATTCCACTTTTAACTCGACGCTAAAAATAAATAAAAAATATATTTTTTAAAAACAAATTTTATTTACCTATATTTATATATAGAATTATAACCAATTAAATTTAGCTATTTCTTGACCCCACGATTTCGAGGATCTAAAATTGATTTCCCAGTCATGTGATGTCTTAATATGTTCTTGAATCATTTTTTCCATATCTATTGATCCAAGTGTTACTCTACTTTCCCATTCTTTTAAAATATCTTCTAATCTTTCAAATAAATTTTCAGCTCTTAGAAATAATTTTGTAAATTTCGATGCATTTCTGTAAATATATTAATAACATTAATTTAATAATGTAAATAACATAATTAAACATCTCTATAATTTACTATACATACCGATAAACAATGGATACAAATATCGAATTAGACGAATCTACTATTCCACGAAATCCAATAGGGACACTTATGAACTTTTTTAATTGAGAATAGTATTTCATTCTTATTTCTTCCATTGGAGGATTAAATTTAAGCTGCTGTTGCCTAATATAATATTAAAATCATTAAAACTTTTTATTATAAATTATAATTTGTATCGTAATTTTTTCATTTGCTTCACCTATAAACAATTTCTATTCTAAAATCAGGCAAATGTTGGTTTAATGCTTCTAGACCAATTTGATATCTGTGATTTAAAGTTTTATATATTTGATGATCTAAATGTGTTTTCCATACTTCACAATTTGAGAACTTGAAACAAATGTATATTAAATAAATAAAGATAATTACATATTATAATATTTTTTAGGTAAAATTTGATGTGTGAAATAATGTGTTACATTACTTTTTCTTCGACTTGTTTTACAGTATCCCTGATACTTTTTAATCCAAACTTCCACTGCTGTTGTTCTTGTAAAATGTCTGTGTTCATTAAATTTATAATCTAAAATAAATACTTAATTCATAATTGACATTAAATATTACTTAACTTAATTATAATTTATATCACTAAAATACTAACTATAATATAAATAGTAAATAGTAATTACAATTTACAACGTTCTCAGAAAATAATAAAATTTACCTTATTAGAAATAATTTGGTGATAATTAGCTAATGTTTGATTTTCAATCGATATTTTTTTCATAATTTTTCGCATTTCGAGTATATAATTATCAACAGAATTGATGTCGGTCCACTTAACAGATTTTTGCTGTTTGACTAAATTCAATAATTCAACCGCTGAAGATAACATCATCGGTCTTTGGGAAGGAATCATACGATCTCCTATTGTATTATGAAACGAAGCTATCTAAAGCAATATATATATTTGTATACATATTTACATACAAATTATAAGTACAACATTTTTTATACTTGTTCTAGTGATTTTGCTTGTTGTAAAAATTTGCTTCCTGTTTCTGATACCTTATTAATTTCTGATGGAATATTATAGCCAAGAATTTTTAACATTTTTACTTCTCTTATTAATAATTTTATATCTGGGTTAAAATTGACTTTCATTAATTTATCAGATTGAAAATAAATCACAGAATCATCAGAGTTTAACCTATAAATATAAGCTGATTATAGAATGTTTATATTTTAGAAAACTAGTATTAGATAAATTATTGTGGTTCTTATTAATATTATAGTTTCAAGTTTGACATAACGAAAAATTAACGTATTGACCAAACATTTGGGGTAAAACGTTTACTTTACATAAAAATAATCAATTATGAATGTTTAGAAATTATTTTTTTATTAATTTATAAAAAAATAATTTTAAAACGATTATTCTTCCTAAACATGACATAATAACTTATATTAATCAATTAAATATATGTCTTACAATGAGAATATTATTTATAAAAATAATAAGAGCAAATATAGAGAAAGGAAGTTACTCGTCAATAATACTTCTACAGTTTAGAAAAAAGTACAGATTCTATATAAATTCCTTTTTAGTTATTCTGAAATTTGTGTAGTGGTGAAATTAATAAATATATATATTATATATAACGATTGTATATAGTTACTATGTACCGGAAACTTTTATTTTCTACCGCAGATTTTCGGTCTTTTAACCAATTGTTATAAGTCTCAGTAATTGTATTGCTAATGATTTTTTTTTGAACAGTTATTGCATCTTTCAGTTGTTGATAATCATTTAAGTGAATGAGTATGCGAGCGCTAACTTTTTCTATATCATTTAACTGAAAGAAATAATTCAATAATGTAATTAACTAAACACAATAGTAAAATAATAATTTACTTTTGCATCCTGTTGTTTTAAAGAATATAATTTTTTTACAATTGGCTCTAAACCATCTAAATCCAATACATTCATTTTTTGATCATATTCTTCCTCGAAATTATCTGACATTACATTTATAATTTGTTTCAAACAATTTAAAAAATTTTCTAATTCTCCTTTGAGTTGAGAATATATTTTAGGTCTTTCTATTATTTCTTGATAATGAATAAATTCATGGATAAGCTATTTAAAAATAAATTATACATATATTGATTCAGAACTTATTGTAATATTACATATAAATTAATTAGTAATTTCTTACTTCAGTTGCGTTAGTTTTTTTACGATTAATTAAATTTCGAATTTTCCTAGCTATTAAATCTTCAGCGGGTCGTACTTTTTCATCAAATTTTTCCATAGCAATCAACCACTTCTCTTTGGTATAAATATTTAATTGACTCACATCATTAAATTCTTAAAATTAAAATAATATCATTATACAGATATTATGTTGTTAAATATTGTAAAAAACGAAAATTTCATGTTACAAAAAGATGAAGTTTACGAGGTACATTTATAAAAATTAATAATTATTCTCCTTTTTAATATGTTTGTAACATAATATTTTGAATACTCTATAAATATATATATATAGTTTATACACAAAAAAATAATAAATATAATACGAGTACGTATATTCATAGTATAATGAAATATTTAATTAATGCTTTTACCAATAAATGACTTCAAATTATCTTTTGTTCTTAATTTTTCTTGTTCATAAACAGTCAATAATTTTATCATTTGATAATTTACACACAATATTGTTATTATCTAAAATAAATTAACATTTCATTAAAGAATATTATTAGTTTTATTTATAATACGAACTCTATCAGTATGATTTGAAAATGATATTAGATTTTCTGGCGAATATTTAGAGCCAACCCATTTATGACTCGAATAATTAGGCCAATACAACAAAGTTAACTGTTCACAAATTTTATTCCATTTGTTACAAATTTTTTTACAAATTCTTAATGTACTGATATTTTCGATACTATCTCCACCCCATATATTCATATCACATGTTGTACGTTGAATCAATTTTATTATTTCATTTCCAATAACTTCAAATAAGTGTTTCATTCTATTTTGAGGATATTCAATTTCTTCGATTTTCCATACGTCATCTAGGCAATTATGAATATTTTCTAAACATTCCTCCATATCACAAATAGATATTTCTCTAAAATAAAAAAGTCAATAAGTCTTTACATGTCGATTAATACAAATAATGGAATAATATAAGTGTATTTAAATTTAATTAGTTAAAAATAATAGATACTGTAATTGCTTTGTTATAGGTAAAAATATAGTGCATATCTTTTCAGCTGCTATCAGTTCCTCTCTATTATTTGTGTGTTCTTTTACAACAGACCAATAGTTAATTTCATCCTTTACATCTAATATTGCTATAAAATAAATTATTTCTATAATATTGAGCTTTTATTCATATAATAATAATGTACAATGAGTACATTACAATAGGACTACCTCCTAAATGTGATTCTACATAATTATTTGACTGATTAAATGATGATTTTAATATGGTAGTTTTTAAACCCATTTCTAGATCAGAAATAAGACTTTGCAATTTCGGATGAAGTGTCATTTCTAATTCTGTATCCTAGATATAATACAATTATAAAAATTATTCTTTATCTATTATATTATGTATTTACATATATTTTTACATATATGTATACAAGATAAAATATTCATCATTAATATGATTAAAAATAAAATGTAAAAATTGATAAATTACGTACATTTAAAAGTGAAGGCGAGTAAATGTAATGTAAGCTATGATACAGTGCTTCTGTCGGAGAATCCAACATAGAATATATACATACAGTAGAATGTAAATTACTTTCTGTAATAATTTCTGGTCGTATTTTATAGAAAACGATTACTTTATTGTTACGATTTTTTTGAAAAATCTAAAAGTTAGATTATAGTAATCATTATTACATGTCAGTGCATCATAATAATTTGTTAAATAACTAATAAATTATAAATATATGATTTTGAATTCACTTACAATTTTATCGTTTACTTCAAGCTGTGCATTGTCATCTGTGATTTTTATATATAGCGTACAACAATTGGAAGTATTCAAAAATACGTTTAAATATTCAGTGCCGGATTTTAAAATTGTACTTTCGTTGATCGCATCAAATCCAAAATAGTTACCTGCAAATTAAAATTTTTAATGTTCGTACCCACCTGTATAAGAATGATTAAAATATGAAAAATATAAAATAAAACTATATTAAATTTTATACCGGCCGTTTTCAAAATAAATTGTTGCCTAATGTCTCCCATATTTAAACAAGACTTTGCCTTATTTAATAGTAAAAACTCATATGGTACAAATTAATGTGTTATATAAAACATTTTTTTGTTTAAGTATTATTTCTATGTATGATTGAGAACATATGTAATAACTACTATCCATTAACATGTATTCCATTTGTTGTCAAAGTAATTACTATGACAACGTGACGTCACACGTGCCGATTAAATAGAATGAAAAAAACGGAAAGATTCATATGGTCATTACTAGCGTGTGCCCATAGGCGCAACTAGAGCCTAAATATTGGGGGTGCTATAATTATGTAACAAAAAAAAAAACACCAAATGCTATTTCCCAATTATTTATGAATCACTATAACAATTCTAAAATTAAACATATTTTATTATCCTAATAAGTAGACATTTACATTTTATATTTTTTCTAGGTTTCATGCAGTATTATCAATTTATAATATTCATAGATTACAATATTATAAGACATTTGAACAATATAGTTCTAAATAAAACTTTAAAACTTACAATTGACAGTATTTTAATGTAATTATTATAGTTAGGCCTAAAGAAAACAAGGGGTGCTAAATTATAACTCAGGGGTGCTAAAGACCCTCTTGCGCCCTCCTAGTTGCGCCACTGGTGTGCCGCGTGTGGGTATGTCTGTAAAGCGAACATTTTAATTTTTAATTATTTAAATTTAAACTAATATATAAAAACGTAATATGCTCTGTACTCAATAAATGTTATCAATTTTGTGTTAGATTTATAAATGTATGTATATCAGTTTTCAATTAACTGCAGGTTCATTAACCTGCGTTTGACATAAACGTATGAAAAACATTAATACGTTAAATCAGTGGCGTAGCCAGGGGAGAGATTTAAGGGTTCAAACCCCTTTTTGACTTTATCTATATATATATATATATATATGGTAATGGTGTATTTTAATCATGTAAAACTATATAATGTATATGAATATTTATTTAATAACCCCTACACACTCTTCACTCATTTCTGGCTACGCCACTGCGTTAAATAATATAATATAGTAATAGGTATATTAATAGGTATATTAATATTTATATCAGAAAGACAGAAAGATAACTACTGGCTCATACGATAATACCTACCTACTTATTATGTTATGATGTTTCTCGTTTGAACATAGAAAATTTAGTAATATTGATTAATAGACGTTCCTTTTATATACGTATGTGTGTTCTATACTATCGCTATATTCTTTCGTAGATCAAAAATTATGAACATAACGCATATACACCATTAAATTATTAAAATTATATTTATTTTAAGTGTTGATTATTATATAATATCTAACTATCTAATGTACGAGTAAAATATATTCTTTCAAATATATAATATATATATATATATATATATATATATATTATAATATTGTGGTCTTTAAAAATGATATATATTTTATCAATAATTTGATTGTTATAACGTTTTAATTCATTTAGTATGTTTTAAATATAACACACTATACATCATCTATAATATACGAGTACGTTACCTTTATTTATATAGAAAAGGTATATCAATATAGATATAGACGTGAGGTTATCATTTTACAGTACCTAGTTATAACTTATAACTTATTATACCATATCGATTATTATAATCGTTTAATTATATATGCACATATTGAATTATCTCATCAAATTTGGATTGTTAACGGCTATATATATATATATATATATATATTAATAATAGTATATATAAAGAATAATTTGAACAGTACAATTTTTTTTAATTTTAAAATATTATTAGTTTTAGTTTATTTCAAGCATAAAACAGGGGCGTTGTCATCAGTGTACAATAATAATATTACAATATTCATAATTTACGCATGTACGAAATAACGAACGTTCTCAATTATCAAATTAATATACGATTGAAAACCTTTGATCCTTGTCTAGGTCATCACTCGGCACATATTAATAAAGACGTCATGCAATAGTCATAGTTAGTCAAGTAGACATAAATATTTTAACAATCACAACAATTATACGAAATACTAAAGTTATTACAGTATGTCAGTATAGTCTCAACGAGGTAATCTAGATACCAACCAACTACATTACATATTTGTAAATATTGTAGAATATTACAGTGATTGAAAAATTAAATAAAAACGAGAACGACATATCATTGTTCTTTTATTATTATTTTAATACTTTTGCATTACAATATAATAATGTAAATAATGAGAAATTAAATCCTTTTTCCTTTAGATCTGGATATTTTTAGGAAAATATATTATAAACTATAATATAATATAAATTAGAAGTCATAATGTAATATCTCATTTGAAATTGATTTTCTAAATTATTATAAGTATGATTTCTAATTACAATAAAATAACGATAATAAATAAATAGACAATAGTGTTGATCACCAAAAGAATAGAAATTTCTAACAATTAATTCTGTCTATAAAAGTTATCAAAAGTGAAAAGTATAGAATAGTAATTTATTGGACTATAGACATAGACGTATATATTATTTAATATTTATACTATTTCAATTTCTTTTCTTTCTCTCGTATGGCGCCGGACGCCTGTTTGGCAGAATTTTTATTGGGTACACGTTGGTTTCTGCCATACCCGGTTGGGGGGATGGTATATGTCGTGGTAGTGTGCTTAACACCTCGGTTAGGTTATTTCGGCGATTGTCACGCCGACTATACCACATGTCCCCCACTATTTTACTACCATAGCATAACATAATTCACAACCATACTTAATTAAAATATAAACTACCCATCTGTTGATAAATTATAATAACATTAAAACTATAACATTTGATTTACATATATATTATAATGCGAGTTACAAAAATGGCGGAAAGAAATATGCGATTTTAAGACAATCAATTTTTAACATGAGTTTACGATCATATCTTATTGTATATTTTGGATTATTAATTCGTTTAATTAGTAGAACACATTTTTTTTTTTTTTTATCAATAATATATAATAGTAATATTATTCGTATATAACTACAGAGTAATCAAAATACGAGTATTACACAACAAAAACAATGAAGATAACATTGTATACTCGTGCTTATGTAATTCATTACAATTCAATCAATATCTGTGTAACGAGAAAATTTGAACACAATTATAGAAAAATAATATACAATTTGTTAAGATGCAACTGTTAATATTATACTTTACAATTATTATTATTTTTACTTGAGTAAATAACGATGTGGAATTATATACTATGTAGAGGCAAATAAAAAAAAAAAAAAATATTAAGAAAATAATTTTTTTTTAATGCGTTACTTATTCTTAGCTGGAATCCAATTATAATTTGCAAGTTTTTTAGTTATTAGTTATTATTTAAATATTGTCTTAAATGTTATTACATGCAACAAACTTAGTTACAAATGTATTAGTGTTTAGTGTTCTAATAGTTCTGTACAAAGTACAATTATATACAGAGATGTATTTTGGAATTTTACGTCCCAGCCTCCCAGGTAAGAAAAAAAAACGCCCCTTCACAACCTAAATTTATTTATCAATATAATAAGTATATATTATGTAAAAAAAATTTACCGTCCAGGGCACTAGCCCCTCCTAAATACGTCACTGATTATGTGTTTTAAACAAACATGCATCATAATTTATAATAATTAATTAATTAGTAAAATATTTGATGATATATTTATGGTAATTTATTTTAATTAATAAACCGTATATTATTATAAAAACATAATTAGAAAAAAAAAGTTTTATTAATATTGATGTACGAGTATATTATTTTTAATGATAAAATAAATGAGTTAATAATATTTTATATTGTAATAAAATATCAATCGTTTCATAAAGAAAACCAGAAAACGCGTACTTATTTAATATAAATAATGATTGCTCATATATATAATATATAATTGATAATATTGCAATTTTGCCACGCTTAATAATGATGCATGATTTTTTTAATTATTAAAATCTGTCAAGGCTGATAAAAATTAAAATGGTATACTACAGTATTATATATCCACCAGTGGACGCCTAAACTTATATAAAATCGGTATACAATTATTTAAATCTTTAAGTATAAACACTGGGATACAATTATAAAAGTTTTTCATCTTGCGTGTAAGAAAACACCGGTCAAATTAACTACAATACTAATAGTGTGCATCTTATCTCTATATCATTAGACATTTTTTTTTTTTTGTTTTATATCAATGCCCCAGGGTCATTAGAGACTATTATTCCAACAAAGCATTGGTAATTTATTAATCATTCAACTACCTACGTCCCATGGAACATTATTCGAACGGAAATGGTAAACAGTAGCACTCAATTTACGAGTACGGTGCATTGCATTACGAGTTGAACTCTCAGACTGTCGGTACATAAATTAATAATATTCGATACGTTTGAAAATGAATGTTGCAACACCTTTAACTTCTGAAAAACTGAGGTATAAAATTAAAGTTAGCGGACTCCCAAGATTCTATTCATTATTAGTAAGTAACATTTCTGCTTTTACGTAATATTCATAACAATTACTTTTAAATATATAATAATAAAAAGTAATAATTCAATATAATATAATATTGTGAATATTTATTATTATTATTATAAATATTATTACTATTATTATTGAACAATTGAAAATCATTCGTTTTGTTTTTTATGTATACTCGTAATATTATCTAAAATAATAATTATTTTTTACAAATTATTATAATATTATTTATAATATGCATTTGTAATGTACCTATTTAACTTTGAACCCCAATAAAAATTACAATCTTTAAATAAAACATACCTATTTATATTATAAGCAATGTCTTCGCTATAATTTATCAAATACAATTATTATTCTGTTACCTATACTCAGAAAAAAAAATTTTTATGTATGTACTAAAATTTTACTAAACTTATTTAAGTCATTGTAACAGAATAAATTGAAGAAATAATGTTTAAATTTTTTTTATTAGGATAAGTAATATTAAATCTTAATAAAATTCACTTTTTTTATTTTTTACTTATAATAGTAAGGATTATATTTTATTTACTGAAACATTTTAAAACACAGTTATAGTATAAATTAATTTTACAATATAATTTATATGTGCGCAATGCATGTATAAAATTATATATTAAAATGTTAAATTATGTAATCACAATATTCTAGTAAACAATGATTGTTATTCATAATTGAAAATCAAAAATTATGCTCTTCGTCTTTTTGACCTGATAGATAATAATTATTTAATAATTAATAGTAATATTGAACTGGAATCGCCATATTCTCTGTACCTAATAATTTACGACTATACGAGTATTATAATAGTTACTAGTTTATAAACAATTTTTATTCATTATTCTGTAGCATTTGTTAATTCATAAATTAATTGTATAATATTATCCCTAGTATTTATTATTTCAACGTTATAAACAAATGTATAATTTATTAAAATTTAGGATCCTTTGTTACAAGAATTTTTGAAAATGATTAACGAGGAATGGAAATTAAATTGCATACATGCAAGATATAGTAAAAAAGGAAATGCATGGCTATATCTCACTTTTCCAACTGAATCTGAACAAGCGACTGCTTTGAAATTATTAAAAAACTATAATTGGAAAGGGCGCTCATTAATTAGCACGGTTTGTATATGAACTTATCAATGTAATATATATTATATGTTCAAACACTAATAATTATAGTATCCAATTATGAACTATTAGTTAGTTACAGCTGACACGCCAAAAACAAATTTAACATATACCGAAGGAGATCACGTGGTTAAAAAACCAAAATTAGATATTCCCCTTAATGAACAGGTCCTGATGTCTACGATCCCTTATCACAGCATTGGATACGAGGAACAAGTGAGTAAGATAATATTTGTTTTATGTATTTGTATTATGTAGTTTCAAAATCAAAAATACACAACTACACAAGTGTAACGTTGTAATGGCATGTCGACCATTTATTTAAAAATAAATAATTATTATGTTTTTTCGAGAATATACCATTTATTAATTTAACTGAAAATTTTCATATTTGATTTAAAAATTTAGTTGAGAAAAAAAAGTGAAGAAGCAAGAATACTATTTCAACGGTTTGGTGCTATAATCCAACGAAAACAACAACCGCTGGCAGAATGGTGTGCGATGCGCAAGCGACAGTTGAATAGTAATCTGGCGTTTGAACTTTCGCCGATAATACCGTCACAGAAAATCGACCGGTATCGAAACAAATGCGAGTGGAGCGTAGGTGAGTAAAAACTATATAATTGTAAATTAAGTTATTTAAAAAAATACAAAAAAGGACGAATGACCAATTAAACAAAAAAATAAATAAATAAAATGGGGAGGTATCCAAAATTATTTTAAAGTCGGCCTTTATGACAGACCGACAGGGAAACACCGGCGCGTCCAATATAGATAACAAAAAAAGACCCAAAGGAATGGGTTTATATTTTACTGTAATACCCATCGGACTGGGTTTGAAATGTATACAGGAATTAATCCCGAGAGCGATTCAGTGGCCGTTGGGCTGAGAGTCAAAGATTCATTGGACGGAATCCACTATGTCGGTCCGCCGGACTGCTTAAGAAATTTGCCGATACCAATGATCACATTAGCAAAGGTAGTGTAATATTGACAAATATTGAACCTACATTATTAATATTATTATTATTATTATTGTCGTTATTATTATTATTATTACTACTATTACTAGGTACTATTACTATTACTTATTAGTTTATTACTATTACTATTACAATTACTATTACTTATTAGTTTATTACTATTACTATTACAATTACTATTACTATTACTTTTACTATTACTATTACTATTACAATTACTATTACTATTAATAGGTACCTATATTATTATTATATATATTTTTCTGTAACTGTTCTATTTTTAAATTCATAATTTTAAATAATTGACTAATTATTGTCCACTTTCAGTTGCCTCTAACATATTCGGATTCTTTAAAATTTAGATGATTTCTGAATCTTTTCTATTATACAAATTAAACATTTCTCACTATTAATAATGTAAAAATTTTTTTACTAATATATTATTATACAGATATGTACATACCTACATTGTTTTTTCTGTTAGAAATTTGAAGATTTTGTTAAAAATTATAAGGAGGATTGGAAAATATGGCGTAATATGATAATTCGAATGAATGAATATGGAGAAGTAATGATATCGATAGTTATCAATCAACATAAATTAGACTCAGAACAATTATGTAATATCAAACAATCAATTTCTGATTGGTTCAAAAATAATGTAACCGAAAACGTAGTGTCACTATATTTTCAAGTCCACGGGGAAAAGTGAGTATTAGAATATTATTCATACATGTTAATAGTAAACCAGTGGCGTATTTAAGGGAGAGATGGGGTCCAGGCCCCCCTTGCTCCATATTATATATATAAGTAATAATGTCATTATATTGTACCTACTATGCGTTTTTCTCGTAGGTAATCGAAAATAATATATGTTATTATTTTGTAATATTATGAATTATGATGTCAATGAAATAAGAATTATTACAAATAACGAGTAACTAATAACAATAAGTAATAATAAAATGAAATATTAATTTCTACTTTTGCGACAAGACTATTTATTAATATTTCAAATTAATTATATTTTATATCAAAATACATAAATTAACATTAATATATTCATTTGCTGTTTTTTATTGATGTACTCCCCTTTTGATATTTCTAGCTAGGCCACTGTAGTAAACTGTGAACTCTAATAATTCAACTATAATAAATATATACATTATCATAAATAAATATAAATAATAATTAAATTAAACAAATAAAATATTTTTTAATCAATAATAATCACATATGTATAAATAATAAATAATTCCTTGGCATTTTAAAACTGCAGGTATAATATATTATTTTACTAATTTACTTTATTAAATTTAGAACTTTAGCTGATTGTATCAGTACTCCAATTGAAGCTGAATTATTATGGGGACAAAAATACATAATAGAGAAGCTATTAAATTTATCATTGGAAATCTCTCCAGCCACATATTTTCGATTAAATAGCTTGGGCGCTGAAGAATTGTGCAAAGTGGTTGCTGATCTTGCTGATGTTAATGAAAACACTACAGTTTTAGATTTATTTTGTGGGTCTGGATGCTTAGCTCTTACATTAGCAAAGGTAAAATCATAGTATCATTATATTATATATATATATATATATATATATATATATATATATATATAATACGAATATTAATATTAACCAATAAGTTATACCATAACCATTAATGAATTTATATGAAAATTTAAGAAACTAAAATCTAGACACATCTATTATGTTTAATCAAAATTAACATATTATTTAAAAATCAATTCATATTAGAAAATGTTCTTGATTTATATTATATTATTATCAAATGTTTTTAATTGTACACGACTTTTTATTCACTATTTTATTTTAGTATATTTATTATAATTAGAAATGTAAACAAGTCGTGGGAATCGAGCTAATCAAGGCAAATATAATGGATGCAAAAAGAAATGCAGAAAAAAATGGAATAGATAATTGTGAATTTATAGCTGCCCGAACAGAAGATATTTTAGACTCGGTTCTTGAAAAACTTAAAGGTTGTAACGTAACTGTGATAATGGATCCACCTTTAACTGGAGTTAGTAAGTAAAATAAATATTTTTTATAGTATTTTATATTTTATTTTATCAGTACAATAATATTTACTGTAACATTATACATACCTATATTATTTTTATAATAGGTACTGATTTGGTTAGAACTCTTCGTAAATTTAAAGAAGCTATTAATTTAATTTACGTTTGTTCTAACCACAAATTACCTTTGAAGAATCTACTAGATTTTTCATCGGTTGTTAGATATTGGCAAAAACCAATTGATTCTGATCCATTTCTACCACTTCGTGTGGTCCCTATAGACATGTGTCCTCATACACTTCGATCAGAGTTGGTTTTACACTTTAAAAGATTTAGTGTCAGTGAAATATTATCAATTAAAAACCACAGACCATTAAGATTTTATGGAAATAAGAGATTTAAAACAAAGTTCAACCCAAGAATATCTGAGACAATAACAACATCTACTCAATCATCTTCATCGGAAGAATTATTGAATTACCTCAAGAAAATTGAAGAAAGGGCTTATCAAGAAGGATTAGCTAAAGGATTGGAAAGGAAAGCTTTTCAAATGGGTTATACGAGAGGACTTCAATGTGCAACTTCTAATAATGATGACGAAAAATTTACAAAAAATCCATATATCAATCCTGATGCATAAATAATAATTATTTTTTTATAATATTAACATACTATTGCATATTCGTAAAAATTTAAAAAGTTTCATAATTTAAAGAATAATATATATTATAATATAATAATAATATGAACCGTCCTTTAGAAATTATTCTAGTAATTTTTTACATTTTACAAATTTAGATTTTCGATTAAAATGTATAATTAATTAACGTAATAACTTCATTGATAATATAAATCGAACATCATAATTGTTAGTACAAATTTGTATTGTTTAATTTTTAAAATACTACTGCGCAATTATAAATGTAAATTTATGATCTCTGAAAATCAATTTTTAATATTAATATTTTATTTAGAAATTTTAACAGACTTCTTACTTTTAAGTATTAATTTAATTTAATGAAATTATAATAATCCTACATGAAATTACTTATTATTTACTAGTCATTATTAAATTAATCATATTAAAATATTTTAATATCATAATAATTCTATAAATAAATTTAAACAATATAAAAATATACGTAAAATACTAAATGAAATGTATAACATTATAATTTTGTATATTATATATATATCTACTTATAAACATTGTACTATTATTTATTATTATGTTTGTGTATAATATGTATTTTAAATTTTGATAGTTATTATTAATTAATATATTATACAGGTTAATCTTAGATGTTAAATGTAGGTATATACCTATAGGGCTATAGCTATAGTAGATATAATAATACCTATTATTAGGAAAATGACACTTTAAATTGTCTTATAAAATTTTAAAATATACCCACTTAGTACTTATTTTTAAAAAACACGGTATACATTGATTACATTGATTTTCAATTTATAAATATAAAAAATTATAGTACTTATATTAAAATGACAAATTTGTTTTGGTAATGACTATAACTATATAGGTACATATACCATTATAGACACATGTATTTATTTTTGATAAATGTATTATATTATTATTTCCCTTTATTTTAATTTTTGTGAGTAGGTATATAGCGTGTGTTACTGAGAAACCAGAACACAATAAAAAAATTTAGTTATCAGATATGTATCCAGTCACTAAAAATATTTACCTATTTTAAATTCTGATTTATCACATTTATTCCTATATAATAACTAATAATTATTACATTAGGTATATTAATAATTAATAATTAATTACATTCTTAATTTTAAAAAAGAATACAAAAATAATTAATTTTTCCCTAACTATTTAAGTATAGGGTATCTAAAATGTACTATTAATAATATTAAATGATATATCAGATAAGTACCTACATATTTAATAAATCATCGTAAGCGTTACGACTTAATTTATATTTGCCATACCTTTATAGTTTATACGAATAAATAAATAAACTTAATTGTATAGTATTTTATAATTTTTGTTATAACAATATACCTAATTTTTATAATATTAGCCATTAGGTATATAAAATTCATATTTTATAAGTCCTACTTATATTTACATTATGTTGTATGAACGTTAAATTTGATAATGTGTACTAAATATATTTGCATGCTTATTTTGAAATTTGATTTATCATGAATTCAAGAGTACCTAATAGGCTAATACTACATATCATTCAAAAATAATCAACATATAAGCACTTATATCAGTAAAGTAATGCGAATACGAAGAAGGATCATATTATTCTTAATTTACAAACTTATAATTTATAAACTGAAATGCATAAGCTTCCAATTGCGTGATACTTACCACTTACCTACAAACAATTGATATTATATATATATATATATATTAGGTACCTATAGTACCTATGTACATTATTTTATATATTCTAATCAAAATACAAAATTCGTTATTCTTATTCGTTATATTATATACAGTTAGCTGGAAAATTCAAAATTGTATGATTAGTGATTACTATAATAATTCCAAACTAACTTTTAAGATGGGTTATCTCTTTGGACACATACATGTAGATAGATATGTTTCAAACTTTGAATCTAGGCTCGATTTTTTAATTTTTTTTAAATATTTGAGCGATCACGTACCTTTAACAAGTCATAAAAATGAAAAAAAAAACACGTTATTTTCCCATTATTCATTATTATATTCATGTATTAAAACTGAAATAATAATCACTATATTTGTTTAATAAAAATTCATATTATATAGATACATTTTTCCTTTTCCAGATATAGTACCTAAGACATATCCAATAGGTATTGTAAATACAAAAATGACCATTTGTTCGAATTTCATAGAAAACTTCTAATGTTAACAAAGTGACGAATGACTAATGATAGACTTGAAAAAATATTTTTAGTTAGGTAGGTATAGGTAATTATTACATTGTTTAAAAATTCGAAAACATTAAACAATTGAAATTTTATTGTTGAACTGACATATTTTTAATTTTCAACTATATATTCTGTATTGGTGTTCAGTGGTTCTCTATAAATTAGAGGATGACCTGATTTATAAGTAGGTAAATAGGTAATATAATTTTTCTTGCGTCAATAAATTTTGTATTGATACCTATACACTTAATAAATAATAATACTCATTTTACGAGTATTAATATTATACTTTCAAAATTACAATAATTGTGCAAATAATATACAATGAGGTCAGAAATAATGATTTATTTTCATACGGAAAATATATTTAATCTAGGTATAATGTATATGGTTTACGTCGAAATATCGATGTATCATGTATAGCACACGTGTAACAGAATATTGTTAGTTTTATTAATTTTGAATGAAAAATAAACTTTACATACAAATATATAGGTATATATATACATTCGTATCAATAATTTGATTTATAGTAAATTATATTTCGTTAGTATTTTAGCTATTATATCCTTAAAAATTTTACAATACCTAATGTATTAATTTTTATATTAATATTAAATATTTAGCTATTATACAATAAAAATGTATAAATATAATAATACACATATCATTTATAGGTACTTTTATAGACGAAATTACAAATAAAATTATAAATTTAAAATTTTAATTTTAATGACATTAGGACATCCTAGTATAGACTGTAGTAAAATCACAATTAATTATATTAAGTATAATTAAGTATATTTAGATATGGCTACAACTTTGAACTTTTGAGTTTATGAGTGGTAATTTGGAGAAAGAGCGGTATGAAAAAAAAGATTCAACACTATTATATTTAAGTATTGTGCCTTGTGCATAAATATAACAAAATTTACTGGTTCCTAGTTCCTACCCATAATTTCCTTAGCCATAGTATACAATTATTGGCAATAACCGTATTTCGTTTTAAGATATTTAGAATAAAGATGAGATATAAGTACCTACCTATGTATTGTAACTGTATAACATAAATATATTTCGTGGAAAAGGGTGTTAAATTGAACTCTACAAGTTTAAACTTTTTAAGTAGTTTTATCTTTTATTAGCAAAATTCATGAGGAAAAACAATATTAATATATGAACAATTTCAGGTAATTGGTTATAATCCCTATCGCCCTCCTGAGCACTAGTCACCTAGATACAAAAAAAAAAGTAGTTAAGTATACAATATAATATATCAATTAAAATATAAAACACGTGACATATTGTCTGTTAGCTATTTAACTAAATATTATTACTTTTTATTATTTTATTATAATTTATAATATTAATTATAATAAATTATTTCAACTTCAAGTAGGTAATTATGGCATATTAAATTTGGCACATAATACACGAGAACACGACGTGGAACCCCTGATTTTATATAATCTTCTGTTATCAGTTATCGCTGTTATCTGTTCCGAACTTCCCATATGTGAAATGTGTCAAATATTTTATATTTCTTCAAAAATATAATATTTTCCTTGCATAATTCCATATATTATTTCATATTTATGTATATTATTTTCAGTTAAATATATACAGATAATATAAATTATTACAATTAAATTATAATTTTATAAATTGTTCATTAAAAAATTAGTTATACTTGTTAGTTTGTTACCATAAAATGGCTAAAATTTATATCTAAACATGCAGTATTTAAATATCATTTAGAGCAGTTATTTACAGTCCTTTGGAGTTTGGTAAGTACCTATATCTATTAATTTTTATATTAGGTAGTTGTTAGGTGTATAATGTCATATTATAATAATAATTCTGTTCAATATAAATATTATATTTAATATTTTATTTATTTTATTAACTACCTACCTAACTTTTATAAAATTAGGTACCTACTGGCTACTAGATATCAGTTCTTAATTATTTTTCTTTTATTTATATAAACATATAATATTTTAAGTTTTAGGATTAATTGATAAAAAAAAAATATAGTTTTTCTTTAGTAATGTCATAATTGTATTGTTTCTACTTTATTTAAATAATTTAACTGTAATACCTAACAATTATTCTAAATCAATTTATAATACAATATTGTATTAAATTAATTAATATCACTTGTTTCTTAAACATTTTAAATATGAATTTTCATGTAAATGTAAAACATAAAAATTAACGGTTAAATAATATGTAATAATAAAAATTAAAAAATAATTCTTCACTATAGTGTTAAAAGAACAAAAAATAATGAAATCAAGATTTTTTTTTTAAATTAAATGTGTTATAGTTATGACAATAATAATTATTATGTTTTGTTATGTAAAATATATAGGTAATTGCATTATCAGAAAATGTAATTTAATTAATATTTATCCTAAGCAAATTGAATTTTACATATCGTAATGCGAAGAATAGATATATTTTCATCTTGTTAATTTTAAATTTTTGATTAAATAATGTTTATAATATTTTGTACTTAAAAATTCTGCATGAAAATTGGAATTTTTGAATTCATTTCATAGTGAATATTAAAAATTGTTATACAGTTCAATGAAATATTAATTTTTTTCATCATATTAAATTAGGTATTCATCATATTCCTATTTGGATACATAATATAAAATGAAATAGGTTACAAATATAAATCAACAAAATAACTGCGTTTGTAAATAGAAATAATTTGAAATGTCATATTTATTATTTTTTTTCGATTAATATTTATTTAACAGATACTTATATCAGGGTTTTCGTATCTGGCGTGTGTCTGGGTTGTTTCTATTTATGTTTCATTTGTACGAGTACCTATATAAAGTAGGTGTCTACATTTACTTCGTATATTTCTGAGAAATTAAAAAAAAATTCTTACACCAATAATTATATTTTGCATATGTCAGGAAGTTGTCACTCGTTTCGATTCGTATAATTTATTAATTCGTCTATAATAATACTGTATTCATACGTGTATGTACGTAATAAAATACGCTATCATATACGATTCGTTTTCGCGGACGTATAAAACATTTGAATTTTTTTTTATTTATTTATTCCTAAACAGACGTCTGTCAAGTGTTTCAGAAAATATATCAATCAACGTTGATAAATTATACTATTATAGTATGTTGGCCGGAAAAACAGAATAAATAGGTTTTTGGAGTAGGTTGTGTCCATCATTGATGAGACTACACTACAAGACTACAACGCTCCGCGATGTTCTTACGTCAAACTGAGTATTTACTATTTACCATACTTAGTACATCGTACACGCGCGTGTGTGTCGCACGCGGTGGCGGTATGTGTGACGCGCATGGTATATCATTTGGAGATGCGCGAGGGTGGTCGACTAATCGATATAATGGTATAGTGTGACGCAGCATGCTTCCGAAGGGACTGCGAACGTCGTTCGAAAGGGGGTTGCCCCGTAAGCGCGCACATTCTTCCATCGTTTTGCGCCCTCTTTCGTATGACTCAGTATCAATTGTTTCTGCGGCGCGTTCCGACGTCCGGACAACGCGCGATGCGCCCGTCCCGCCGACTCCTTTCTTGTTGTGTCCATCCCGTCCTTCGTATACAAGATTATATAAGTATATAATATTTTTTTTTATTTGTTCGTTATTATTATCAATATTATTTTGACCTTATCTCGTTGTATACCAAATAAATAACGTGAATTCCGCCGAAAAAGCAGCATCCTCGTCTTCTACGCGCGCAAAAGACCGATGCGATAAACACCGTTCGACGCTACGTACCGGAAACGTGCGATGCGCGTAGTATGACACTGTGCCACAGCGAAACTCGGCGAAAACAGAGGCGAACCAACGGGTTACAAATGCCGTGGCATCCCCAGCAAGTGGCAGGCTGGCTGGTGTTGGCCACGTTCGGCGCCTGTTCCTTCGGCATCCTGTTACCCGGCCTCGGGCCCAACCTCTATCCGGTCGTGTTGTTCGTGTTGGGCAGTCTGTTCTTCCTACACGTCGTGTCGCACGTCGCCGCACTGCTGATCGACCCTGCGGATCCGCAGCTCCGGCACGACAACCGTACGAACACCGCGGTACCGGAACTGGACAAGGCCAAACACGCGCACGTCATTGAAAACGGCAAGTGCCACCTGTGCAACATATATACGTCCGGGCACCGTACCAAGCACTGCGGATCGTGCAATAAGTGTGTAGAGAAATTCGACCATCACTGTAAGTGGCTGAACCACTGCATCGGCGCCAGAAATTACGTGGCGTTTATCGTGAGCGTAGTGTCAGCTGTGCTCGCCTGTCTGGTCATCGTGCTGGTGTCGTCTGCCGAGCTGGTGTTGTACAACACAGACCCGTCGAACGTCGAACACTACCTCCGACCGATATTCTTCAACCGGACGATCCAGATAAATCAGTTGTTTAGCGTCAGCCGCCTGCCAGTGGATCGGAATGCGTTCGTGGCAATCGCCTCGGTGCAGTGCGCGCTGGCACTGATCGCAATGGTTTTGCTGTTGCACCTGTGCGTGTTTCACGTGTACATATCCGCGTTGGGCATCACCACGTACGAGTACATCAGAAATTACCGGCGATATCCGGAATTCGATTCTCGAAACGGCGCGTCGTCCTCCATGCCTGCATCCAACCACGACGGGCCGTCATCGGTAGTTTCCAGCGGCGAGAAGTCGTCCGTGTTCAGCAAGTTTTATGCGTCGTTCTGCTGCTATGGTGGCGCTTCGGCGGGTCGGCGGAAACGGCCGTCGTGCGGCATCCATTCGAATCTGAACGGTTCGCAGCTCGACGGCGACAACATGGCCTTGGAAACGGTCGAGACGTACGGTGGACGCGGCCTCAGCGGTACACTGATGAGGAACTCGCAAGAGACGAAATCGGCATCGCCTGCAGATGACTGCACCGCCGAGATGCAGCAGCAAGGCGCTACCACCAAATGCCGGTACTGTCTGGAGAAGAACCGCGTCCAGGGGAATACATTCTTTGTGCTCGGCAAGCGGAAAGGGTTTTGCTGTTGCTTCCGGAAGCCGGAGCCGGTGTTCGAGCGGACAGTTACCGCTATGCACCACGCCAAGGTACCGCCGTCGCCGTTCGCAGTGCGTCGTAACCGCGTGATACCGACCAACGATCAACTGTCCATGGTCAACGAATGGAAGTCGTTTAATTCGAGCACATTGTCACCGTTGCCGGCGTTACCGCATCCGGTCGGCCGTCATTCGATGCAGAAGATCACGCTCAAAGAGCTGGGCCAAGTGCTCGCATTCGTTGAACAACAGCCGTTGCAAAAGAAACAGCGACGCAAGGGTAACGGCACTCAAATGAAACACTCCAAGTCGTCGTCAAATCTGTCACCAATACACGAGTCTGGACTTTCTAACCCATCGACGCCGCAATTTAAAAATCGTTATCCGCAAACGAGGCCTTGCAGCTGGTTATCGTCTTCCCCGCACAATAATTCGAAGAGCGCATGATTTTCGTGTGGTTTTTTCTAATTATTTTTTATTATTTTTTTTATTATTATTCTGCGTAGAAGGCTAATCTCAAAAATGAATAATTACTTTTTTGTCATTATATTTTTTTTAAATAAACAATTATTATCCCTAAGATTTAATTATATATACAAAAATATCAAGGACCACGTCCTACACATAACACGCGGTTATGAATAAATTACATTTTAAATAGGAACATACGTGTTTTCACAACCAGCAATTAAGACAAAAGACCATCAATGTTCAAGTTTTTAATATACGATATTATAATAAATTTAAACTGACAGAAATATTGCGACTTTGCGAGTAACTTAATTACGAGTATGTTTTTTCTGTATCTTAATGAGTTAATTTCAATATTGAATTATTAAATAACTAATATCAACTTTCTATTTTTTGTTTGGTTTTGTTTTTATATTTTTTTTCTGTTATTTTCTCAGTAATTTTGCTTGGATTTATGTTTAATTTTCTATACACACCACCGATTATTATTTTTAATTGACATATAAAACATATAATTCAATTTCCATATCATTACGTGTGTACCTACATTTTTTAAATACTTATTACATTCTTATATTAACGAGACTGCATGAGATTAGAAATAATTTTACGTGGATTTTTATGAAAATTATTATACGTAAATTCGTCGCCATACTACTAAACGGTCAATAAAGTAATTTATATCGCTCGTTTTACAATACGAGTATATTCAATATTGTGTATTTATACTATAATTATAGATGTCTAGATTCTTCAGGTTTTAATTTTTGTTGTATTTCTTATAATATGCATGTGTATACTGTATACATTTTCATTGTGAAATAATTAGATAAATCATAAATGTAGGATTTTTAAAAATCAACAATTAAATTGCGAACAATTTATTTAAAATATTGAAATATGCAACTGTTCACTTTTTCAACGACGGTCTTAAAACGTGACACGCAATATTTTATTATAATAATATATTTTATTATCATGCGACGAGAATATTAAATATAACATTATACTATTATACTTAATACTGTAGCCGTTTTAAACTTTAGGTCATTATATCATGTCGTTTGTTGTTGTGTAACGTAATATTAATAAATAATAATATTTTAATACTTTTTCATTTTTATAAATATTGTAGTTGTAATAAAATGTGGAAAATTTAATAATATTATTTCTTGGTTTCAATCATTTATTATTTTTCGTACGTTTTTTATGTAAAAAATAGACATAATACCCACCTATATATATACCTATATATATAAATAAAAAAGTTATATATTTTTCAAATGTAATGGGAAAAAAACAATAGATATTTTGTATATTATTTAATTTAATCGTATTACGAGTATATTAATTGTTAACATAATATATTGTCCATTTGTCTGAATATTTAACATTTAATGATAATAATACTTATCTAATATCTCTTGTCGTTTTTACATCTTTAAGTTAAGTATAAAAAAAAAAAAAAAAAAAATGATTGTCGTCCACCAAGGATCTCAAATGTTATGTAAATTTATTTTTTAATTAGATACATTAATTTTGATCAATTCGTAAATTTGTAATCAGTAATCATATTATACCTATTATTTAGGAAAATTCTAGTTGATAATAATATATAAAATGTGTGTTGAATTCGTTTTCCGAAATTTAAATTTTATAAGCGTTATTATAAGTTACGAATTTTACATAAAATAAGATTATTAGATGTCATATTTATAAATTGAAATCGCATGTTACAGGCTCCTAATTCAAATATAAATATATTATGTATTAACTATAATTATTTACACTCTATTTCTCAAATAGGTACCTATAATAGTATCAAATTAAATTTATATCAATTATTTTTTTATTACAACCTACCTATATTAACCTTGGGTTTATATTCATTTTATGCATTTACATTTAAAAATGGACTTAAATTTTCTATCTTTAATATGATGTCTAAAAAATTTAAATTTAAAAACAAATTTTTATTACATTACACAATATGTCTTACATTAGTTGAAATTAGTAAAAAATAAAATAAAAATAAATTATGAAGATTATTTACATTTTTATATATAAAATAGTATTTATAATTAAATTATAGTTTTCTTATATCTACTTTTTTACCAAAAATTTGTTTTAAAATGTATAGAAATAAATATTTACTTATTGTTTTATTTTAACTATTTTTTTTAGTTTCATGAGTAACTTAGTTTACATTATAAATTATAATTTTTTTTATGTGTAATATAAAAAGTATATTATGAATTATGATATAAAAATTTGATCTGTATAACTTATATTTATTTTCACATAATAAAAATGAAATCCATCAATAAATTATATTCTTCTTTATATCTTGATTTATCCTATAACTCATATATTAATATATCATTAAAACATCAATGCACAATGAATAATGACTATAATGAAATGAATTGTAGAGAAGGTACCTAAGTACCTACTTGAGTAGGTACATGAGATAGTCAGATAGTTTAACATGAAACTATTTTCATTGAAACTTAAAATATTAAATTTAAATCAGGAAATGTAAGTTTGTTTATACCTTTAAAGTACATTTAAATAAATGTAATGTAAAACTAAATTAACTTGTAGCTTAAGTTAGTACTTGGGCTTAATACATACTGCATATTAAAATTATACAATTAATAAAAGAAAAAAGAAAAAAATATTCTAAATTTTTAAATTGTTCATAATATTTATAAAAAATCTACAGGTACCTAATAATGAATTTAAAAATATTTTTTAATTTGTGTTTATGATTTTATTTTTAGATAATTAAATTTAAACTATGGAATCAACAGAAAATGTATGGGAAAATCTTGGAAAACCAAGATATGTCCTAGCCCCAATGGTAGAACAAAGTGAATTAGCTTGGCGAATGTTATCACGTAGACATGGTGTTCAGTTGTGTTTTGCACCAATGTTACATAGTAATAATTTTGTTCAGGATCGAAAATATCGTAGAGAATTTTTTACTACTTGCACTGAAGATCGGCCTTTAGTTATTCAAGTATTTATAATAAACATTATTTTATTTATTGAAAATGTATTACATTTTTCTTATATAATTATGTTTAGTTCTGTGGTAATGATCCAAAAATATTATTAGAAGCTGGAAAATTAGTTGAAGATAGTTGTGATGTTGTAGATCTTAATTTAGGATGTCCACAAGCCATTGCTAAGCGTGGATATTATGGTTCTTTTCTTCAAGATGATTGGAAACTTATACATGAAATTAGTAATTTTAATAAGATGACATCAATAAACTATAATATAATGTTTATTATGTTTATATATAATTTATATGTAAGAAATACATTTTATAGTTAAGACAATGCGTGAACATATTAAAGTGCCAATTTCTTGTAAAATACGAGTTTTTGAAAATGTAACAAGAACTATTGCATATGCTAAAATGTTAGAAGAAGCTGGTTGTCAAATGTTATCTGTACATGGGCGGACTAGAGATCAAAAAGGACGGTTAACTGGAATAGCTGATTGGAATCAAATAAAAGCAGTCAAGTAGGTTTATAAAATAAAATGTTACATTATAATATATAATATTCCATATTAATTATAAATTATAAATATAATTCATGCATTTATATTATTTTAGGGAAAATGTAACTATTCCAGTCATAGCAAATGGTAATATTCTTATATATCAAGATATACAAAGGTGTTTAAAAGAGACTTTATGTGAAGGAGTTATGTCTGCTGAAGGGCATCTTCATAATCCATACATTTTTGAAAATCAAATACCTCCCGTTTGGGAACCAGCACTTGAATATTTAGATCTTAGTGAACAATATCCTTGTCCACTTTCAAATACTAGAGGTCATCTTTTTAAACTTTGTTATCACATGTAAATATTTGTCTTAAATTTTTTATGAATATAATAATATGCATTATTTTTAATTCCAGATTCAGTCTTCCTGAAAATGAACAAATTAGAGACATAATAGCAAAAGGCCAAAACCGTAATGATTTTCGAAATGCTATTATGCAGTTAAAAGAAAAGTATTTACCATACCATTTGGGCCAACTGTTTTGGAATAATAATGAAAAAGGTAAAATATTTTCATTTCATATTATGAATTTTATTTTCATATACATAGGTAATTTATTTATTTTCATTTTTTTTTAGATTATAACTTAATGTTACCACCTTGGTTATGTCAACCATTAATTCGTTTATTACCACAACACAATTCAAGTGACTTAGAAATTAATGAAGAAAATAAATCAAAATCTCATGAAAAAGAGGTAAATTTTTTTAATTATTAAACAAAATATTTATAAATCAAAAAATTATTTATTAAATAGAATTTAAAAAGAAGTATTGATGATGATTGTACTGATCCATTAAAATTATCCAAAAAGAAACTAAAACAATTAAATAAATTAAGAAACAAAGAAATAAGATGTCAACGAATACTTGAAGAATTATGTTCAGAATGTCGAAATCCAAAGGTATACAATAGAATGTGACTTAATTTATAAGTATTAAACATATATGTTTAATTTTTATTGTATTATATATTTATAGGGATTAAAATGTGAATATAAACTTTGTAAAAAATGTTGTCGAAGTAAATGTTTTATAGAAATTGCCGATTGTATTGGACATCGTATATTAATTAAAACTAGGAAAAACTATAATCGTCTTAAAGAAGAAGGTATGCATATTTAAAAATAAATTGTATAAATTGTATAATATATAATTGTATTTTAGTAAAAAATATGTTTTTTCTTTCATTAAATATTATACGTGATATGAAAACATAGTCATATAAATTTACATTATTAATTATATATTATTTACAATAATTGTGCTTGTTTTCAGAAAAAGAGCTAAAATGTAAACAAATCAGTTCTGATATTTTATGAAGTTTGAACTAAAATAATGATAAAATGTCGCTTTTTAACAATATTAATTAAGTTCTAAAATTATAATAACGTATTACATTTTTAATATTTTAATATAATTATTATGACTAAAATTCTTCAATTCATTAGTTTTATATAAGTAATTACCGTTTTATAATCAATATTAAATATATTAATGTTAAATTGTGTTAATTGTTAATAAATGTATATGTTCAATCATTTATATTTTTTTATTTCTGCTACATTAATAAATTATGCAGATATACTATTATAGTTCACATTATAAATATTAAAAATATAAAAAGAACACGTCATGAGAATATAATGTCAATATTTAATTATATAAATTTGTAAATAAGATATTATCATTAGGTCAATTAATATACGATCATTAATAATCATAAAATTAAATTATAAATATTATAATCAAATAGTTATTCATACATTCCATTGCCTGCTGATATAGCATATGTATTCATTAATATATATATATATGTATAAATAATAGCGTATACTTTTCACTTATAATTAACTATTTTGTCTATTTATACATAAATAATAAATATTACAAAGTTGAGGAATTAATAAAAATAAAATGTAATATTATAATCTCCAATGAAAATATGACATTCTGCAAACTGACAGCTGCTGCAGAATCTGATTTTTTTTTTCTGTACAATATTAGGTATACTATTTTAGTAGTCGTATATTAAAATAAAACTAGAATTTTCTAATACAACAGTAAATACAACAGCGCTCATGACGATATTACAATGTTTAATCGGTCATAATTAAACTGTTCTATGATAACTGGTACTATCTGTACACCAAACAGATATACATAAAACATATTAAAAAGTTAAAACAGCAATATTTATGAATTTAACGTTCCAATGTTAAATATTGTTGTATCGTAATGTTTTCACTTTACCAATAATTATAATAATATGTGTAACAATTGTCATTCACGAATTTTTCTTGTTCCAAGTCATAAACCTTCGACAATGAAATTTATAGATTTATATTTACTAGGCGCAACACGATACACGACTAAAAAAAATTAATATTTTTCATGCGAGAGATGTAAATGATCGTTTTTATTTTGATCAATAATAAAATTATAATTATATTTATCACGTAGGCAGTATATAAAATTTGGACTTAACGTCGAGTACATAGACATCTTCGTTCGCCGCGTACATATTGGAATTTTTGGAATACTCAACATTAGTAAGTTGTAAAATACTAAAATTCAGACTTCAACACGATACGATTCGCACGCGTGCAAACAGAATGGTAAAATTGTAATTTATGTAGGTACCTATTTCGAAAAACTAATAACGTTATAAAAGAGAAAATTATGCAATTACATCGTATACGATATATTACACAATATTTTTAAGTTCCACGTGTTTCAACTTTCAATTCTCCAGTCGTTCTCGATTTTAACTTCAACGACTCTTGTTATAGAGTTGTTCTTGTTCTTGACTTTTTATATTTAGGTATATCGCATATGGTCGTGTTTGTAAACGTGAAAATTTCAACACCAGATAGAGCTACGACCGCGAGGTAAAAATTACCCTTCCGATAATGATAAAAAGTAAAAATAATAAATAATTACACTAACACATTGTTATCTGCTGCAGCTGGTCTATTGAAAAATGACAAAATGAATTTTTTTTTTTTTATTAATTCTTTCCTGGCTTCCGTCACTTGACACTTACTATTTTGAAACGTTGTTTTTTTTTATAATTTCGTGTTCGTTATCATTTTTGTTTCTGTCACGTCCATATGCTATATAAATTATAATTATTTTTATTCTACAAAAGTATAAAACAGCGTACTCTGTAATACTGAAATAGTGTTTTTCATATTTCGTACGGTATAAACTAAAACCATTTCGTCGGAATAATAATAATAATATCGAGATTATTATGATGTAGTCGTAGTGCGAAGGCGAACGTTGAAATACCAAATCAATTTGGGTAATTATCGTTTTTCCGTTATTGATTTAGATCACGTATTATTAATAACAATAATGAACATTGGTCATCGGCGGAAATATGAATTTGAATTCTATCTGCTCTAATAATAATAATAATAATATTACGATAGGCACACGCTTCGTAGACGATTAAAAATAATAACATTAAAACGTTATGATAATGAAAATATGTAATGTTAATTTATTAGTCTGTCCGTGCGACCATCACCGTGTCATCGAAATGTAATATTGTTTTTCGCTTGTGCCAGAAAAACCAAAGCAATGGAAGATCAAACGTTACTGCAAGATTTGATGGAATTGGCCACACACATGCGACAGGAACGACTTTTCACACAGTACGAGTTAAATAATTTGCAAACGTTGAATGAACAGGTATGAAAATACTATAAAAACATAAATTATATATGTGTTGTGTATTGTGTGAAGAACGATTTTTGAATAATATTGTTTCATTACGCAGGTAATAAGTGTGTCAAATAGATTGGCACAAGAAGCATGGATAACAACTCAACAGCGAATTAATCTTAACAAATTGGTCATATCTAATCCAGATTGTACGCCTGCTGATTGTTGCGAGATTGCCCATAATTTAGATGATGCACATTTTATTGAAGCTCACGAATCTATTGGTTATGAAGTAAGTTTATATCCACCGACAATAATAATTATTAAACATTTATGGGTTAACCTCGTTTATAGAATACTCAAGGGTTTGGTGTTCTTGTTCAAAAACTTCGTTTAAATCCAAAACTTCTAGCGTGTTGTTTAGCTGCCGGAGACCGGTTATTAACTAATAAAATGCCAGAAGTTGTTAATTGTACATTATCTGGTATATTTGGATCTTGTTTAATGGCTGAGGATTGTGTTTTAATATTAAAATTACTAAGACATTTGACAGTATTACAATTAATACCTGCAGATAATCCCCACAGGTTTGTTTTTTTTTTTTTTTTATTAAGTAAAAATAAATAATGATATTATTTATGAAAGTAGTCTAACTCTAACATAATATTTTATATATATATATATATTAACTGTATAATATTATACTAAATTACTAAAGTTAATTATAATTAGGTAAACATGATTGACATATTTAACATTTTTATGCTTATAGAGTTATAGACACTTCACAATTAGTCACTTTTTTGATGACAATACATTTTACCCAAATATAATTGTTTACCAAACTATTACATTTTCCGAATAATTTACAAAACTAAACATACAATATATATATTATTTATTTTAAATAATTTTTTTATACGCTTGAGGCAGGAAAGCATTACTTGCACTCAGTCAAATAATTGAAAATTGGTATACATAAATAAATCCAGAATGTTAATATACTATTTGTTTGTTACCATTTTAGGCACGTATTAATACATTATTAAGACAATCTTCCCAAATAATCTTCTATAACTGAAGAAAATATTTTAGTTGTTAATCTACTGATTTTAAATATGATTGAAAATATATAAATTTTTGACCAAATTATATCTTCGAGATCATCATAGATAATACTTGTAACTTTTAACATGTTCCGTTAACTGTTGACTGTTAACAATTTATTATACTAACAAATTGTGAAGTATTACTTATCACTTATCACAATAGAAATCATAGGCTTTATGTTGTTTTAATTTATTGGTAAGTAGATATATCACATTAAATTTAATAATTTATACTTTTCTTTGCCATCTACTACTATATATATATTAAAAATAATAAAATGCCGCTCTAAACTAGAGTGTACTAAATTTACATGTCTGATTGTAATTCATAATGTATAGCCTAGATTCCAACAATTCACCTAATAAATATTAATTTAAATCAAAATTCCTGGTAACAATCACAAAAATATAAAAAAAAATTTTATAAATAAATTTTATAAATTCAATTATTTCTTGTAAATTACTTCATAAAGAACTATTATATAAATTTGTCCAAAATGCATTAAGATTATAAGATCTTTTCAATTTTAGGGTATTAAGTCATGGATCATGTGCATTCTCAAGATTGTATTCAGCATTTCTTGGAAGTTTATTTTCTGCAAAATTATTTTTGACTGCTGCATTTCATGATCCTATCATGCAATTATTAAAGGATGAAGAAAAATACCTTGATATTGATCCGGATAAAGTTCGAATAAGGTAAATAAGCCATAAATATATTATTTTTTTTTTATTATTATAATTAACTATTTATTTACTTTATTAATCATTAAATATATTTTCATTTAATTTGTTGTAATTTAAAATGTAAATTACAAATATTTTATTTTAGTAACTTACAAATAATTTAAAAAAATTCATAATTTTATCAGTTTTGTTTATTTTTGTAATTTAAATTTATTATAATGTTTATATTTTAATACATATTAATCATATATATTATTTTTCTATTTCCTATTTTTAGATTTTCTCTTAAATCATGCAATCATGAAGAAAACAGTCCTGATTATAATTTGGAATTACAAAATTATAGAAAATCTATTGTAGAACAACTGGTAGCAATTGCATCGAAATTTATAAATAGTCTTAATGAAAGCCTTTATTGTTTTCCTAGTTCAGTCTGTTGGCTTGTAAGGCAAATACATATGTTATTGACTGCTGGAAGTACCTTGTCAGAAAAAGAAGTACTCTATTTTATTTTATATTGAAATAATGATTTATTAATATATATTATTTTTAACTTATTTTAGATTTATGGTATTTGTGTAAATCTAGTATTTACATATTTTATTTGTCCAGCAATTGTAAATCCAGAACCACATGGAATTACCGATGCTGATATTACTCAAATTGCACGTTATAATCTTATTCAAGTAGCAAATATAATTCAAATTTTGGCTATGTACAAATATGAACCAATTGACAACAAAGTGCAAGACCTTTATCAACACTTCAATAAAGATTGTATTTCTAGTATAATGGATGCATTATTGAAAACATCGTCAAGGAATTCTTTGAATGATGAAAATCTGTCAGTTAATTCTAATGTTAAATTAGAAAATTTAATCCGATCAGTTGCATTATTCACTGAAGAAGAACTTCAAACTTTTGTATGATTCTTTTTAAATAAATTAATATGTATATATTATATATATATATAAGATTAAATAAGTCAACAATATACTTTTAGGTAAATTTTTTACATGTTGTTTCCAATGATGGAATATTAAGTGAGTCGGATAAAAAAGAACTGGCCTATTTATTAATGAATATGCCAATAATGTGGCCTGATACTAATTCAAATGATAAGTTTCTTATTCCTGTTGAACAAAAAAAACTTGTAACTCTTGGTAAAACTGGTAGGTTTTTTAATTGCCAATTTATAATCTATTATATTTAAATAAATTATCTATTTTAGCTGCTTCATCACTTGGAAAAGTGTTACCAAATACAAATATTTTAAATTTCTCTGTTGGGGAAAATTTAAATGAGGAAGATAAATTTAAAAAAGTTCTTATTGTTCCATTTGAGAATTCTTTTAATTCTTCTATTGGTTTATTACCGGAACATAAAGTATTAGAAATTGAAAAATTAAATTCTGAAGAAGAAGGTGATCAAAACAATAAACCATATGAAACAACAAAAAAAAAAGAAAAACCTTTACATTCTGTATCTCATGAAGGTTCAATTGGTAAGAATTAATAATAAAAATAAATTGAAATTTCTTATATAACAAAAACATAATACAATTATTGCAATTGAAAATTAGTGGATACTGGAAATACAAGTGATTACTTAGAAGCTGTCTCAGAAGCTGCGTCTAATCATAGTGTTCCATCATCAGTTGAACTTGACCAGGATCAAAATGATAATTTATCAGATATGGTGTCTGCTAATGTATCAGGACGTGGAACACCAAACATATCAGGTTAAGTGTTATGACTTAATGATAATTATTCTCAATTTTAAAATTTAAAATTTAATTATTATAATTTATATTTAAATAGGTCGTGATACACCATCATCACAAGTTACTGAGAATGAAGATATAGCTAATGGTCCACAAATGCCATCTGCTCGTATAAATCCTTCAGCAAAACAATGTAAATTTGATCTAGATGATAAATTTGGAAAATTTGAAATTAAATCTAAAATGCAAGGTAAATAGATTTAATTTTAAATAATATATAATATGTATACCTATTTTATCAATCATATTATTAGAATAATTTTAATTTGTTATATTCAACAAAGAAGTGTTAATATTATTAAATATTTTATAAATTAAGAGATTTGTTATAAATTGTTTATATTTAACTAATATAATATAATATTAATAGTAATATATATTTATAAATATATAATATATAATAGTATTTTACTATTTTATATTATTTAAATTTTCTCTCTCTGTAAGCAAAACACATTCTTGTGCATAATAATAGATATCTAAATTTCATTATATTTACAAAATAAAATATACATATTTTGTGTTAAAATGTGTTATTAATTAATAATAAGTTTATGATTTTGAGTATTTGTGGACTTTTAATTAAATAAAATGTGAAAATTTATTCCACAAAATATATACATTTATTTGGTATATATTTTTTGAAATCAAGTTTTGTTATTTTATTAAAATAAATAATATTTATTGTTTAATATTAATAATTGGTATTATTTTACTTCACTAATTTTAAGGGATGGGGCAAGATGAAACTACATCATCAATGGTATCCGATACATGGAGTATGGATGTTTTAGCAAGTGATAATGAAATACTAGATCAATCTGATAGATCTCAAATTAATGCTCAATTACCAATACCATTAATACCACAACCATTTATTCCTATAAGTCAACAAGTTAGTTCTAATATTTAATATACATAAATCAATTATTAATTTTTATGTACAAAAATATATTATTTATTATATTATAAAATTATTCAATTTTAATAATTAAATACAGATATTAGACATTAATAATGAAACTGCATCTGAAGCATGGAGTACAGATGTTTTTGCGTCAGATACTGATAGACTAGCTGAAGTTGATACTGATGATACAGCCAGTGTTGCAAGGTAAAATTTTAAATTTAAATTTAATTATTTTACTTTAATAAATTTCACATATAAATAAAATATTTATTATAAATTAATAAAATGTATAACCATTTTAAACTTAAGTACATATTATTGTATATTAGATCTGACGACATGTTAAGATATGAATTAGAAAGTCGAGGTGATATAGATGGAACTGATGATTCTTCAAATTTTCATTACTGTAAGTTAGAATTGTCATTATGTTTTTAAATAAAAAAAAAATTATCAATACTATATAAATTAAAAATTATTTTAATAATACATTTTAGCACCAAATGTATTTCGACCTATAGTTGAAGTACAAGACAATAATGTAAGGTCTGATAATTGTTCATCCTCTAACAACCGAATACAAAGACGTAAAGTATCTGATAGTAGTGCTGAATCAAATACTAATAAATTTATTGGTTCTCCTGATGATCTCCCATCAAATAGAGTTGATATTGGACCAAATGCATCTAGATCTGCTTTTTCTTTGACATCTACATCAAGTGGACAAACACATACTGGACCATCAAAACTCTCTTATAGACCACAACCATCATCTAGTCAAGAAGTAAATTCTATAAAATATTTTTTTTAATTTTCTCCACACAATTAATTTAATTATTGTGTATTATATAGGCCTCTGTTGATGATGGAGATAACAATATTGGCCTGCATATGAGTTCATGTAGTTTGGCATCTACTAGTAGTAGTAGTGGCAGTAGTTTGGGAGCCAAACCTAAATTTACACAAATTAATGGTTCAGTTACAATGAAAACTAATACTAATGCAATATTAATTAATTCAAAAATAGGAAATGGAGTAAATTTAATTACAAAAAGTATTAGTTTTGATAAAACTGCTGAACGTGGGGATAGAGAAGTATTTGATGATGATAATAAAAATAAAAAAGGATTTTTCAAGAATATTAAAATTTCATTTAAAAATCGTCGAGGAAAGTGGTATAGAAATGAAGAATTAAGGTAAATTTTAATAATGAAAATATGAATAAAGTAATTAATAGTAATAAAAAAGTATACGATTAATATTTTCAATTTTAGCTTTGATTCATTACAAGGATGCAGTAACAATAATGGAAATGAATCATTATTGAATAATAATAATATATCTGAAAATGCTCTAATTGATGGTTTGTAAATGTATTTCTAATTATGAAGTATAAACATTTTTTGATCAATATTACTTTTATTTATATAGAATCTTCTGAAGACATATTAGCAAAATATCGTAAGAAACCAAGCAATATATTAAGTTTAAATGATAAACATTCTAGTCAAAAATCAGGAATCATAAAAAATAATGAAGATTCTGTATCACAGATAAACCAAAATATTGATCTTAAAACAAATTCCTTTGATGATGCTAAAAAGAAGTTAAGAATTGTATTAAGTGCAGTTGATATACAATATGTACCTTGGTGTAATGAAACTGAATCTAAACCTATGGTAAAAATAGTTGTATTTGCATTTTAATAAGGTAATAATTCTACTTAATTATTTTAAATAGTTAAATACATGGAGGGATAAGGATAATGAACTTGTTGGTTTGTTACAATATCAATTAGCAGAAGCAACTAATCTAAATGATCATTTTTTGTCTGCTAGACTTCATGAAACAATTAGATGTTTAAAAACGTTTGATACACACGGGTATATTATTACAAAACTATATTCATATAATTAATTAACAGATTATGGTGCTGAATTTTAATTATATATACAAATTACTTTTAGTTGTCAAAAATTAATTGGTGCACTAAAAGAAGACTACAAATCCAGAACCCCCTACATTACATACCTAATAAAATGCAGAAAATCATTATTAACTAGTATAGCTCAATTGAACAGGTAGTCAAATTTGAATTACCATTTATGAAATATTAATCAAATATCTGGTTAAAAATTATATTTAAAGGCTATTAGAACAAATCAAGTGTGATCGTGAAGTATGCAGTAAATTTTTAATAACAAAATGTGTGCAGATATTTTTAGAACAAAATGAACAATGGATTTTAAAATTTATTGATGAATTTGAACAACATAAGTTAGCTGATGAGAAAAATCAACATTTAAATAGATTTTTATCAACACTTGAAAATGAGATGAAATCTAGCATTATTTGGAAAAGTAATTTTACAATTGAGTAAAACATTTAGAAGTTTATGTTAAAAGCTAAAGTCACTGTTAAAATCAACACTACGCAAAAAGTGTACATTACCTTTACTGACAAATAAATTTAGCCTGATATTGTAATATGTAATAGCTAATTTATTTTATTTTATAGATTATCCTGTATAATTACTGTAATTAAGTTAAATATAAACAAAACATGTATTTCTTTAACAAATATAAATTATTTTAAGTAGTATAATATATATAGTATTGTACATCTTATTAACATACACATTGTTAATTTATAGGTGCTAGTTTTGATCAAATTGATGATGCAAAATTAGCAATTGAGCGAGCGATTATTAGTAGAGTCTACATATTAGCGATGTACTCTAATGGTGATGTTGACTACTGCAGAGATCAGTAAGAAAACATAAATTTGTGTTTTTTAATAAACATGATAATAAAATTATATATTAATATTTCAGAGTTTTACATGAACATATATCAAATTTGTCTATAAATATTTTGCCTACGCATCATGATTTACAAATTCCTAAGGTATGTAATAGTTTATTTTAATAAAAATATGTCTAATAAGCTATAAAAATTCAATTTATTGTGATGAATTTTTTTAGGAATTTCATTATGAATGTCCTTGGCCTTCTGCTCAATCTGAAATTTCAGCAATTTCAGCATACAAAACACCAAAAGATAAATTGCAATGTGTTTTTCGATGCACTAGGACTCTTTTAAATTTAATGTCAATGGCTGGTACACATGGTAACATGCATCCATCTGCTGATGATATAGTACCAGTTCTTGTATACGTTCTTATCAAAGTAAAACAATTATAATTTATTATTTTATTATAAGTTTTAAAATGTATGCTGTTTGTCCATTTTAGGCTAATCCACCTTCATTATTATCGACTGTTCAGTATATAAATAGTTTTTATGGTGATCGTTTAGAAGGTGAAGAACATTATTGGTGGATTCAATTTTGTTCTGCGATCGAATTTATTAAAACTATGAACTAAACATTAATTCAACTGAATTATATATTTAAATACATAATTTTTATATATATATATATATGTAATTTTTTTGTCCTCCGTAAATAATTTCAAAATTTTAATAAGTATTCAGTTACAAACAAGAATATTAATATCACTGATTTTACTTGGCCTAAATTTATTACAGTGAGTTTTCTCAATTTATACTAGTTTTTTTTTCAATCATTTTCCCATTTTTATTTGTTAAATATTATATTTTACTTAATTTTTCTGTATGTTATTTACCCTCTTTAATCTGTTATATTTAATTTTATGAGTTATAATATTTATTTAATTTTACTGAAATTATTATTGTATACAAATTTTATTATAAATTATAATCATAATATTCACTAAAACTAAAATATATTATGTCAAACCATAGGTATTATATATATACTTATATTATGCTATAAATAAAATATTATATTAATAAATATATTATTTATAAAAAAAAAAAAAAAAATGTATTTTTATTAGAATATTTCAGAATATAACAAAAATAATTTAAAACAGCCAACAAGATAAATAGTACATTTAAATACATTTTAAGGAATGTTATATAAACTTATTTATACTATATTATAAATCTAAATTTTTAATGAGTAATAAAAAAATTATATTTTACTAAAATTTAATTATTTTAACTTTCAAGTCTAATTTGTTTAAAGTTTTAATAGACTTATGTACGTTTTTCCACTTAGTACATACCATAAAACAATAAATTGACATAGAAATTGTGATTTTGTAATATTGATATAGAATAAATTTAGAAATTATAATATAAGTATTTTCCATAATTATGTTTAATATATAAAAAGTAATTATTCTAAAAATAAATTACTTGTCATTAAAATAATTATACCCACCAGATAGGCATCATAGATCTCAATGGCAATAATACTGGTTATGCGTAGATAATTAGTGTGTATCTTGTTACTTAGCGTGTGCTAAACTTTTTTTCCATGAGTTATAGATAAATATATATTAGTTGTAAGAAGGTATACAAAATTTGATTCTCATTAAGTAATATTACCGCTAGTACAGTATTTTCTAAACTTTATACAACCATGTATAAATTAATGAGTACCTATGATATGCCCACTTTAACAGTTAATAATAATTTAACCTTACCTATTGTGTATAACAGTAATTGTATCATACTTTATTTGAAGGTTGATAATACTAAAATACTTATTGACCACTGTTATACTTATAACTTAGGTATAAGTAGCTAAGTAGCAGTAATGTATTTAGTAGGGGCTTGTGCCCCGGACGGTAAAATTTTTTATATTATACTTATTATTGCTAAATAAATTTAGGTTGGGAAAAGGCATTTTTTCTTACCTGGAGCACAAAATTCCTAAATATCTCTGCTAAGTAAGTGTATACTTATTAGTTATTAAGTTTGTATGGTACTTACCTATATACATGTATATTGAACTATATAGAATTAAATACATTTCCAACTATGATTTTTTCTCGTGTCATCTACATAGTACATGACTTTATTGACTACAAATATAGGTATGATATACACTGTACATGGTACATTATAATATTTGTCAAAAATTTTTGTTGCGATAGGAATTAACTAAACGTCTAAACCACAGTGTTTTGTATTTAAGTAGGTACTTATCGAAAAATGAACGAGTGTATGTGTTTGAAATAAAAGCATAAATTTATTAACCTATTTATTTATATAATTTATTATTGATGTATTATTATAAAAAAAAAAAAAAATAAGAATTAGGTATATTATTCCAAAATTAGGTAGCTACCTACATCAACATTTTACTAATATGTATAAATTTAATATTAAAGAATTTGGCTATTATTTTATCATATTAATTTTCGATGGAAAATGGAAATAGGAAAATTTTAAATAGGTACCTCATATTAAACTTTAATAACGTAGTTATTCAAAGTCATTCGCATTGGTAAATGGTAATATTAATATGAAGAAATGGAGAGTTCAGTAAAATAATTATTACCTATTATAGAATTCTTGTAATCGTAAATACACAATGAGTTGAAAAAAGAGCGACCGACCAAAAGTATCCAAGTGCTAAACTGCTAAAGTGCCAAGTATATAGTAATATTTAAATCCTACCTGGCTACCTCAACAATTGAACAACCGAACCATTTTCTATTGTTACAGGAACACATAAAGTAGGATCGACCATTAGTTTAATGTTGTAGTGGTCTGAATGTCTGATTGGATCCAATTGTTAAAACTGAAATTATTGCTAAAATCATAGTTGGTATAATATGTAAAACTAATAACGTTTACGCGGTCGTACAATTTTTAGCAGTTAAATAAAAATATTATATATTTTATCATCTCGTTTTAGATTCTGAGCGAAGCGAAAAATGTACCTATTGGTTTTACAATGATGTGTATCTTCTTTTTTTTTTTGTTTTTATGCCTGAAGACACTTTTATTACCCGAAATAATGGTCCGATTTTCACGAATTACATGTGTTTCCGGTTGGAAAGTGGATGTAGCATGTAGTTGGTACTTTATTTAGGCCATTTTTCGAATTTCTCAAAATTCGAGACCCTATGCGACCGTATGCGACAGAAAACACGAAAAAACGGAATTTTTCACTAAAACTTAAATTTCAACGAATTCGATTTCAATATTTCACGATAACTCAAGCAATTTTGAAGTTAGAGACTTAAAAATTTTATTGAGTGTACATAAGTACTATACTACAATATATATGTGTGTAATAAAATTTTGGAACCGTTACGTTAATTTTTCTGCAAAATATTGGATTTTGAATATTTTATAAAATTCTCGTTTTAATGGACATACATATTACATATAATGTTTGATAAAATTGGCAATTTTGGGCATTAAGGTCTGAAAATTTTACTGAAGTATACTTACATATTACTTAACAATTTAACATTATATCAAAATATTAGAAAAATCCCAAGTCTAAATTTTTTTATAGCTGTTTAAAGTTGACATTTTTAGTTTAAACGAAAATCATAAAACCCATACGAATATTCTTCTTATTATTTCTCAATACTTTTACAATACAAATTAATAAAAAATCCAAAAAATTTGGTAAATTTTTGAAAATTTTATTGAAGCATACTGATATATATCTTAACGTGTTTCCAAAATATTAGAAAAATCTCAAAACTCAATTTTTTTTTATAGGAGTGTAAAGTTGAAATTTCAGTAAAATCATATAAGTTTGTTCGGATTTTCGTTTCTAGTTTGTTATGTATTATTTGCAGGAATCGAAATTGTGTTTACCTCGTTCGTGTCCCATCAAGTCTCATTTGTATACAACCAATTAACATTGATTGAAACACCCATTTAAGAAACAAATTAAAAATTCTATATTTTTAGTTTTCAAATCTACATAAAAATAAATTCTGACAATCAAATAGGTACTCGGAATGAAGTTTATAGTAATTTTTCCCATCATATTATACCTATATTATAAATAAAAATAGTTGTTGGCTTTGTCCATCTATGATCTATACGTAAATATATTTATATTAATTATTTATAGCATTTTATTCAATTTCAATGTCAACTTGCCGTTTCTAGAATATTATGTTACAGTTATTTTCGTCTAAAAGAACAATTCATTTACAAATCTGTTTAAAAATTTATATATAATATATATACTAATGTACTATATGTACCATCATGTACAATAAAAACCGAATGGGTTAAGTACATAATATATTCCGTATCCCTAAGTATATAAGGTAAAATTTTTAAATTATTATATTAAAATATTAGTTTATCTGTACCCAGGACCGAATTTAGGTATGTGGGGGGGGGGGCCTTTGGGCAGCACGAAAAAAATTTTGTCAACACATTGTTTATAACTTATTAAAATTATTAAAATACAAATACAATAATTAATAAATAAAAGTTATAATAATAATATAAAATAGTAATAATTATAAGCAAATAATAGCTAGAGAATCCTAGATAGAATAGCAAACACAGAATAATTAGAATATCCTACATTCCTACGCCTATATAATAATACAAACATTTTATTTTTATTTATTGTATTGTTATTGTAGAAAAGTACGTAATATTTTAATTTTCAATAATATGTTATTTACTTATTATTGAAAGTTGTATTTAAAATAAATAATTAAAAAATATTTTTTATATAATATACCTACCTACGTATCATCGTTAAAATATTTTTTCATTTCCATAAAATAATAATATTATAAATTGTGGAGGCCCTAAATATTTTATGGGGCCCTGGGCCGAAGTCCGTTCAGTCCCCCTAAATCCGGGCCAGCCTGTACCTATTGAAATATAACCAAGGTTTATTCGTTTTAACCGTGATTTAAACTTGTATATATTTTAATATAGGTACGTAATGTGAAAATTATTATTTGATATATGGTTGCAAAACATTAACATACAATAGTGTAGGTACCTATGTATTGTTGAAATTTATACACGAATTTGTGTTTTTGTACTCTGGTATAATTAAATATAATTTATATAGTATGCACCTATATGGAGAGCAAATTTTTCTGTAAGATTTTAAACGATAAAAAAACGTATAGTCATGTTTTTAATTTTTATTGTATAGTGTGTAAATTATAAATAATTTACGACCGAACAACATATATATATAATATTATATTATACATAATTCGGATAACAGAATACTTGTATAATATATATCTACTTCCTGCCTTCGTTATATTTTATACACAATATTTAATATATAATTTTTTCATTTTTCAGTACGCAGATATCAATCATACCCTTGATAATACGATCTGTATAGGTACGTTATATTAATGGCATATTATAATATAATAATATTATGGCAAACAATGTTACAAATTATAATATTATGTTAACCTTGTATAGTGACAAAGATACCATCTAAAAATATGAATTTCATTCAAAAAAAAAAAAAAAAAAAAAAAAAAAAATTGTGCAAAATATATTTTCTATTTAATTACAATTTTATTATAGACCAGTGTAATACATGTATTATATAATATAGTCGGACACAGATGTATAATATATTTAGGTAGGCACTTCCTGCAGAAATTGTATACTGAATAATTGTTATTAGATTTGAATACGATTATTATACGCTGCAGACGTCATGATCACGCCACCTTCATCGATACGTTTCGTGATTGTATGATGAGTAGAACGATACTATACATACGATGTCTAATAATAGATATAGGTATATAATTATAAGAAATATTTTTGTTTTTACAATCCTTACTCCTTATGGATTGGTTTAAGACTTCGATGGCTCTCCACTCGTTCCTATCCATCACAATACTACTCTCAGTTCTTTGTAATTAGTTTTTCCTATATTTCTATGATCTGTTCAATAAATGATGTTCTTGATTCTATATTCTAACTTTTCCGTCTATGTCTATCTATTTACTTCTATTATTGCCGTTATCCATTCGCTGTTTCTCATTACGTGTCCAATCCATTTTTCCTCCTTTCTTCGATTTACCGAAACGTAATATTACCTTCCAGTCTTCCACTCGTAAATTCTTAGGTACTTCTATATCTACTTCTTCATTTTAGATTCTGAGCGAAGCGAATAATGTATTGGTTTTACAATGATATTGATGTGAGTCCTTTTGTTTTTGGTTTTAGATTCTGAGCGAAGCGAAATTTTTACGAATTATTTTCACGAATAGGGTATGTTTCCGGTAGCAAAGTGGACGTACTTGGTACTTTACTTAGGTCATTTTTCGAATTTCTCAAAATTGACGCTATGCGGTAGAAAAAACGGCGAAAAAATGACGAAAAAACTGCATTTTTCGCAAAAAATGAAATTTCGAGGAATTCGAAATCTATATTTCACGATAACTCGGGCAATTTTTAAGTTAGAGACTTGAAAATTTTTTTGGGTGTTCACATAGCTATTATATATATGTGGTAAAATTTGGGAACCGTTTTTTAAATTTTTTTACTAAATATAGGACTTCGAATATTTCGTAAATTTCTCGTTTTTACGTATATAATGTTTGATAAAATTGGCAATTTTTGGTATTAAGGTCTGAAAATTTTACTGAATTATACTTACATATTATTAAGGACATGTAAGTAGTGTTCCTATTATTTTATTATATATTAGTACATGATACCTACCTTTATACATTATATAGTTATAAATATTGGATATAAGTTTGTAATTTAATTTATTTAATTGTTCCACATAGAATTATACTGCACGTAATGTGGATTACGTACAGGTATTAACAATTTTATCCTATATAATATTATATTTCACGCATTGTTCATTTTTGGGCAATCAAATCAACCGAATATATTACGAATAGCCGAATAGGTAACTTCAGTTTAAAAATCACAGTGAATCATTGTATGATTACTATACATAATATAATAAATACACAATTCTATAGAATTTCTTATATCATGCGATACATGACTAATATGCAGAGTTGGACATTTTTATGATGATATTCCAAGTGACTAATATAGTATAAATGTACAACGTATAAATATGACGCTACTTTAACATATTAATACAAGTATATTAATATAATTATGTGTTATCAATAATGAATATAAACTATAAACATTTGTATAATTTGTAACTATAACTAATATAAAATTATCAAAATCGTACGAATGTGTTTTATATCTTGTATACATTATATATAATATAATTATTATTATTATTATTATTATTATTATTATTATTCTTATTCTTATTTTTATTATTATTTTTATTATTATCATTATTATTATAATAATAATAATTATTATTATTATTATTATAATTATTATTATTATTTGGGCATATATATGGATTATTTGATGCCTGGGAAGTGAGGGAAACAATAGCAGGACTGCGCGAAGTTTTTTTTCTTGACGAAGCAACGAAAAATCTAGATACCCACTAATACACCAACCAACTAATCTATAAGTCTTTGGAAGTATATTTTTTCTTGAAACCCTTGAATTTCTCATAAATTCATATTAAAATTCTGTTATCGTTTATTTCATATTCTCGCCAAAAACCATTTTGTCCAAACCTCAATTACCCTTAGTCCCTTACCCACCTTTTTTTTTTTAAGCACGAATCAATTTCATCGTAGGATATCCCTACGCACCACTTATATATATTGACCAGCAGAGATATTTGTTCCAACCGAACTGAGTATTATTTTTATTCATATTATAGGGACATACGAGTATTAATATATTATATACCTATTATATATTTATAAATGATACGATTTGAAATATTTTAAATCGTCGTTAAAAATATGTCGGTTCTCTCGTTAAATCGCGTCGTAACACGCAGTCTCGATCGCTATAAAGAACAAAGAGTTAAATGTAAAAAGACGCCAAAAACAATAAATTGAAAAAAAAACAATACGAAAATCGTAAAAATCTCAAAATGTTTTATTATTTATTATATTAATATTTTAACGAAAAACTAGTATATTATAATATATTTATAGGTATATTATGTTCCTTATATAGAACGAAATTATTTTACGATTCATTGAGCGGTTGGTTAACGAATTTACGGTTAAAATGCAGTGTATGATATTTTAATATTCCGACATCGCGACGCAAATTCTCTGCGTTTATAGAATACTTAAATATAAATTATTGTGTCTATAATATAATGTCTCCACCATACCGATTCGTATTTTTTGCAAAACCAGTTCTTATGTTTATGTTATAACAGTCACAATAATATTCAGGGATTTATGTTTATTTATAAAAGGTACATAAACGCCATAAAAGGAGTCGAATTTTGGTATAATATGTGCAGTCACAGTGTGCACATATATCCACCATGGTGGCCATTCTAAATTTTTATGGATTGATTCGTTTGTATAAAATATTTTATTTGTTTATAAATGTCTGTTCATTTTTTTTTTATAGTTTATTTTAATTAAAAAAAAAAAAAGAAACGATAATATGAACTATATATTATATATAACAAGTTTGTATTCGATATTGATATTTCATGGCTCATAATTTCATAAAATTAATTTTTATTTTACGTTAAAAAAAAAACTTTGCATCTATATGTGTATCATGCATTTTATGTATTCGTAATTCGTTACGCCATGTATCACAATATCACATATAAAACGAAGTCTATATGCATTATATATAAATACAAGTGTATAATCCATATATATATAGAGTCTTATCTAAGGTATATTTATAGTATGGTCATACGTAATCGATTATATTTTCTTATCAGTATTCCACTATGATCACGTTGGTGATTAATGCTGTAGCAGACACGAATTTAAGTTTCGACTTATATATATATATATATTGTTATTTGTATTCTTGTAAAAAAAAATTTTGTATTTTTACAAATTGTTGGGGGTAGTGGACAGATGGGCTGAAATCATTCAATCCATAATCCCTGCATAAATCCAGCTCTATGAGCACAAATAGAGTCAGAGGAGTATTGCATGATGATTAAATAAGACTATTTTACTGTGGTGCGTTTGAAATGACTTCCTTCTACATATACCTATTTAAACTTTACTAATATATTATACAATTTAAAATAATAATTGAGAGGTTTTAATAATGATCATGAAAATATTATATATAATTAAATAAAATTATCATAGTGTTAAAATAAGTAAAAGGTATATAAAAGGTAATTTGAATAGGTTTATTATTACGTTGTGTTCTAATTTCGAAATATAATAATATAATATAAAATAATATATAGGAAGGAATCAAGGTCAGAGCTCAGAGATAATCGTGGATGGAAAGGGTTAAAACGTTAGACAAATACTTTATGATCTTTAGTAATAATTCTCTTTTATTATTCACGAAACATTTCGCGGAACAATAAATAGATTAAAAAGGATAAATATAATAAACTACGCCGTATGTATACAATAATATTAATAATAGGTAGGTATATTGTAATATAATAATATAATATTATTCCTTTAAGAGTGCAAATATTATTATAAACGACTAGATATTTTTATGTTGCAACAATTTTTTTAGTTTTAATATAACATAACGAAAAGAAGACAAAAATAATTTGTAGTACAAAGAATTAATTCATATTATTTATAATAATTTATAATTCGATATAATTTTAAAGACTTATGTATCGCTACATATATTCGTGCGCAGATTTCAAATTCAGAGGCCCATATAATTTCATTTATTTTATAGTTAATTTTAAATATCACAAATAAGAAGTACCTATATTGTATCATTAGTTATTTAAAAAATATTCCATTGATTAAGATGATTTTTTTACGAATTAAATTTATCAATGATCAAATTTAATAATTATAGCAGTCCAAAAAAAAATTCAAGGGCATCATTTGCTGCATCTGCTACCCCCGTGCGCACGCCTATACACTATAGCTGCTATATTATACTTATTACATTCATATAGAAATTGATTATAGTAAAATATTAAAATATTTGAAATTCAAACGGAAATATTTTCGTTTCGTAAGAAGTCATCATATTCTGATAAAACGTGTACAACGTCACAACGAAAGAATTTATATAGGTATAATTATTATAGAAGAACAAAATATCGGTTAAACACGATTTATTAAAAATATATTATTATATTTCAGACAAAGCGACCGTTTATCTGTGTTCGATCGCACAGACGTATAATATTATCATGAATATTATAATCATTTTCGGAGTGAAAAATGAAAGAAGGAAAAATTCGATTTATATGACTGGTTACTGGTATAGTAGGTAAATACCATCGTACAACAGGAAGAAAGGTTCGACACGATGACGACGATACGAATAGTTTATCGCGTATACAAATGCGTGTAACACCGGTGTTTATGTATTTTCATTACATTATAATATATTGTATTACATTATGTACACAAAATACTAGTTTTGGTATCATCATATTATTATTATCGTATAGTATAAATAGTAACTCGGTATAACTAGTAGCTGTGATGTATCACGCGTAACGTATCCGTACACCTATGCGGTACATTTTACTAAGTGGTGGTAGGCGTGCCCGCCGGGGACGTCTTATAGTTCGTTCCCGTCGAAACCGAAAGAGTGACACATCAGGAGTGGCGGTTTTGGTTCGCGCTCGCGGACGACCACGGCAATGACGGCCGACGTCTGCTCGCGCGCCACCATTCGCCATACGCACGTGTGTCCGCGCGCACAATCGCCGCGCGCGTTATCCCATAACGTTACGCACCTCGCGTCGTAATAATTTCATTACGTCTCCGCCGGTAATACCCGACCGATTTATATATTGGATTTATATCGTGTGCTGTGAATCGCCGAGCGTGTGTAGCCTACATCATCTCGAAAAAAAACGTCAGACCATAAAATACAATAATAATTATTGAAAACACACAATCGTATAATATATTACAATAATATTGTTGTTATTTTACGCGCGACAATCGTCCCAACGTTTCGGCGGAAGGATTCGTCGGCCGCATCCCCGTGCAAACCGAATGGCATGAACCGCGGGACGAGGTCCGACTACGCGACCGTCGTCGCCGCAGCCGTCGTGGCCGTGGCCGCGGCGGCATTGCTGTGCGCGCCGGCCACCGTCGCGGACACCGTGTCCGCGGACGTGCTGCCTGACGGCGAGGTCGAGATACGGGTGAGCGCGGGCAACGTGACCGCTAAACGGACGTCGTTCACGTCACCGGATACCGGGTATGTACCTAAATAATATATACATTTATTATAACACGATCGTATAATACTCGTATAATATTCATATACGATGAGTTGCAAAGTTTTTTTTTATTAATCGCGATATAGAAACGTAATTATTATGCATGTAGGTCCGTGGTGTTATGCATATAAACTGATAATTTTTTTTTTTATGCACACAGCGACAGCATAATAATTAATAATATAACATACAGAGTGGAGCCAGAATTTCATGTTTCGATAATAGCAAAAAAATGTGTTTCGCGTTGTTACAATTTTTCTAACCTGAACTTTCCATCAACCTTCGATGTGTGTATTACTGCAGGTATTGAAGTACACGCGGAAATAATATGTTATAATAATAATTGTTGTCTGCGCTACAACCGGTTGAATATTATTAAAAGTATAACGTACTCGTACATTTCGAATTTTCTTGTAAATACATTTTTTATCGTTAAATTAATTCTATATATATCAACTTAACCTGCAAAAATCGTATGTTTATCAATCATTACGCGCGATTAAAATATAATATATAATAACGAAAATATTTTTGAAAAAAATTCACGATCAGACGTGATAAAAAATAAAATATATATTTGTATTTTATATGGTATAAAAAATGTTTTCTAAATCGCGAAACCAGTTTTACGCTGAAAGTCTAGACCGTGCATATATCGGGTTACGTGGACTTAGTAAAATAATTTACAAATAAAACCGGCAATTTTGTATTGGAAAATTTTCCAATCCGTATAGGAAAGTAGCCGTAAAAGATGATATTGTAAGTTGTAACGCGTATATAGATTGGTGAAATTGTAAAAATATCAATTCGAATCAAATTATGTGCAATTAGATATTTCACAATTTTTACGACCAAACCAAAGAATGCACGATGCGAACTTCAATCTTAAATATTATAATATATTGTATATATTTGTGTAGTGCTTATCCTTAAAAATGTGCAAATGTGCTTAGGTTGAACACCAGAACAGTAGAACACGCGAAATATTTATCGTGTCATTTTATCGCAATTTTATAATACGTGTACAACATTTCCGTCTTCTTCTTAAATTTAATATTTTATTTAAGTCCAAATTGCATAATATATTTAATATATTAAATATTTGCAAACGAGTGAAAACTACTATTATATTATATTATAATCAATTATTATAATATACGATAACAATTAACAGTTTGTAATTTTAGCGTTTAGATTTAGATTTATATAATTATAATTTTAATAATATACACGTATTATTAATATCGTATTTCAAAATTGATGTAAATCGAATAAAAAAGATACCTACAAATCTACAATATAAATTAAAATAATATGATATAATATAATATTGATTTATAAAGAGTACATCGGATTTTACGAGTAGACATATAATTTAAACTTTAAATTAATGTCCGAGCATTCAATTATTACATCACGATTTTTATATATTTTTTGTTTATACCTTCCTAAAATCTTAACCTAACCTAATATCGAAAATATAATAAAAATTATGACGTGTACTTATATATAACATACGAGTATAATATTATTGTTTTTTGATTTTTTTTTTTTTTTTTTTTAATTAGTAAACACTATAATAATTAACACGAATACATAATATTATACGTATTATATTATAATTTAAAGTGTGCCGAAAAATGATTTGTTGACTACGTAATATATTATACAAATTAGGAAAAGTTTATTATTCAAATAATCATATACGTGTCAGAAGTATGAATAATAAATATAGCACCTAAAATTATCTCACGGGCATTCATCAATGGCACATAATATAATAATATTTTGATGTCTGAGAATATTGTTTTTTTTTTCAATTTACTGACAACCGGTTAACATGAATATTGAATACACATAGTTCGCGAACCGGTTTCGATCACTTTTAATTTTGGACAATTTAATTTTTTTTATTAAATTTCGAATTATTGACGCTGACGTATATAGTATATTAATTATGTATAGTTTATGTACTTATCTTTCACACTTCGACTACCAATTATTTAAAATTAATTAAAATAATATGTACTTAAGTATTTAAGTTCGTTATACGAATTAAATTAAATTAAATTGTATTTTTTTTCTATACAATTATAAAAAATTAATTTCGGAGGGCACGTTTTATGTACTATCTCAATCGTTTCACGACGGCGTGAAAAGTTCTTCTCGATGGTCAGCGCGACTGCGCGAGACATCGTATGACCAAAATAATATCGGAAGAAGAAAAATATTTAAACCCAAACAATACACGAACACGTACATAAGTAGATATAATTTAATATATATTTATGATAGACACGGCCTGGGCATTGACGAGTTAATAAGTTAAAATTAAGTTAATTTAAATTATTTAATTTAACTTTTAAAATTTGATTATTTATTATCATAACTTTATAGCTTTATTTTATTTTCATGTATTAACATATTATTAATTAACGAGGTAATTTTCTAAAATTTCAAGTTAAGTTAATACACCAAAAATAATTTATTTTGTATTTAATTTTTTCATATGGCACTATATTTAGACAGTTCAACAAAAATGTTTTTATTTTTCATCTTAAATAGGTACAATAAAAATTTTAATATTTAAATATCTGTTTTACGTTTAAATTTAATATTTACAATAATAATAATTATCATCTTATTTTCTGGATATAGTTATATAAACATCAAACATGTTAACCAATAAATATTATTCAAATCATAAAATAATCTGCATGATGGTAATAATAACAATAATATATTTATGTATTATAAATACTCAGTTAGTCAGTTATGGTATATAATTAGTATTAATTACTTACCAATAATATTAGTAATCATTATTATTATATTTGGGTTATTTATAATGATAAGATATGAGATATCCCAATGTATGTATTATAATATTATATTATTGCATTCAAAATTAACAAACGTATATAATAATTTATTAATAACAATTAAATCTCTTAACTAATAATATTATAAAAAAACGTTTACTTTTTACATGAGGGATAAATAGTTAACACGCACGTCAAATGCTGTTAAATAATAATATATTGTCTTACTGTTTTATATTATAAAATATAATATAATATATATTATTAATTATTAAAATCGAAAATATACAATGTAGAACAATCTCTGTTAAACGCGAATTAATAATAACCTCAATAAGTTAACGTTATTATAATAACAAATTTTCTGTATAGGTAACGACACAATTTGCCAGAAGGTCGATATTTTTGTTGTTTTCATTTTTCAATGTAAAATAATAATTACTACGACCTTTTATTTTTATTATTTTCCCATTCATAATTTTAAATTTGTAACGATCAAGTTAATTTTTTTTTAATTCATTACTTAGCTAATCAATTAGGTAGATTTACCTATTATAGGTATAAAGTATATTATAGTAAAACAGTTTTAACTAAAGAAGTGTTATTATTAATTTAATATGTCGTATATTTTATACCTTACATATAACTATATTAATTTTAACCCTTTGGTCAAATTTTTTTTATTTTCATTTTTTTTCCTCTAGCATTTTCTATACCTATTATATGAGAAATACATTATTGACTGTACCCACCGCTCATACCTGTATAAACAATATTTGTAATATTTTACACCAACGTATTTTCATGTTCTTCACAACTAAATAATTTAATTTTAAATTTGTCTATTTTCAGTTGATCTAATATTAATAACAGTACATTTTTTTTTTTTTTATTTTTTTTTTTAACAATCAAAATACAACACTATCCTTTCCACACCTGCATCCCTGTACAGCAATGATTTTTTTTATTTTTATTATTTATTTTGTAAAATTATTATTTATGTCTTTTTATTAGAACCTATTTAGTGTTTTAGTAGGAACTAGCATTTAGTTTGCAAAAAAAAAAAATATATACCTATATATATATGTCTTTTATGAAGTTTCTTTTATTTTATTTTTGGAAGCCTGTGGGCGGACATTGAGGAAGTTTTGCCCCTAGAATACCCTAAAATTGAAACTTTATTCGTTATATTATTATTGTTTTAATAATTATTAATTTATAATAATATATAATATATATTATGTATACTATATTCATGTAATAAAATATGTATATACTATACATAGTGTAACGGTTGCATTTATTTTATACCAGAGTCGTCATTTTATGTCGCCTCAGCAATTATTACGTGATAGGTCGTAGACACGGGTAAGCAAAGTGCGGTATATCAGTAGGTGGAGTTTTATGAGTTGAATTAGATAGTCGAGTTTTAATAGCTAAATAAAATAGTCGAGTTTCAATAACTAAAACACCAAGTCAAGTTCGTATAGCTATACGAGCCGGGTTAAATTATTATAGACTATATCTAGTTTATTTTATTGATTTTATTACGTCAGCTCAACTTGAAGCTCACACTCCGCTACATCCGTGATCTTTAATAAGCTACCCACTAAGAACAAGGTACTCAGGTGATAGTGCATTTGTATATATTAAATTATTCATCATTAATATACGGGGACGTGCCTAGAGGGGCTTTTGGGTGCTTAACCCCCCGAAATTTTAGCAAAATTAGAAAAATTGTTATTCTTATCCTAGCATACACGAGTATAATACCTATTATCGATAGCAATTTTATTTAAATATTTATCAGTTTAATATACATAATATACTTTTATAATTTTACTATATTTTACATAAATGACGAATAATTGAATAATTAACCTGCAAATGTATCTAAAAATTAAATGTAAAACCAAATTTTTGGATGTCTATTTTCTCGTGGTGTATTCTGGGTAATGCTAATAGACCCAATAATGGGACACAATTCACATATAGTTTTATGAAAATGGAACACAATTTACTAACGCCAATCTTTCGTAACGCGTCCGGTCGCTCTGTATAGTAAATACCTATACTTACTTGGGGGTGGGTCTAAACGTGAATATATAAGATATATTTTTTTCTAAACTTGTGTGTTTAGTGTACTGCAGGGTACGCGTGTAATTATTATATTGTTATAAAGGCTCTTTGTGTATGTTATATTATATACAATATTGCGTATACTTACACCTAAATAATATGATATGGGCAGGTGGCGATCCCGCGAAAAACAGACTCACGAGCAAAGACCGAAACCACGTGTGGGCTCCGCGGAAGATTCATATACCTTTTCCGTTATTGGGGTGTATATATTATCTATATATTTTGTAAGACGACAATATAATATATTATTATATACAGCTAATAATATAAACACAAAACACGAGGAAAACGTTTAAACGCGATAAACATCGAAACAACGTCTGTATAGTCACGGCGGTCGGATGACAAGGCGCATATTACGTATTTACGTGTGTGTGTGTGTGTGTGTGTACATGAAATCAAACCGCAAAGAGTCGATATATTATTTGATTCTAAATGCAAACGTGTAATACAAAACGTACGACTATTATCTGCGGCGAATGACGACTCGGCGGGCGATCGGAGAAACGGCTGAAATAAAAAAAAAAAACCGAAATGTGTTTTCTTACCTCCTCGACAATAATATAATATATACATATATGTACAACAGGTGTATTATATTTTTGACTTAGAATGTTTACCTTGACGTTTTTGGCTTGTTTACGGGAAAAGGGGATGCCTCTGCCGTCCGTATAGTCTTCAGCATACCGCGACACGGATGACACTCGATATTTATTACGGTGCGAGGCGAGAACGTAAGAAAATTCTTCGGAAATAACCGCATATTCATGTATATTTTATATACATCGGTACAACGATATTATTGTACATAATGACGCACGCATACCCGGTAACCGATTTAGGTCAGACTCGGATTCAAGGGATTTTTCAAGGGTATATAATGACGGTTTGGGAATATATAGGAAGTTTCGAAGAAATAAAGACGATATAATACATAAACGAAATGTTTCGAACGAATAAAAATACATTATAATATTTAATTTCAAAAAATACGAACACATTTTAATATTTTTATAGAGTATAACGAGTATATAGTGTTTTATTTTACATTAAAGTACATTATTTATACTTTATTGTACATAATATAATAAATTTAAATAAAAACGGTCAACAAGTTGTTTCGCGCCTCCCGAGCAACGTGGCGCCACCACCATATAGGTCCATAAAATACTATAATAAACAATTATATTATAAATTATAATATACGTACAACCTAATAATAATTAGTAATTACTAATATGCGTAGTATTAATTTAAATCGTTTTACGATATTTCATATATTATGTACTATATATAATATGATTTAGATTATAAACGTTATGTAAAATATAACTATATATTATAGAAAATATATTATTATAATATTGTAAATTGTAATGAACGCGGTCGGCGACGGACGGAGGGAAAACAATAGCCGGACACGATCGTGGGTGGTCATTAAATCCGTCACTGTTTACATCATTAACTATATAATAATATCTGAGGTGTGAGGTGCTGTCATCGGAAGATACACATCTATCCTGCTATACGTCGAAGACTAATTAATTGGTTTTCGGTCTTACATATAGGTCCAATATAATGGTTTTATAGTTTCACTATTATACTCGTATTATTATTTTTATTATATACGTTATATTATATGTATTATATTTTGTATTATATTATGTTATAATTCTTGTAAAACTTATCACATTATATACCTAATATTTATAATATAAGTGTGCACGTAAGGAAAATAATATACTTCTAAGAAGTCTATATATTATGATGAACGTCAAATGAAAAATATAAAAAAAAAAAAAAAAAAATTAAAAAAATAAAACGAGTACGCTTTTTTAAAAAAAAAAAAAAAAATCGGTATTATATTATATATAATATTTATAGAATAAAAAAAAAAAAACGAATGAGTTCATTAAAATGATTGATACTTTTATAATTTATTTCAATTGTGTATTATACTTATATACTTTGTTTTTTTTCATTCTGTGTTCTTGATTTTCATAATCGTTAATAACATATTGTATTATACATATATTTTTTATAAAGTGATGAAGTAAATTCCGAATGACGATATAATGAATATAATATGAATTTATTAACTATTTTTATTTATTAAATTATTATAAAACATTTTGTACAATAAATAGTTTTTAAAATATATATTGCGCTGTTATGTAAGTATGATGTAAGACTTTAACGGAGTAACGCCTGTGATCATTTTTAGACATTTAGTTGTATAATATATATTGTGTCACTATCAAGTAAAACAAAATATGACGCTCATATAGATATAAATTTAAAAAATGTACCTACCATTTTCGATTTAGGTGAAATTTTTGTATATATTTTTATTATAAATATTATATTTTATATAGAATAAAAGTATAAATTATAATATTATGTTTTTTGGCGGATTGTATGAGTATATTATATATGCGCACTTAACATACATGACGTTACGTTGCATTTAAAGTTGGATCATTATGATGTTATTTAAAACTTACCTATATACATTTTTTCTGCCCATCGCATTGAAATGAGAAAACCAAAAAAATATATCTTTATAATGATAATATATTGTTTTCGTCTCAAATAGTTTCTGTTATACTTTTCAAGAACCGGCTCGGCTGTCCGTATAATATACGAATATAATATATAACAGATTGTCACAACTATATGTTTTTCACACCCACAAACCCAAAAATAATCATACTTCAATATTATAGTAGGTATATATACAAACAACATTATTATTATTATTATTATTTATTTTTACTATTATTATTATTATTATTATTATTATTATTATTATTATTATTATTATTATTATTATTATTATGGCAAACGCATATTAACGGCTGATATATATATATATATATAAAAGTGGTCTGATGAGTGCAATAAAATAGTAATAGATATATTTCAAAACCAGAATATATCTTTAGAAATCGTTCACACATAAACCCTTTATACCACGTGCCAATATGCGTGTTATTTAATTATTATAATATATTAATATGCAGCTTATAGAGTATAACTATTTTTAAGAAATGTTATCAATTCAAACGTATATAATATAAATTTTATATTTTAAAAGATGATCGTTGGTAATATTACGTACCTATATATATATACAATATACGTAATACGTATATAAAATAGTTATTATTTGTATTTTTGTTCATCTATATACTCGTTAGAAATTTAGAATAATATTATTATCTATGTATTTTTTTTTTCGAAAACTAATTAACGATTCATTCTTTATTTTATTTTCGTGATCGTGACCATTATGGTAAATTATTACATACTCAGTGTCGGTTCTTTAAAACATAGTTGTATGTATTTAAATTTTAAGGTATAATCTACCATAATGAAATTGTTTTGAAATTTAGAGAATAGAAAAAGGTGAAAATCCACGATATATATAGAAATCATAATAAGATGTATATTAAACTGTACATTTTTATAATTTATAATTATCCCGGTTTACCTAAAGACTAAAAGTAAAAAGTAAAAAAGTCAAACTATCAAATACATTATCGTATATTAATATTTTTAGTCAAATTCTATTAAATTGTATACACGATATAAAAGGAACGACTAAAATATTTTATATATTTATAATATATATCATATATTATGTTGTATACATAAGCTATAGTTATATAAGCATATTATATTATAAAATAATATAATATTATATATTATTATTATTATTTTTATTATTATTATTATTATTATTATGTGTTTTATATGTTTGTAACCATGTATATAGTTTGTAGTTTTTTACCCTCTACATATTATAACACTGAAAAAGACCATTCACTTATTTATGGGGGTGATAGTAGCACGAGGTCACTTGAAGTCTAAAGCCTCTTGGTTTTTTCACTTCAATATATGAGTGGTATCAAATGTTCGAATTTTCTTGTCAAACATAATAATATCCTATAAGGACCTACCTATTTCATCGACATCATACAACAACTGAACAATTGAATATTTTAAAATTAAAATCTACCCCGAAAAATTTAATAAAACAAAGAATAAATAATAATTTTAAAGATATATTGCAGTTTTCATATTTGTAAAATCCAGAGTATGTTATATTTTTACTCAACTTATATCAGTGTATTACCAAAATTGTAAAATAACATTTTTCTAATTATCAACTATAAAAACAATATTAACAAATTCAACTTTTAATAGTATTATACGTGTTCTGGACGCTCTGGTAGTCTGGTATACATTTCAATAAATCTTTATTTCATTTTATGCCGTGTTAAATAATTATTGTATTCTGTAGTCTCGAATATTACAAAATAAAATGTTCATTAACTTTCAATAATATTATTAATTACGTACGTACCTATATAATATATAATAGTGAATTGAACAGGAAACGAAAGAAAATATTAAATTTATAAAAACTTCAAAATTAAACTCGTCGCATTTCGTATATACACACACAATAATTTATTACAAATCTGCATATTATATAATACGCTATGAGACGTTAAGAACTTTTTTTTTTTTTTTTATATTGACAAGAATAGCTTTTGGCAAAGCGTATTAAATTATATTCACTATTCACTATATACATATGCTTATTGAACTAAACCGCATCTATATTAAAATATAAAAACGCTCATAATATAAAGTTATCGTGAAAAAAACAAATGCGTGTAAATCGGAAACACTGTAATCGTATAATATTATGTACGATAGCTTTCGCGTGATTCTTGAAATCCATAAAAGACATGCCGTTAAAACATGACCGTTTCACGTTAATTTTGTTCGTTTGTTCTTCAAAATATAGTGCAAAATGTAATACGTCATATAAAAATACAATAAAGTACCTATTTTCAGTATTCTTATAGAGTTATTCTTATAATTTTATAAATTACAGGGAACAATAAATGTAACAACAAAAATATTGTCATTTAATATTTTATTAACAAAATTTACTGATTAAGTCGTATTAATTAGAACTCGTGTTAATTAGAAGTTTCGCTGTAAGAAGTTTTTAATTAATTAATTAATAGTAATATTATAAAATTGGATTGAAGGATTAAAAATACAGGAATACTCGTATATCTAAATTTGCTTAGACCGTGAAAAATAAAATAAATTATTGTTAGTACTTATAATGATATTCTCAAAATGCGTGTAATTAATTCGGAATATAATTTCGTTTCTTTTTTATGGTCCCGTCTTTTCGAGTGTCATATTATTATACCTGTGAATAGGACCATAATAGGATTAATAGGTTATACAATATAGATCATTGCGCTCTTTTCCTTCGGTTGTACATATTTTAAATTTGAATTTTTTTGAAAATTTAAGTTTACTTATAATATACTCGGATTTTCTGATATTTTAATATTATCCTGCGGCGATTTAAATATTATTTTTTCAAATGGAAACAATAACTCTGTACAAGATATGACAAACAATCAAAAAGATATCATGTAATATTATTACTATTATAATATGTTAGGTACTAAATAATGGCGCCCCAATACGTTTTTCGTTTTGTCGAATATCGCATAAATAAATATTTTACACACATAATAATATGGTAATTTAGGAAATAATGAAATATTATATAGGATAGTTTTGAGACGGGTAAAGGAAACGCAAAAATACGATTGCATATTATATAATTTATTATTACTATTATTTGTATTTCTACATAGATTTCAAGACGTTTGCAATTATCCTGCGCATTATGATGCGTACCAAGGATTAAAATATTGGCGGCCATAGAATATAGAATGGGGGAGAACGTGCGAGCTTTGGAGCTTTAATAATACATCGACGACTTGCAGTATTAATATATATATATAAATTATATACATTTAGTTGTATACGCGCGACATCACCTCGATAATATTCTGTATATATCTGTACGTGTGTAAATCCAGGCAGATGTCAAACTGGTGTACAAGGAACTCGCATTTGCACCCAAAAACGCGACGGCATACGTAATCGGAAAACGTGTTTGCCGTTCTCACAGTTTATTAAAGCGCATTTTTAATCGGTTTATCATCCTTCTCCCTCGTCGAGTTTATCCACCCTTCCCCTCTCATCGAGTAACTCCATCCTTCCCCTTTTCTATTTATCAAGCCTGTAGTATCTATATATCACCTGAAGTTTTCTGGATCGAGATCGAGAGGTGACTTACGATAATATCTTTATATATTTTATATTATATAAATTGTATATATTAAATAACTTTAGTAAAAATCATATTTTTTCTTTATATATAAAAATACACTTTAACATGTTTTTCAATGAAAACTTTAAACTTCCCATCACCGCGCTTTAATTTTATAATCGTTTTATATATTATTATTATTCCATTTATTAATCGTTTTAATGCGCGCGTCAATAATAAAATATGATTATAATATTATAAAAATATTAAATATTTAAGCGATTATATAGAATTTAAATTTATAATAATACGCTGAAAAACTAAAAAATCCAAAAATTTAATTCGACTTTACGCGTTATAATCTATATTATTTATGGATGATCGATACATTTTCGTTAAAAGTTTTCGCGAATTTATTGTTAAACTTAAAATTAAAACAATTTACTATTTTCAGCAATAATAACTGCAATATTCGTTTATCGTTGAAATTTCACATCTACTTGTATATATAATTATAAATTTAGTAATATTATGCTAATAAAATTACTATATGAAATCTAGCCAAATAGGTCTAATTTGCATTTGAACAATTAATATATTTATTCGTTAAGCCATATAACGAACGCAATTATTGAAAACCTTTAATGCGGCCAAATTATGAATGGAATTGAAATAGACGCTGCAGATGAAACGACGAATACAGTATATTATATTGAAGTAATTTAAAGGTATATATATATATATATTAAAGTCGATATGTGTCATCGAGTCAGAACGCGATTATTGGCAGACCGTCAACGCATTCCTTTGCATGGTCGCGTGTACATCAGATTTACTTTTAAAAATCAACTAACTGTATAAACTTAACGCATATACGATAATTATTTTTACACACACAACGTTTTAAAGCGCATTATTATTACCGTTGAATAAGTATAATATATATTATATACATTATCGTCGGCGATACCATATTAAAAAAAAAAGTCTACAGTTATGCGGATTGTTTATAAAATAAATAATTCAATCGAAAGTGAAAAGGATTAAAGTCTAAATAATATACGCCAATATAATATTCTACTCAAGTTGTATAACATAATATATTGTAAGTATAACGATTATAAGTATTATAAATCAGCGTAAAAATGTTTTATGCGATGTATATGAAACACGAATATAATATATTTTGATTAAAACGTATATGCGGTATTTTTGTTTGTGTGTAAGTACGTAAACAACTATACAAATAATACGATAAATAATAATAAATATATAATAATATTATCCGAGTAAAGAGAAATCGATCATTATTTTATCATATACATGTGTGCGTCTGTAACTGCTATAAAAAAAATAATAATAATAATATATGATATATAGGACAATATAGATCTCAGTTTATAATATGTATACGAGTTAAACTACATTATACATATTATACGAGAATCGATGTTATATTATTATTTTATCGAGTCTTCTGGCAATAATATTATTATAAATAAAATTATAAGTACAAGGTAAGTCACTTCCTAGTCGTCGTTTATATATTTTTGTATTTATATACAGAGCGATAACAGTTATAAAAATGGTTTTCGATCACTGATCAGATTATAAATCGAACGTGATATTTTACGTTTTTATACTTGATATGGACGTAGTATAGTAAATATTATTATAATTAGTTAAAAAAAAAATGCACAATCGAAAACTTTTTTCATCTCGTACTATAACGGTTACAAGAAAACGACCTATTGGATATAATCTATATCGTAAATAGGAACGATTTCGATACATGTGTTGTATATTAAGCAAGTAGGTACATTTTGATTTAGGTATGTATAATAATTATTTTTTGATATTGAAAATTAAAAATCGTTAATAAGATAACTATGATAACTATGAAGTATGAATACCTGTACGCAATTTATAAGTTTATATGATTATAACGAAATAATATATAATATACGCAGTATGAGTAGGTACATTATTATTGTTTTTTCATATTATGTCTGTTCGTTCAAGTACTTTCGTTAAACTCGCCGTCGCGCGTATACACGTTTGGTGGTTACTACACCTTACACGAAACTCGAAATAACAATATTACAATATAATAATATATATAGGTACACTTTATAGATAAAATAATAATTATACGTGTATTGAAATAATTGGATCAAAATTGTGCAAATTTTTAAATAATTTTATAAATTTTATTAAAAAAAAATTATACATTTTTTGCGTTTTATCTTTAAAACTGAAGACATTATAAAAAAAAACTTTCATTTAACCAGTATGTCCATATAACTCTATATAATATTTATCTATGTTGCAGTAACGTATACGCAGGACTGCATGAGAAGGGTTACGTTGTATATGGAGTTATACATAGGTATCATATAAATCTACCTAAGACACGTTAACTAAATTTTATTTTATACCGCGAATGTTTATATAATATGCGTATATAATTTATTGAACGGATAAATTTGTTTTCGAATTTCTGAGCAAATTTCAAGCTCAATACGTATTTATATTTAATTTTCACTCGATATATAAAATATAATAGGTAGAAGTATCTTATAACAGTTATAACATAGGTAGGTAGGTATATGGTGAAATTACATGTAATATAATCCTACGATTAAAAAATTAACTTCATGACGATGACGGGTCTGCGGTTGACGTCAAGATTACTGATTGTATATATTACAATACTTATTAGTATAATATAATATAATACACACGTATAATTATAACAATAAACATTTAGGGGTATAGATATTTTTTGTTCGTCCCGCCGAAAGTCACATTATTTTAATATAGAGTCACATATTATATTTATACATATATCGTACGAGTCACCGGAGGAGGGCCGACGCGCTCCGTTTTTAAAGGTTAGGGTGCGCGAAGCACAGACTCCGCAAGGGACCACGAACACAATGGACCGCCGCTCTCTTAACCCTTTTTTGACGGATCCCAGAAAAGAACGTCACGACCACTGCCGACACCTTACTCGTTTTATACGCATTAAACGAAGTACATTTATTATTATTTATATCGCTTTTACTTGATTTATATATACCGTAATTATATAATATACATATTATAACTGCGAGTGTGAAGGCGGTATACATAAAATTATTGATGTCATAATAGTCGCTCGTTGACCGTTTCCCATTGTATATTATTTTGTATTTTTATATATTATACTGTTACACTTTCGGAGATCATTCGTATCCTTTTATTCCGCCACTTGTCGTCTCGTTTAACCTTTTTATATAATACCTATATACAAACGTACGGGCGGAAATAAAAAATAAATACTCAGTTTAGCTAAAATTGCGCCGTCAAAATGTACATAAAATATATTCCTCGGCGTAAGTATATTATTTATTTATTTATTGTCTTGTTGCGAGACGTTAGAATTTTTTTTATTTTTTTACACGTAAAATTTCATTCGCCCTGTATACACCGTTTTTACGCGTTTTATACTTTTATCTATAACGTTATATATTCATTTATTATATGGGGGTATGTATACATACCCATGATGACCCATCGATCCCATTGTCACGTGTTCCTGGAATCCTTGTGTGTATAGTGTATAATATTTTATTACATCCTTTGGTTCGTCCACGTTCGAAATATTATTATTTTTAGTCTTACATTGTTCGCGGTCCACGTCTTTGCGGTTTTCCGACCGGATTTGTTGGAATGGTTTAACGATTCGTTTATATTTATAAAAGACGACTGTACATAATATATACCTAATTTATATTATACTTAACCTTCATGTCCTACGGACGACCGTCGCAGTACTTACTATACATCTTTTAGGTATTATTATTACATTATTTCGTTGTAGTCGGGCGCTCGTAATTAATCTCGGAACGGCGAGGGACACTCGCGACTTTTCGGGTTTCCTGTTTCTTTCTTTCCTCGCGCGGTTGTTAAATAACCACGATTAATTTATATATTATTGTGTGTGTGTAAGATATAAAAAAAAAAAATAATAATAACAATAATAAACTCACCCTTTCGCGGTGCCTGCGATTAATCACGTGTCTCGAGAACTCGAGTACACGCGCGCGCGTTGTCGCGTCGCCCGAGACATTAATGGAAGTTTCGCGCGGGCTTTGCCGCCGTTCGATTTACATAAATATATTATATTATATATATAACGTCGAAAAGCGATTTATAACTTCGCTCGTTCTCTTATTCCGAGACCGCCGATATATACTTACTTAGTTGTTAACATAACACACGCGCATACAGGGCGATTGCAGACATTCCATAGTTTTATATAAAAACGAACGTATACAGTTTTCGTGTCACACTCCGTACACATAATCCGTGTATATAATAATTTATAGAGAGACGTTAATGCCAAACGCGCGCACTTATTACAAACCGACGAAATCACTATCGTATTCGTCTTTGTCTTTATGTATATACAGGGTGATTTACCAACAAGAAATATAACAGCAATCGTTATATTATTATCTTATATAATAATAAATAAACACGAAGAACAAAATGACACGAATCACGTGACGAGGGAACATAATTCTTCGTCATTTTAACTATACCTAATAATAATATAAACCATAATATAGATTCTGTATAATATAATTATGTATCATTCTGCATAAGGCATAACGGTGAAATAATATATTATATTTTTCAAACGGATCTTAAAAATTGAATTATCGATAGAATGCCACGTAGAGAATTACATTATATCATTATTTTTATTATTATAGTATAACTATATGAATATTGGAAACAAAATTAAATTAAATTTTTATTTTTTTCTGGCATACGCTTCAGTCATATAAATGATTTTAAGTAGATGGGATATAAAAAAAAAAAAATCATATACCAAACATACCATTATACTGTATAGAGTCTATACTATAGACTATAGTGTATATACCACTATGTCTATAATAGGTATAAATTTTATTTTCATTTCCTCAGTATTTTTTCTACACGGTAATAAACTAATAACTAATAATAATATATATAATAATCCGAACGTAGCGACATGTTATCCTGAACAAGAAAGTAAAAAACATCAAGAATATAAAATCGTCTTCGTTCTATATAGATGAATATTATTGTTGAATAAATCTCGCGTGGTAGATGTTATACGATATTATGCAATCACGTATCTATATCGTTATTTATACTGAAGTGTAGTGTGTACAGGACGATATCAGGATCCTGTGTCACGATAACTGCGTTAATCTAGGATCATCATTATTTTTGAAAATCATTATTCTGACTGCCCTGTATACATGTATATTGATAATAAATATAGTACTATTATTATTTTGACTTTGGAAGTCTGAACAATAATAATATTATAGCGACTAATATACCGAGATATATATATATATAATAGTAGTATATACCTACTGTCCATTGACCGCGTACGTAAATAATAGAAATAGAGTTATTGTATATTATTAAAAAGTTAATAATACTCGAATTGTTATTTCGCGGAGTGTAAACGCGCGAAACACGTGTTGACCGTGAATAATAAATGAAACCTTGAAGTGATAGATATACACAAACAGATAAGTATATTGAGTACATTCACTCTTCACCTATGGTATTAATATTATATATATAAATAATATTCCTGACTCCTGTACTGTAAATGGCGGCGGTTGTTTCAATTATTATTGAACTTTCCTGCGTATAAACACTTGCCATTATCATTATAGTTTATCATCTGCTGGGTACGCGAGTTTGTCGTTTGCGAAATAAATAATAACAATAATAATAATAATAAGTTAAAACGCTTTTTCCGAAAAAAACAACAAATTTTTCTTTTTACTTTCACTTGTAAAACGCTCACAGTTTTTGGTTGTCATCAAGGGTGGCTTTTATATAGTATTATATTCGTTTTTTGTACAACATAATATAATATTATATTGTGCGTATTTTTCATTGTATTATCGCGAACATATAATAATAACACACTTCATAATATTATACTTATACGTATAAAATACATACATATGCGTACATAATACTGCCGTCGTCGAGTATAACTTGTAACTTTTTATTATTTTCCATATTATTATATCGAATATAATACGATAAACATAATTATTCATAATAATAAATTATATTATTATGTGGTCCTCTTATTACGTTCGTGGTTTTACGTGTACCGCCTACAATCCCACTACATGATATATAGTTACCTATAACCTTATAAGGCTATATAAAATGTAGACGAAATATCGTATTCTGATTTCTGATACGACGCCGTCCTAAATAAATAATTATTATTTTCTTATCGTGTGTTGAGTTAAAGACAAATCTAAGTAGGTATACGTAATGTCGTAATGACCGAATTTTGACATTTTAATATTTGGTTAAATGATTATTATTAAACTCGTTATTAAGTATAATACATACCTACCACGGCGCGTAATACAACATGTTAATGGTATTTCACATACTTTATCCAGTTCTATTATACTTTGTATCGAAAATACTGTTTGAAAAAAATAAAAATTTAATTATTATTTTTGCTACGATTCGTATTCAATATTGACGCAATATAATTATAATACCGAATATATTGTTATGCAAAAGCGGGGCTTTGTACATTGAAATATCGAATGTTGAATTTAAAAATATAATTAACAATATTGTTAAAATAATTGTTATAATTTATGTCTACTAGCTATACATAACTATTATAGACGTATAACTTACGTAACATTAAATGACGTCCAGACTTTCGTGTTATTATTCACGACAGAAATACAAATATGTATAAATAAACACATTAATACGTTATAATAATATTGTGTAATGCACTAATGCTAACATATTATGCTACACGATTAAAGAAAAAAAATTATGTTTAAGAGGATTTATAATCATAAGATTTAAGATTTAATCATAAAAATTGGCATTAATTTAATTTTTTTCCTCCGATAAATTTTAATATTATATAATAAATAAACAATTTTTTCATTGAATAAAATTTTATTTTAGACATAATTTATTGTAATACGTTACGTAATGTTATATTTTTACAATAATATTTTCGATAAGAACGACATACACCATATCTACTTACTAAATTGCATAATACATATAAATGAATATACTATGAATTTTATTTAAATATAAACTTTACTAAAGTCTACTTTACTTAAGTAAAAGTTAAGTTAATATATATATATATTGAGATACAGAATTTTAATTAGGTTATAGTTCTAAATTTGTATAATATAATAAATTAATTTTATCATATAAAGTACAGACAAAACTATGTTGGTGAAAACGTTATTGTATAATATATAGGTAGGTTACATATCTATAAATGTCAAGTTCAAAACCATTTCGCACACGACATACTTCCGATGTTATTCTATTATTTATATACGCGTGCGAAGTGTTGCAGGTATATAAATTTTAGACAGTTTCGTATTATCGGCTCGTAAAAACTTAAAAATCTGCGAATGACTCGAGTGTGTACCCGCCTGCGTTCCAAACCATTTCCGTCGTTACTCTTTCGCAAAACGACACATTTATTTTATTGTACAACGTTGCGTTCATGAAATAAACAAACCGCGTTTTCGTATTTTATTTGAAAGTATTCTAAACTAGTTAAAATGCTCCGTCCACATTATTTATATTGTCAATATTATGCCGTCCTGTATATAATATTACTCATCTCTGGTATAGTGGTATTATTATTATTTAATTATTTTGTGTATTTTTACTTTTTACGTTTTTATATCGAAATATGTTTATGATACATAAGCACTGTCGTATAATATCCATAGAGACGTATATATGATAAATTAGAGTCATAAAGTAGGTATATAAATATTTTATATTTTTTTTAAATCCGTGTCATACAAACAGACGAACACGAATTCGTTATACAAATATGATAGGTATACGCTCTATTGGCTGTATATTAAATCTACAACTTCTGGGGAAAAAATTAATATAATATGTTAATAAATATTTATTTACGCGTGTATTAATACACAAAAAAATTATTTATACATAATATTAACATATATTATACGTACCTATACCCAGTGGCGGCCTGGCAATATTTTTTCAAGTCGCCTGGATGAAAGTGCCACAGCCTATTGTTTATATTCTATATAAAATTTTTTTTTTTTAAATAAAGAAATATTTTATTACAGCTTAATAAATTTTTTAATTTTATTCGATTATGATTTCTATAATAATAATATATATTATAATCGAATAGGTACCACATAATAGTTTTTATTCAATTGTAATATAAACTTGATATTGTACTCTTGTACTTATACAATTAAAATCATATTTATGTATATTACATAAATTGATTACAGTTATCATATACTCTGCAGGGTTGAACTAGTTTCAATTTTTTTTCTAGTGCTATTTAACGTTTAACTTAAAAATTTAAATTTTTAAATTTTTAGAATAGTCGAAAATCTAAGATATTTTATATGGATTTTTCTAATTATTTCTCAATATTTTACAATAATGTGTAATAAAATTTACAAAAAATATTAAAAAAATTTGAAAATTTTATTGAAGCATAACCACACATTTGTTATCTTAGTTCCAAAATATTGTGTATATTTCAATTTATAGTGGTTATAGGTACATATAGGCAATTGCCGACTAGCCTAACCTAACCTCTTATATTATGTACGTATGTCGTACAAGAATACATTAGAATATAAACCTCGTAGCGTCCATATCCGTATATAGAGAAAAAGATTCACATTCGTGTTCTCACTATTCCCGATATCCAATCGTCGAATTTATGTAATCATTACGATTATTGCTCGAGGCTGAACAACAATATCACGTGGCCGAAAAATAATTATATTATTATTATAATATATACTATGAACTCGAAGAGTATTTTTTTTATAACAAACAAATAATATTATACAGTTAATACGATTTAACAATCATAATAATACATTGATTTTAACTTAATACACACAAATATACAATACGAGTATATGGTTCAAAAAAATTATCTTTAATAATTAAAACATCACGTTTGACCAGTTAAACGATACGATTCGCTCGTTTTTAAATTTCAACTATATACACATATTATTATATTATTACCTATAATCTGATATATGAGTACGAAATTAAATCCCGCTAGACACTTGGGTAATAATTGTATCTTTTTTGTTCGCAGAGAAGAACTGATGTTACACCAAATCACCGACGGAGTGCATTTCATGCAACTGATATACGGCACGGGGAACACGCTTTTAGACTGCGAGTACGTTAATGAACCCGAATCGGCCACCGATTTCGTTCGTGAATTTTGGCTAGAAGAACGGGGTAAAAATCACACTGTAGGTAAATTAACAAAGAAATACGCTTCCATGGTAAATTTTCCACATTTGAAACATGTTTGTCATAAAAATCATAAAACGACTAGAAGAAAACTGGCGAACGAGTATCAGCTGCGACACGGGAACAACGCCGATTTCCCGGTTAATAACGGGTCAGTATACTTTTATATAAAATAAGTATAAATTTATTAAAAACTTAGTTTATAGTATGACGTTTAATAATGTAGAATCAATTTTATAAAATATAGCTTTATACTTGACGAATATTATTAAAAATATTATTACATTTGGGATTTAGTTTTGGTCATCATTTCTTCTTCTCCCACATAACTATTTGAACCCTCCGGAGTCGATAAGTCGACTACCCAAGTTTTCGACAATATTTGTACTTGCGCCAAACGTGAATTTTTGTAAAGCAAATACTTAATTCCCCGGTATTACTTTAAAAGTGCAGTGATACGAATAATTTTTTAAAACGTTTACCCTGTGAAATAATCTATATCTATATACCTATAAGGAGAGATTATAATACGATTATATGAAACAAAAAAGCGGTTTTATCACATCCGACCGACTCTTTTTTTACTATATATTATACATCAACTGCTCTGTTGATTCGTATAAATTTATCTTTTGATGATAAAAAAGTTTTGATTTTAAGTTTTTTAATTTTCTCTACGGTTTTCTTTCAAATAAACGAGGATTTTTTCTCTACAATTTCAGTAAACGCCGTAAGAGAGATCTGATGTCCGTTTTAAGAGTTCCTGGTACGAAGTGGTGTGGTAAAGGTCGTTCGGCCAAATCGTACAAACAACTCGGAGGATTTGGCGGTGCAGATCGATGCTGCAGGATTCATGACACATCTTGCCCTATGTATATTGGAGCACTAGAAAGAAAATTCGGTCTTTTCAATTGGAGATTGAACACGCTCATGCACTGCTCGTGCGACCGCAGGTAAATAATATGAACGCATCGTACATAGTTTTTTATTATCATATTGCTTAATTCTTAATCGTTTCTTATTGTTTCGTTGTTATTATACTTTTATTTAATTATTTATATATAATATTATTATATTACAAAAGTGCAATGATGGTTTTACGGGCAGTCCAGGGGTACTAAACTCATACAAGTATAATATGTATACAATAGATAAACATATAATTGTTTATTATTATTATGTTATTACATTCAACTAAAATAAAATTTTGAATCTCTCCCTGAAATTTATTTTTTAAAAAAAATCGCCATTGAATAAGTTATAAATTACAATTAATTTATGAAATTCCGAATCATTACGCCAATTTATACATATTATATAATATATAAAAATAAAATATTAATTTTCAATAATCCATCATAATCCATTAAAAGGATTATATAATATAATTCGTCTAGAATCTAATATTTGTATCATATCAATTACTCGTAATATAAGACATACTATAGTCATTATCATTATGAAAATCATAATAACGCTTCAAAACATTATACTCGAATGGATGTTTAAACATTTTAAAAGTGTCAGTTTATTTGACTTAACTTTTAATTTATTTAAACTAATATATAATATAATTTGTATATTATACTTGCTAATGATTAGTGATTAACTAACTAGAATCGTTATTTGAAATATTTGCATTTTTGTATAAGTATGTTGACTTAATGAGAAATGATTTCCACTGGGGAAGCGTATAATATATTTTAAGATGACGGATATAATATAACAATGTTGATTTTGTTGTTCAGTCTACCCACCGTAGCTTTCATAATGCTTCAATATTTGTCGTCTTGTTGGACATTCATCATAATAATTCCATACGAAAATGAAAAACCAACCTAATTGACTGCAGCGTAGTCCTCTTAACGACGATTTCATTTTTATTCTTTATTAAAAAGTAAATATAATATTGCTTTACTGGCGGTTAAATCTTATTGATGTGTGTTATGAGTGTATACGTGTGCATATACTTAAATGTCGATAGTTAAAATAAATAATTGAATCAATATAATTATACTACATAAACGCTAAATCGAAAATCGAATAATCCTAATCCGTATATGCGAGGAAGTATACATAACAATAATACAATAATAGGTATTAAATTATTAAATTATATTATTATTATAATAATAACGGATTAAGTATTAACCGGTTTTTTAGAAAGCGTAGGTGCTTCGGTGATATATTTTCTAAATATTATAATAATATTATCATTTTGAAGCCCGATGGGCACATCGACATTGAACATAATTAGAAAATTCTTATTTCAAATAGACATACAATAATATACCTACGCCGTATAATATTTTTTATCGTATATATGCGATGTGATTTTTCTAAACCTAGGCCTTCATCCTCCAAACAAATTACAATGTGAGCATTTTTAAGTTCCACTTCTTATATGTAATTATTAGTTATTATTGTTATGATTATATGACGATTTTTGAGAAGCGATATATAATTCAAATATTTTGTCCGTCAAGTATATATACGAATGCAATTATTGTATTATAATATGAACTAGGCATAAATAATAAATTTTATATAAATATATATATATGTATTATATATTCATGTTATTACTCGTTTAAAAATATTATTCGTTAAACGTATTTTTCAACAGTTGTTTACACGTAAGATAATATAAAACAGTACCTATATGTATTATGTTACAACGGAAAATAATGTATAATAATAATAAAATAAAATAGTTTAACGCGTATAAACGAAATAAACATATAATAAATTTAAAATTCAACAAATCTAGCTGTCTATAGCATGGACAAGTGGACAACATATTACTATTATAAGATATACGTTAAAATCTGTGACAATATAATAATATGTTTTATATAATAAAACTTGCAGATAATGCGAATAAGATGTAAAAAATTACACGTTTTTTTTTTTATTTATTATAAAATTTTGCCTAAGGAAGGATATTTAATATAAATACACAGATTATAGCATCAATATATACATATCATATTATATTGCACCATAAAATTTTTTTTTTTTTTTTTTTTTTTTTAAATAAATAATAGTTTTCCTGTAATTATATTGCCTATAGGTATAATGTACCGGTATATAATGTGGTATATAATATATATATTATAATGTAGTTACAAAATTGTGTAATTCGCAAATAACATTCTCACGTTAGTGAATACACACGTATATAATAATATTCTATAAATAAAAAGTAATAATAATGCATAATGTATACGTCATGTGAACGTGGCTAATTTTTTACTATATAGACTATAATACATTATAATAATTTAAAAAACGGTAATAAAAATTGGTAAAAGAATAATATACTATGTACTCGTACCTACTTATTATTTATATTTTATATGACATTTCTATATTATATATTATACGTTTAGTTGTTTTGTTTGCACAGTGATTTTGACGAGCATATTAAAATGTAATATTATTTAAACGCATATTCAAATATTTCGTTATAATCGGACAAAAATATTTAAAATGTTGCAGTTTACTAAATATATATCATATAATATTCCTTTCAATTCGTGTATAATATAATATATATGCTTACAAACTATATACAAAGTGTTATATGTAGTTTGGCTTTGGCGTTCATTCAAAAATGAACTCTGAGTAGAATTATCAAACGATCACTCAAGGTGAACCTTCGATAGTTTTATAGAAAAATATAATATATCCGTTACACGATACATATTATTGATAATACAGTATATATTACACAAAACGAGTCGCACGTATTGTGCTAGATTTAATTCCGTACCTAGTTACTATTATTATAATATCTTTGAAATATTGTTTAAAACTCACATAGTGGTTACTGAAACATAATGTTTATATAATATGTGTTACACGGTTAATGGTTTACTATATATATACGCTTTTAACTGTTATTTCTTTTTATTATTGTTACGTTATTTATATTTCATATTATATTATGTATAGTGTGTGTGTATATATATACATAAATATATAGGTATATTATATTATATACTCGTACATACATATATGTTCTTAAACTCAAACGCTTGGCAAAATGATTTAATAGTTTAAAATAAAATAGAATTATTGTATATACATAAAAATGTACTCGTATTCCAAAATGAATCTGTCCCCATTAGCCACGGTCTCGCAAGGGCCCGTTTTCTAAATTTAATTTAAATGTATTCTATCCCGCCAGGAGAACGAATTAAAAAAAAAAAAAAAAAATGCAGTACACCGTATATATTCTTATAATATATAATACCCTCAGTTCAGTATTTATTAGCCATCGAAATAAATTATAACCCGACGTTTCGGTGTATACAATAAAAAAAATATTTTATCTCATCGAAGTCGTATTTCAAATTATATATACTTGCACATCGTCAATGTGACTTGTACGCGTATAATATTATTATATGTTTGTATTGTTTATAGACCGAAAAAATATCAGCCTCCGTCCAAGACGCGCGCAGTAAAAATGTTTTACACGAAAAAATGGACCGCGGCCTTATACTAATATAAAAAATATAATGCGCCTAATTCTATTTTTTGTCTCCATATGAATATAAAGTTCCACTTAACGATATATAGATGACGAGAAGTGTAGTTGGTTTGTTTTTTTTTTTATTTATACGCATGCACGTATAATAAAAACTAACATTATGTATAATATTTATATTATTTCTTGTAAGTTTTATATTCTCGACACTTAAAATAAATACTTTTTAACAAATATTTTATATATATTTATTTATTTTGTTAATGTAAGTATAGCAATCCTTTTTTTTTTATTTTTCTATAATTGTTTTAAACCTCGAATAGTATTTATTAAGACCTTTTTAAATGTCACTTATGAGTTATGATTATAAAAAAATATATCGGCCCTAAAAAACGTGCAGACTATATAATATATTATAATATAATATATTCTTTTTGAATAGGTATTAGGTTATTACCTACCTTTAATAAAACGAATATAATATTATCGTTTTTCACACGATAAAATTAACATCAATATATAAATACTCAATTTAATAATATTATACTCGTATATAATACCAATATTTATAAAATATTTCAATTTATTACGCAGTAAATAATAATAATATATTATGTAGGCAATTTTCATAAATTTTTATCATATTTTATATAATAAAATGTTTTGGTAAGCCAAAAGTAATAATTTTATTTTTATATAGTAAAAAAAAAATATTTAAAAAAATATTATTTATATTTTTATACAAACAAAACTACACGTGGGCACGCGTGTATGTGCGTATAAATCGATAATATTTTTTTATGTAGTTTAAAATATTGGACAGGTCATCATTCACGAGGAACACAGACAATGCAGAATTGTCCTTCCGGGCGTCGCCAAGTTTGGATCAATGGACTGTAAAGATACGATAGAAATACGTGTTTTCTTTCAATGCCAAAACCCCAATGAAGTCTTTTGTGTTTTTATAACGGAAGGGGACGTATTTAATATTTAAACTTTACACGAGTTATTGAGATAACTGCAAGAGCAATAGTGAAATTAATATAAGCCAGCTAGAAGGTATCATAGTATCATATCCCGAAATAATTAAACAGTGTTTGGTAGATAATATTATATTTTCAAGTTTTCGTTTTATTTTATGATAATATAAACATTTATATGATGTTTAGTAATAGTAGCTTTAGTTTGTATATTTATAATGGGTATATTGTATATATAAAATTTAAAAAGAAAAAATAAAGTAAATAAATAATAATAATTTACGCGCAATCATTTCTTAAATAATAATTCTTTTATAAACCATATAGAAAAAAATCTACTATATGAAAGAATGTTTTTGTTTATACTCGTATTTTAAATTAATGTCATATAAAAAATAAATTTTGATTCTCGCCATTATAACAACGTATTATATATTATGATATGATTAAAGTGAAAAAAAAAACGATGATAACGTATGAAATTCAACATCATTGCATAATAATTATCATTTATCACAAAATAACGTCGATGTATAATATGTTAATTAATTTGTTTGTCGAAGTTTATTCTAATACGTAATTAAGAAATACAATTTAAACCATTGTTTATAGTAGGTATGAAAGATTGATTTATAGTTGTAATAAATTATGTACCTAGATATCAATCACTTTAAAAATTATTTTCTTCAGTGTCTTTGATTGAACATATAAAAATCATCAAAATTCTTATTTATCTAAATTTTTTACATATTTTAAATCTGAGTAAATTGGTTTCATTTTTTTTTTTTTTATACATTTAACGAAAGAAGGATGTGTTTAAATATTATTAATAAGGAATTTAATAAAATTATGTTATTCAAATTCGTATTCCGATAGACATTCGGTCCGTCGGTCGTATATAAATATGTATTAGAGAAATTTTATTTTAAATCCGCAGGGGAGGAGAATGGAAAAATTTTATATAGTTTATGTTTTTAAATATTATTAATAAGGAATTTAATAAAATATGTTATTCAAATTCATATTCCGATAGACATTCGGTCGTATATAAATATTAGAGAAATTTTATTTTGATTCCACAGGGAAGGAGAATTTTCATTTTATGTTTTTTCAAGAAATTAAAAACAAGTTTGTAAAAATGTTTATTAATATCGTGTCGAATATCATGTGTGTTTTTATCAAATATCAATATTTTAGAAATATGTGTACTATGTACAAACGATCCCCTTCGTATATTCGCCGTAATACACTAATAATTATTTGTCATCCTTTTCGTATATAATGAAAATGAAAACGAGTGGGTTCGATAATCTAATAATTGTCAACTACTCAACTGATCCAAAGAATTTTATGGAAACACGGCCACATGGTCGTCTCGTGGGGATTGACATTTCCTGCAAAAGAAGCGTTACAATAATATACGGTGTAGTGCATTATTATTATTATTATTATTATTATTATTATTATTATAATAAGAACAATTTTTGGTGGGTGGCAAAAATCTAACCCCAAAAGAATATTAATAAATAGGTACTATTCTATTTCGCCAGCGGCCTAACGATCACGCGTATCGTATCAGTAATTGTTCTGACATTACAATTATTTATATATCTATACACTATAGTTTGAATGTTTGATATATTATATTATTTATAATAATACGTATATATTTGTAATTTATTACACGTTACACGTATTATATCGTGTGTGAATGTGTCATCGCGTATGATGGTAACCAATAACCATGTAACCATACGAACGAATCCCGCTTATAAAAAAATATTTTCTGACGTCATTAAATTTAAAAAAAAACAACATAATTGAAAATTTGTATAATTATTGTAATTAGATTATTATAGATCACGGTATGTACTTAATGAATGATGATTATATTAATATAATATAATTATATTTGCAGCGTTAAATGTAAAAAAATATTATAATTAGATAGTATTTTCAATATTATAATTATATATGTGTATTTTATATATTGCTAAATATAATAGGTATGTTTTCAATTTTATGAAGTTTCATAATATATATTATTTATATAATAAGACCTATACACGATACACCGATATACGTATAATAATAATTAATAATATTTATATTATTCCGGTAGGTGTAGATTTCAATAATCGAAAACTATTTTTTTACTCGGTTAAAGTATATTGACTTGTTAATTACGAGTGAGAACGTATATCGTTATATTAAATTTAAATTTTTGTTTTCTTCTTCTTCTATAGAATGTTAGCATATTTATTTTGTTCGTTATAAACTTATAAATAATTAAAACAAGTAGAAAATATTAGAAATTTCAAATTAGATAGTTCATATTATACTTCATCATAATAAATTTTTTTATAATTAATCATACGATAGCACGACGACGAGAGAGGGCATATTATAATATATTATAATTAATTTATAGATGATGGGTTTCGAGTGTGTACGTTAAATAGTTATAAAGCATTATTTAGCTATACCTGCTACTTGCTAGACTACTCTGTCTGCGTGTAATCCTAATTTGATGATAATCACGTAAAATATACGATTATAGATAAGAAAAACACGCGGAGGCGTTTATAATTATTAAATACTCGTAAATATTAACTACATACAAAACAAATGATTTAAATGTAGGTAATAGGTTTACATTTTCCAACGGTTATAAACAAAAAAAAAAAAGATGTGTTTTTAGTCAATATGCGTTTATATTAAAAAAAAAAAAAAGTATATATAAATATATTACAACAGGTCAGAAAAAATTGAATTATTCGCTTTTTAAATGTGATCCGTACACTCATTATATAATAGTTAAAATCGTATATGAGAACAAGTTTTGCGTTGTATAGAATAATATTTTATTTTACTAAACGATCGAACATCATCGATATGGCAAGGACATAAATATTATTATTATTTAACATTTACAAATTTAACTTATTATATTACGTACCTATAAGATTGTGTTATCAATTTTTAAATTAAAAATTAACGTATCGTTATCGTTGCATACTTAGGCGCCAGGTTTTGAAAATACGATGGGGGCTGAACCTACTGATTTATCATTTATCATAGTATCTTTATAGATCGATAACTTTTGAAATTTCGCACCTCTCAATTTTATCTAAATGAATTAAAAACTTTAAATACCATAAAATTAATAATATATAATAACAAAATTCAAAATTCTTCTATGAGTTTATCATAAATACAATAATTTAATGTTGATAATCCTTTAAAATTATATTTTCTTTTCAATAAATTAATAGGGACTGGGCCCCTATTTAATAATTTCATGGGGGGCTTTGGCCCCACAGCCCTCGTGTACTTATCGCCTATGGTTGCGTACCTAGAAAAATATTAAATAAATTATGCCGTATCACTATATATTATAATCAGAAACTTATGTAATGATGATGATGTACATTTGCACAAACATCATACCTATTTATATAATATTACGTTTTAGAGTAGATTCGTAATTATTGTAAATTCAATACATATGATGAACATCGAACGAGCTGTGTCTATATATGTAATTTGAGATATATACCCGCGCAGCGAGAGTGAAACGGAAAAGATAAAAGAAAGACATTATTTTTTGAACCCTTTATCTGTTTTAGTGAACGATAAAACCACATACGTGTATGTATATACAATATACATAAACACGCACTTAGATTATTACGTACTTAAAAATAATTACAATAATACATCTTCGGTTTTAGATTTTGATTTTGAATAAATTCCTATTATATAGGTACCGTCGCACGTATAATATTAATAAATACAAAATAATAGCTCTCGATTTAAAATTAACGATTATAATAATGTATATTATAAATTGTCGACCCAACACTGTAACGGCAACAGTATTTTCGTATTAATTGAAACTAAATTATTATTTTTTTTTTTTTTATAATATAGGTATAGGTATATATACAAAAAAAAAAACACATCCCTGCGATTAACGACGGCTCGTTAAGTCGAAATAAAGAGCACGATATTCATTTATACCTTTAAATATATTTCGATGTCTGTAACTGATAATAAAAAATACAAGAGATACTCGGCCGCGGTCAATAGTAATACGCATATTACAAAAGCCGCGGTACCGCACCCCACAAGACAAAGATCCCAATAAATAGCCCAAGTACCCAATTTAAATAACGCCCTTGCGATTGTATAGGGAAAACGATTAACTATATATATATATGTATATACGAACACACGACACATTCTTATTATACGTGCACACAAATCGTTGACAGGACCGGTCGTGGTATAATAATAAACATCGTCGTGGTCACTATACCTATATGTTGGTCATAACCAACAGATTCGTATCGAATGTACCTATATAATACAATCTCGGCTTTCGATTTGTTTTTTTCTAAAATAGTTTCTGCAGACTCTGGACGAATAAAGAAATATTTACTTATATAACGTACCTTTACCTATACCTAAATATAATACGAGTATATCATGTCTATATTGTATTTACATATACATACGATTTACTAGTTAAATCGATAAAACGTAATTTAAAAAACTTACATAAGTTATTTTATAATACATTGATACATATTAAACAATCAATAATAATTATAATTCATATATAATATATCGTGATCGCGTATCCTGTATCCATTCAAAAATGTAAAATTTATCATATAATCACTCGAACTGAGATTTGAATTTTGAACGGAGATTTTTTTTTATTCCTTATTCTTTTTTTAGGTCGAGTATTTTTAAATGTTAGTTAGGTATTTCGTTCTTTTTTTTTATAGCTATAAATACCGAGTTTGTTAAACGTCGCTAACTAAGACGATACGTACGTATATAATAGTGATGAGCCCATATAGTAAAAAGTGATGGACACAGTAATCTCGATATAAAAATATAACATACCTATACTTACGATCGGAATCGTAAAAAAAAAAAAGTCAACGTTTAAATTATTGAGACTCGTCAATAACTTTGGTGTACTCGCTATATATAGTAATATTATACTCGTATAATATATGTAGTCTTCGACATATCGGAAGCCAGCGGGTTGTCCGAAAAGATAGATCGTAAAACTGACACGAAGTCTTCATTTTCCTTTTTTAATATGACCATTAATATTTTACACGCCAATTATAACATATATATAATATTATTATTGTTTGCAAATACTATAATATTCCGTTACGGTGCATATTATATAATATATTTAGGTACCAGCCATATAATATGAAATATTGAAACGTAAAATAAATAATATAATTTATATGTCGGCACACGGTACGCATTATATATATATATTTATTACATTACATTATATATTATATAGGTACCATTATACGAACTTAAGGCGTATATTATTGTATTTTCTTTTTAAGACACTACTATTCTTATGAAGTGATAATAAACTCTTATTTATATATTGTCTCGCCAGACTATATTAACCCACGTGATTTGTCCGAGACGGAATCGAAAAATGATAGTTATATCTTATATTACATGTATATACGACATACAAGTATACTGATTTTACACTTATTACTTAAATATATGTATAAGAAATAAAATTTGTATACGTTTTTTACAATTTTTTTACTTAATGTATATTATTACGTTTAATTTTTACATATGATATATGAAATATATATTATAATACGCGCTTAATATATTAATATAAGTATACCAAGTACCAACTATTATATATAAAATATATTTTATATTTTTCGATTGTTTTTCCCAAATATTATTTGCACTCGAAGAAAATATCTACCATCAAAAAAAATATCTTTGCGTTAAAATTTCTATATTAAACTATTAGCCTGTTGATTGTTTTCAACAAAACATAATATATTCTACCACGAAATCTATATGACTCTGAGACTGAGTATGAAAAGTAGGTATAAGTTAAAAAAAAAAAAAGATTGGACGTTTCAAAATTTTTAAGAAAATTTTTATAATATTTATTTTTCTCGTAGTATTATGTATAGACGAGACTAAGAGAGTCCGTATAGGAATTAAATATCGTAAATATTGGCTGGCGAGCCGAATAATTCGATGTGGAATGTAATATTAATCGTCATTAAATGTCGTTCTATCAATATAATATTTTCCATTGAACATTAAAAAAAAAAAAATTTAACCTTAAAATAGTGTTTTCGTTTGTCAAATAGGATAATATTATAACTATATTTTTGACCGCTGACAATACTACGCGTGGTATATAATAGAATATTATAAAGAGAACATTTAAATGTTAAAAAATACGGACGAAAACTCGTTGATCACGCATGATGTCTATAATAATGATAATATTAATACGACGGGACGATTGGTATTTTAAAGTAATTTAATTCTTAAAAACAACCATACGGAGATAAACAAAACATTTATATTGACTTTTTAATATCAACAGTTTTTCGAAGAAACTTGTTTGACCAACCTTTTTTTTTTTTTTTTTTTTTTTTTTATCTAAACCTGACGAAGAGGACTTCAAGCCCGCTAATAGTAGATTTTACGAGCGTTTAATCATATGCACTGTGTATATAATATATAATATGATCGTAATTCGTAATAATAATTGGACTGGCATGCCATCATCCAACATTGAAAAATTCAAAAGCAAAAGAGACAAACCAATTTATTTCAGTCCATATATGAAAATAAAAACTCCAATAAAACACTAACATTATGGACATATAATATCCGGACGGGTTTCACGAGGGAAAAGAAATATATATAAAAAAAAAAGGTGTCGGAAAAAAAATAAAACATTATATTCATTTATATAAAAACTATATAATAACGTACCTACCTATAGGACGAAAAAACAAACTGTTTTTATTTTTTAAATGTGTAAAACGAATAAAAAACAAAGTAGGTACAAACTATAAAAACAAATAAAAAGAAAGTAATAAAAATTCGAATTTTATACGAAATATAGGAACACATATCATACCTATATATCACTATATTATATTATATGTACCTATACGTACAACCCATAAAGATTTTAATCGTTAACGCTGATGAGCAGAGTTAAAATATACGTTCACGACTTTTTTGACATTATAATGTGGTATAATATATATTTATTTAAAGTTTATATAATTTACTCGTACGCGTGTCGGAAGTTAAATAAAAATAAATGTAAAATAATTTAATTGTATACAATAATGAACATATACAAATTATTGCGCGTATTAAAAATTCGAATAACAATAAAAAATATAATATTTTTAACGCGACGTAAATTATTTTTTAAATGCCCGACTTATCAAATATGATATAACCGTATACCTGGTATAACATGTGTGTATATACACAAGTATATAACGGCGTTTGATTGAAAGCTTTCTGGTACAAATATAACCATGATGATCACTCACTATATGACTATTGACTATATATTATAATTTATAGGTGATGTAATTTCTGGACGTCTATTGTTTATTCAATAGCATAATAGACGCGTATACGAACTCACGTGAATATTATAAACGGCGTCATGACAAGTTAAATAATACTACGTCAATGCGTATAAAATATAATAATATAGGTAAAAAACCAGTCCAATAAATCGAATTGTGTGTGTATAGAAGGCACGAGCATGTATACATAATATATTATTATTATATTACTATGATACAGTCAAAACATTCGTATACCAGTTATATAGTTAACTCGTTAAGATTTTAAGAATGAAACTGAGGTCGAGTAAAAATTATAATATACCTACACGTATAGGGTATAGATATTAGATAGCAACGATTATATTATATGTGTGACTGTGTGAGATATCTCCTCACAAACTGTAACTCAATAACATATACTCTAAAAATATAAAATTGTCGAAAATAGGAATTTGAATTGCTATCCTTAAAAACTGCAGATTACAATCATTCAAATTATATGAAGTCACAACAAGTTTTTATTCTGGTGAGCATGATATTGTGTAATAAATGTGTACGTTTCAAACATAATTTAACGCGCTAATAATTATAATAAATTACAATTAATGTACTAATTCGAATTATAATATTTATAGTTTATATGTAACGTTTAACATTAAATTAATTTGTGTTTTTGAACACATAAATCACATCCGTGTCAAAAGAAATATTTAAATTTAATTTTAATTTTAATTATTATTAAAGATTTAAAAATTATTTATCGAGAATTTTCGTTCTACGCGTTTTATGTACGTTTTAGTCATGTAGGTCAATATTATAAATTGTGTTGTGTTATATTTTTATAATATAAAATACTATACAAATTTTATAAACGATATTAAAGTTGAAAGATTGGATATAAGTGACAATATAACTTTAAGGAAAAAATTGTATTAAATAATTATTTGTTTTTTACGTCACTCAATCATTTTTTTCAAATAAAATTAATTCTTTATATTATAAATTAATATAATACGAATAATAAAATTATGATTTCCTATTGACTCATATTATAGTGTTAATATATAAAATATGTATTTTATATTATAATTTGAAGTGAGTTTGGAACTTGGTGTACTTGAAGAAATTGGTCAATTTAAATAAACTTTTTTTCCGAATTTAAAATTCATTATTAATTACTACGAGTATTTACATAGGCACTCTTTAAAAAATTATGTATATTTATTTAAATTTATAAAGGTATAGCACCTAACCTAATATCAATATAGTGTATATGTACAAACGAGTTGCAGTGGTAAAATTAAAAACCAAATATATTTTAACATTCAACTATTCAAGTCAGAAAAATACAGAAAAATAATTTTCAAGATAGCTGAAAAATTAGTTCTATGTTGTTTCACGATTGTCTATTTAACAATAATTTACCATAATACACAGATGAGCAGTATCCAAAATTCATTAATTTAGAAAAATTTAACGTTTGTCTCCAATTTTTTCTTTGCATAATATACTATGTTGTTCGTTAAGAACATTTTTTTCAAATATAGCTGTTTGATAACTATTCACTCGTATAAGTCAAAACTCAAAATATTTTATATTCATTAGGTAGCAGAATGCAGTGAGTACCTAATGCCCTAATGTAAACTATAATATTATTATTTATTATGCATATGCACTTATGCGATATGTGAAAATTAACATAATAATTTAGTATTTAGTACCTAATAATTAATATTGCAGACTATAATACTCATATATATACGCATACGCAATGAATTCGAAAATAACAACCAATAAAGTAATAAATAATAGCACCGCAATGCTCGATCAATTGATATCGAAATATAATAAATATTTATTTATTTATTTATTTTAGTTATATAATATCATATTAGCTCTAATATTTTATTATAATTTTAAATTTAATCATCTCGAAATAAATTTAATTTTTAATCTTTGAATACATATATAATATTTAAAGATCACCAGTTTATGGAGTATCTATATTTGTATAATGTTTTCAATTGGTAATTAATTAATACCTAAATACCTGTATAATTTAATCAAGAAATTGAATTTTAGGAAAAAATTTTATCTGTTGAAAAAATTACAGGTATACTTCTGAAGTCATTTAATTAATTACATTAATTACATTAATTAATTACCCATCTTTATTATTACGTCATGTAAAATTGTTTTATTATAATTATAACATTAAATCGCATATCACATTATTATTTTTATTAATTTATTATTATTAATTATTAGTACCTATATAGTATATCGTTTAATTATCCATATCGAATTCTCCAAATTACAATATTTATATTCTGGGTCACTATAATAATAACATGAATTTTAGATTAAATAATTATACATAAGAAATATTTTTTTTCCAATAAATGGAAAAAAAAAAATCATAAAAATTACCATCTCAATGATGGTAGAAAGTTGACTTATCAAAATTATCATAATATACGAATATACACATATTATACTCTCTAAACTGGTGCTATCTTCAAATTACGCAAGTGATATAAAAATTAATCATATATTTATTAATAAATTATCATTTTTTTACAGGGTGATCAAATTTAAATAAAAAACAACAAAAATATAATATAATAGGTACTAGCAGGTAGTACATTAACTATAATGATTTTAAAAAAAAACGACACATCTTAATTTTAAAGTGATTTTATTTTAAGTCTCACATAAGCTATATGAAAATTGATATTAATAGATTTGGCACACTCTGTATATATATATTATATACACCTAGTCTATCTTGCAATCATCATTCGTATATTAAATTTCGTCAGTAATAATATGTTATATATTTATATTTATTATTTATTTATGAATGACAGTCCAATGATAAAGAGAATGTTCGAAAGGGGGGAAAATGAATAAAATAAGTAATGTATTTTATATTCGGATCTTTATAAAAAAAAAAATAAAACGTTTGACACGCATATATAATTATTATTTAGATATAAATTATAATTTATCACGAATTTCAAAATTTTTTTTTTTATCGTATAGGTACATCGCGTAACTGTGAAACAATATTTATTAGAACTCGCGATATTGGTATTTTTGTTCAATGTCAAAAAACTATCTATGATTCCGAATTCGATATCGCGTATTACAATATAATTTGTAGGTACATTATATATATAGATAATTACACGCAAAATCGTTTGCAAATTAAAAATGAACATGATATTCAAATAATAATGAATAATTATATTATTTTCCCGCTAATAATTTTCAGCAAGTTTCATTATACTTATCCAAATAATAATAATTATCGTATATAAAACGCAGTCAAATGATAATTAAATTATTAATGATATTATAAATTATATAATATAACACGTGTATAATTATATAGTAAACAAATCGACATTCTTACAGTTATCGTTTAATATTATATATTATGTAAAACTAGTATAAGTTATTATAGTGCATAATATAATACATGATGGGCGATCCGCAGACGACATTTTAAACTATGAGACACGTGTCGAATCATTAATTTTTTTTTTTAACGATTTCTAAATATTTTGCTATATAGGTAAAGATATAATATAAAGATAAGACAAAAAATACTGTAGTCATAACAATTTTTTTAACAGTAAATAATATTGGGAAAAAAATCATTTTGGAATGACGAAAACCTTGAGAGTATTTTTAACAACAATCATGACACAACACGTTATGAGTATAATAGTATGTGGAATTGTGTAACACATCAATTAAAATTATAATATATAAATTCACATTTCACGTGGTGAAGTGTGTAGGTACCATAGGATTTTTTTTAGAGAAAAACTTTGTCCGCACACGGTTGACCGGCTGTAAGACGCTATGACTATAAGTGAATCAATAGAAACTAGACATTTATTATTATATCAACATATTCAACATCATAACCAATCGATATACGAATAATAAAGATATTTTTATCTTTAAATGTATATATATAGGTAGTAGGTACCTAATAACCGACAGAGTGTGCTAACTGATAATAATATAATATTATAGTGTAATTATACTTCTTTATAATTTATTTATACGTTGTTTTTGTAACATTCGTATTATTGTTTAAACGTTTCAATTAAAAATTTTAATTTCCGTAATATATTATATATAATATATACGTATCCGTCGTATTATACCACGGTTATAAACATAATCTGTAACGGTGATGGTGTATATAATACATAATATAATAACATATTTTAGACATTTAGTGTACGTTTCATAGAAATGCTGAAGTAAGTATACAATAACAATATATTACAATAAGTCAATAAAGCACAACAATTAACAATTAATGTTAGGTACGATAAAGTTATTTAAATTCAATGGTTCATTTTTTATAAATCATAAATACGCCCATCATTTCCTGTTATTTTCGGATAAACAATAATTAATTATAAACTATGAATACTCGTGTATATGTCATTAAACGAGCTAATAGGTATATTTTCGACAAGTACGCATTATATTAGTAGTCATATGTATTAAGTTAGTCGAACGTGAACGCGTTTTATATTTTAAAGTCTTATAACTTATACATGTGATAGACCAATAATATAAACCGTATTAGAGTGATTTAAACCACGGTTAGTATTGTATTAAAAAGCAATTAAAAATTTAAAACGATTCTTTCGTATACTTTTTCGTACGTATAACTATTCGGATTTAGGATTCATTTTCGCCGTGCCATCAGCTGCTGATGAACGTATAATCTCTAACTTCGTCTACGTCTTCGTCTTCGTACAAATCGTACCCAATTATATACGTATATATAAGTATGGCACACGTCAATGTTTATAAATCCAATTATATCCCGCGTTTCAATACATGTTTTCGCGAAAATTGTTCGCGTACATAAACCGTCGGCGGGTTTAACTCGAATAATCTCAATTAGAGAGGTAGGAAAATCTAATCTCGCCGAGTCGTGACGACGATATATATAGAACGTCTGCAGCCTGCAGTGACCAGATAAAAAATAAAATATAAAATCGCAATTATAAACATACGTACCTAAACTCGTTTCAGAACTTCTTCGAATCCCATTTATAATATATTATATAGTACGACGACTGTGTGGAATATTATTAGGAAGAAGGAAATCCTCGAATACGATTTGCAGCCCGAATCTATATATTATTATTATTATTATTATTATTATTAAATATTATTATTATTAAATATTATTATTATTATTATTATTATTATTATTATTATTATTATTATTATTATTATTATTATTATATTATCGTGTCGTACCTATAATATTAGGTATACCGTATACATGAGCGGTATATTATTATTATTAATATCAGCGTGATATCCTATAACATATAACATATACATGTTATTCGTATATACGCTTTACGTGTTTACGGAGCGATTGAAATGACGATATAACTTCTAATTTCAACGTGCGAAATGTTTAAGAGATAAGTTATATAGGTATATATAGAAAAAAATTATAATCTAGCGTCCTGCAACTATACCATAACATAATATAATATATATAAAATTTGAATTTTTTTTTTCGAGTTTTGCTGATCAGTTTAACTTATCTTTTTTTATTATTATTATAAGTATATCCGTATAAGAATAGCGAAGATATTATGATTAAGATGAGATTTATATAATCTTTAACTACCACTAAAATTTTTTTTTTAGTATAGTTTATAATAAAAATAAATCTACAGAGAATTCGTTATTTTCACATGGCACTCCGAAATCTAACCTGACCTAACCCAATCATCTCGAGCTGTTTTGAAATTTTTTGTTCTTTACGCTATATAATTCGATCCATCTGATTCGTAAAATATGAATTCAAAACACTCCGTATAATATGTATTATATATAGGTACAATAATATTACGACGGGTAACTGAAACATAATCGTAAATTCGTATAATTGGTATACTCGTATACTCGTATATTAAAATATTATAATTTCTGATGTTCGTCATCTAAAATCTGAATGTTATGACGGTCGTACACGCGAGATCTAACGTTCCGATACGAATCGTTAATAAATAAATATTACAAATTTTGTATTCGTTATACACAAAATATATTTTAACGTATTTATGTTATATAATCGTAATACGAACAAAACTTTCGCGCGTATACGAACGCGTGAATCATCCATATTATATAAATATCAAAATATAAATACAATAATAAAACGATAAATGGATCAAGCATCAAGATAATTTAGATTTCGTATAAGCACAAAATCGTGTCTGCAGGGCAATAATTTCACGTAGTTTTACCCCATCTCTGATTATACATGCATTACAAATTGTATACACAGGTCCATCGAAATATTAGAAAAATTACTGGATTATAAACAGGAAATTCGTAAACGCGAAATTCCAATCGTCCTGTATCTCGTGCAAGACGCAGAAAACACCTAATTTTATACGTGTGGCGAACTGGGCGACACGCGAGAAGAGTCATATGGGTATAATTATGTATAATAATAATAATAATAATAATAATAATAATAATAATACCTACATGAAATAAAATGGAACTAAAAATCTAAACCGTAACCTTGAACTCGGAAATAATATTTTATGAATTTATAATGATCCGACCTTGCGTAGGCGACATAATTTACGGAAGAAAAAAAATATATTGCATACATTATAAACGTAGTAGAATTCTCAAGAGACTCGCGCGTGAATACATATACACTTGTATACAATATATTTTCTTTAAAACGTTAATTATAATCTCGCGATATATTGTTATTCGTACGACACAATATTCATCTGCGTGGCGAAAATTCTCATAAAAATTATATTATAAAAATCAGTCTTCGAGGCGATTTATATTATATACGAGTAGATATGTCAACTCATATATAATATTATTATAATGTCAGCGAGTTATTTTTTAAACAATTTATAGACACTCTTATATAATTATTGTTTAATTATCGAAACAGCATCTCTGCTACAGCGTAAGACGTAGGTACACGCATATTTATATAATAAAACGTTAAAATTATCGTTTTGCAATAATTTTCGCCGATTCGTGACTTTTAATATTATGCGATCTAGCTATAATTCAGTCACTCGTTTTTACACGTAAACATTATATTTGTCTCTCGTGACGAGAGAATTCATGGTGGCGACAGGACGAAATCATTATCGTTTTGGCATGTTTGCGCAAATTCGCTGCAGATATTATAAATGATAATTATTAATAATTAACTATACTGCGTTAAAATAAAAAAAGAACAACAACGACTCGTATGGCGTATAATTTTTTTTAAAAATATGTTCGTGTTCTTTTATAGTTTCAACGTATACGTGCCACATAACATAAGACATAACTACATCATTCGTCTGTAGAATTATTGAAAAAAAAAAACGAATAAATAAAATAATATTGTTCATTATTTTCGGCCAATTATTCAAAAACGCCGAAACAGCGTGGTGTAGATACAATAATAATAATTATTTCAATATTATATACCTGGGTAATATTAATACCGCATATAAATTATATGTACCTACACGAATTGGAAAGATATAATAATATTAGCTACACGCTTACCATATTCGCGGTTAACGGTATACGATTAATCGTCGTCATATACCTATAGCAGTAACCGCTATATTGTACAATAAATTGGGCGTAACGCACGTAAAAAAAATAAAAAATGTATATTATATATATATTAATATAATCGTATTAGGAGGACGATCGAAATAACGTCATATTTGATATTTATAAATATCGAGTACACGCCTGTCCGGCTCTGCTACAGTGACGGTGTGACAATTTTTTCCTTTTCTCACGTGTCCGGTTCCGGTCACAAATAATATAACATAACATTATGCTCTCAATAATATAATTATTCAAAAGTACCATTCTACCTTGGCCCTTTCCTGTTAACACCCCAAGAAAAGTTGAGACTGCAAATAACCGAATCAGAATTGGACACAATCGCCTCACACACGTATACATCTAATGAAAAAAGAAGTCCCTCCTTCCTGCTCCTGCTATCGGACCTCCCTCACAGTTAACATATAATATCCGAATGTAGATTATACGACAAGGAGAGGAGAAAACACCAAATATCATATAGCCTTGCCGAAGCGTTAAATCAAAACAACATCTCTAAGCTAACCAGGTTCCTTTCGGAAACACACCTCATCAACCAATTATAGTTATATATATATTAAAAATAATTATTTATAGAAAGTTAAGTCCAATCGCCATGAGTTGCCACAGACTATATTTAAATAAAAACAATGACGTTAGCATAATATAGGTACTATAACTATACGGTTTCCGTCCAAAAATTTTTGTCTTTTCAATAACGTCGTCATTTATATAATTATGATTATTTATACTCGTCCGATACACACGGAATATATTATGGTTACCGACTTTACTGTAAATTTATAAAGTCAAACATATAGTATTTATGCGTGGTTTGTCACGATTCGTGAACTTTTTACTGCCTAATAAAAACTGGTAACAACATATAGTGACTGGTTGCGAAAATTTTATCATTTTGGACAGAATGTTCCAGCCGCGTGTTTCTATTTTATTGCTATTGTACTTGGTGATATTATTTAATTATTTTGGTCATTTTTTATCATTGTATTAAATATATTTTCCATTTGTGTGGACACTTTGTTGCTAAAAACAATAAAAACACAAAACAACATGTTTCGAATTAGGTATTTTTATTCCAAATTCGTTAGTATGATGTAGACACAGTATGTTTATAAATGTTACAGTTTGTTTCAAGGAAACAAAAACAATTGGTAACACACTGCCACTTGTCAACATTGAGTAACAATAAATTACTCTAGTTTGGATTAGGCTTCACGTTTAATTAGGTTTGGCTGATGGTTAGGTTGATGAAAGTAATGTACTATAATTATTATGTATATAGAAATAAAGTTTCACCGTTCGTGTTGGTTTTAAAAAAAAAAAAATTTTAAAAAATTAAAAAAAATTTAAAAAAATTAGATTAAGTTAAGGGCTAGATTAATATTAGATTACCCTGTTTACTTGCATGCAGTTTATTCATTATAAATTATAATATATTATATTTTATATTATAATATTCATGAACGTGTGTGTCGCAGGTTTCGGTCGTGTCTGAAAATGGTCGGCAAGGGATCCGCGAACTTGATCGGCAAACTGTTCTTCAACGTGGTGCAGACCAAGTGCTTCGTGCTGAAACGCGTGCGGGTGTGCACGAAAAAAACGTGGTGGGGCAAATGTCACAGGCACGAGCACAGGAAAAAGGCCTACATCAGGAACAACCTAGCGTATTAACGGTATACGCGTTCACCGCAACGCACACGCCTATAAATATAATATAAATTATTAATTATTATACCTACAATATTTATAATTATTATTACCCTATTTCGTTTGTAATAAATTATCGTAATATCATCATAATACCTATACGTATTTATCTTACGGCTAAATATTAATTACATTATTCTCGTCGGCAAACGAACGATTTTCCTATACACAATAACACATGAATATAATTGTACATATTATAATATATTTAAAATAATAATAATACGATAAGTAAGAAATTTTCTTTTTCATTTTTCTCGACGTCTCTAACGTATAATTAATATGTTATATACGATGGAATACACGTATTGTAATTGCGAGTGGAAAAGCTTCGTAGGATTATACTATAATTTTACGACGAATTTCGAGAGAAACGTCTAAGATTTCTCGTTTCGTGGAAAACCGTTTTCATTTCATTGTAATAGGTACATATTATATATTATTCAATAACAAACGTCGTATACTTACGTCTCGATTTAACGCGAGACATTCGATTGTTGTTTAAGACAAATAATTTAACTTTACGCCATCACCTATAATGTGGATATATGACAATATAATTTTATGTTAATTTTACATCATTAAAATACTCTGTATACGTCAAATAATATTATGTACATTTTTATCTATTTATTAAGGAGTGAAATTTAGGCAATTTTTAAACATATCTGTATAAGAATACTACGTACGAAATTATTAAACCATCCCTTCAAATAATAATATAGAACTCTACAGGAAAAACTCTTACTCCTTAGTCCTCGTCCTAACGTATGACCTTACAGTTTATTACTTAACAGCTTTCGTGTTTTCAATTTTGAAGATCGAACATCGATGCGTCCTGTAAGAAGTCTAACTCTTTTCGATAAAAAAAATTATTAAATCGAAATCTGACCGTTTTGAAAGACGTGAAAGTTTTTCCCGTTTTACGTGTTTTCCTATAAACTAAAAACTGGTTGCAACCAGGCCACCGAGTTTATTTTGAATATCCATTTTATTTCTGTGGAAATTACTATTTTATAATATATAAATTTCAAATTGAATAATAATATTTTTCGAATGTTTTGAATATATAATAATATTTACGAGCGTTTCGAAAACAATATATTTAAGTTTAGACATTCGTGCGCAACATATCTAATTTAAATATACTTTAAGTACATTACCGTGAATAAAAATATTATTCAAAAACAATAATCGAACGTATATCATGTTTGTACTTGAGCGTAAGTACAAAAAATAAAAATAAAAAAAAATAAATAAAAATAAAAATATTTTTACCGAGTTCTAACTAATTAAAAATTATATTATAATATTATGATAATATATATTATTCGCATAATTTACGAGTACTTTACATGTTTTTGTCATATTCGCGTCATCTCGCGTAGTTTCGTACAACGGAATAAACTATATTAATTATGAACATTAATGACGTGATTATAAAGATTCAATATTACATTCATATGACAATACGTCAATACGTTACCCATTCTCTTTCGGAAAATTAATATTTTTTTTATGTTAATTGTTAGGTACGACGATCCAACTGTTGGTAGTTATGTCTTAGGCATATAATCAAATCAAGCATTTTATCAAATGCCTAGGCAAATAATAAAAAAATATAGTTATAATACAAATTTACTATCAGTCCTAGATCCTTTATTTTTCATAATATTTGTCATTTGATTAAACGCCTGTTGTGCGTTAGTCAAATGGTAAAACCACTATTATTTTGCAGTTGTACGCTGTAAGCCATTATTATTTATAATTATGATTTTATGAACTAGTATAGTTTTAGTTAATTATACAATTAGTAGTACCAATTTATTATAATTTATAAATAATATTTTTTTACCCTCTAATAATTTGACAAATATTCTAATGTGGTTATCTCTATCACTAGTTTACTAAATTATAAATCAGGAGTACCTAAGATTATTTTTTATTTAAAAAGTCTAAAATAATTATTAATTATATTATAAATTATAATTATTATAATAATTCATATTATTTTATGATGGCTTGTAAATTTTAGACTTTTGAAATAAACTTAGAGAAATTACAGATACAAATTGTTTAGCCATACCAGCGTACGATTTATATAACACACGTCTTATACCTCGTCTTATACTAAGTACTATAATTATAAATAATAATGGCTACAAATAATGCAAAATAAGTAGTTTTATTCTGTATTTCTATTTGACTAACACACGCACAACAAGCATCTAGTCAAATGACTATAGGCAAATAGTATATTTAGTACCTGTATTTTTTCACTATTTGCCTAGGCATTTGATAAAATGCCTGATTTTACTATACGGCTTACGACAGTTATAATATGGGTAGGTACTAATAAATAGACATTATTAAAGTAAAAAAAAAATCAATTTGTATTCATTTCGTCTAACGATTTAGTATATTTACGCGTAGATAATATTAAAAATATAAAATTATGTAAATTGTATAAATTTAAAATAGTAATATTTTAAACTCGTCAATTTTTCATTAAATGTAAAATATGACGCACTTACGTATTGTAAAATAATAATCGTTAATTCTTTTAATTATATTTGATTATCTTCTAATAATTATTCAATTATTCACGTTTGGTGTACCTATACGTAATGTAATATTATCTTGTACTTGTACTGTAGTTTATATAGTGAAGTGTGTGTTTAGCCAGTGATATTTAAAATGGCCATCAAATGTTGTAAAAAATTAAACATTAATAATATATAGTTTCATTAATTACCTATTAAATAAATAAATAATAAAAATAATTATCCGCGTTTCGCAAATAAAAATATTAACGACCTACCTTATTACGTGTAATTGATGATTGAATTTTTTTGAAATTAAATGCCAATCGCATGAGGTAGGTAAGAAGTGTATTACGCAGAAAAAATAAATTGCAATCTTGATGTTGCAGAAATCGAAAATTTAAAATCCATTTCTGCATTTTGCGTTTCGGATGTTTATTTAATTTCCAAGTACAAAACAGTAAAACACGTGTTTGCATTAGTGTGCAATTTTATTAATTATTCGTAATCAACAATCAATATATTACACCTCTTATTTATTAAATTTGACCTCTTTATACATAGGTATTATAATATACCTAACTTTTCATATTTTTAATTAAATTAAATAAAAAACCGTAGGTAGACAAAACAATGTTTTTTTCTTTAATGTTACACATTTTGATATTCATTTGTATAATTATTACCAGTTATTACTGTAATCTTTATATAGTGGAAATACCGAAATGTATGGAATAATCAATTGTTTATAATTATAATATTAACTAATAAGTTGTTATTTATTAATTAGTAATTTATAACATTTGCATGATACATTAAATATAATATATATATATATATATATATTTTAGATATTCGAATGTTCAAAACTTTTCTTTTCCCTGAAATATACTATAAAAAAAAATAAAATCTAATGATATTTCAAAATTTTTCGTAAAACCATTCAAATACTACCTACCTATATTATAATATATGATATATCGATTAGGCGTTAGGATAATAGGTAGGTATTATCGTTCATTCATAGTTTATACTAATCATACTATACATTGATTTTATCGACTACCTACATAATAAATCTTGTAAATGTATTCAAATTATTTTTATATTTATTAGAACAAAAATATAAATTTAGGTATACAACATACAAATAATAATAATAATATAGGTAATTTTAATGTAAAAATTCTGCAAAAGTGCAAACTAATAATTAGAATATACCTACTATAATATGTATTATAGATTTGACCCATTGAAATAAATCATCAATTAGGTACCCTATAGTTAGATCTTAGATCACTCCGAACTTAAATATAAAGTAGTAATAGGTACGAGGTACCTATTGTAGTGTCATACTTGTAGCAATGTAGCAGTAAGTTGTAGGTACCTACCTATACGCTATACTTAATGATACTTATATAGTTATATTGCAAAAAAATTTAAAAATACCTACTTATATTGCATTATAACGTAGGTATAGATAAGTATAAACGTATAAAATTTACAAATATCAAGTATGATTAATTATTAATAGAAAATATCCAAGCGGCTATAGGTTAAGACAATATTTTGATTATCATAAATTCATAAGCATAACTAATATTCTAATATTATATTTATAAATAAGTAATTTTCTCTCTGTATGAATAATATGTAACTTATAATTAATCGTAATATGTACGAGTACTACCTAAGTAAATGTTATTTACTTTATATTATACAATTATTAAAGTATGTACTCATTTTATTGTAGACAATAATTATATCTATATGTTATACTTATAAGTTATAATACATCATATAAATTATAAGTACTAGTCATACATACAATGTAGCTTGTAGGTATTATAGACGTTAAGTAATTTATATAGGTATTAATTTATTTATTATGTGATCTGTAAAATGTGACTTTTTTTTATATAATTTAAATTTAATAAAAGAAAAATATATAAAATTAATTATGTATTAAAACATTAACATATAAATATAAAAATTAATAATATTACATCTCCAAATTCAGTATGCGACATGAGTAATGACTATGTACTATGTAGGTACGACCAAGACCAACGTCCGTGTTATTATTGTAACAATGTAACTACAGGTACATTGTATATTTGTATTGATTATAAAAACATTAGTTTTTATATTCAGTGGTAGGTACTAGGGGTATGATAAAATTTCCGGAAGTAATGCTAACGCAGTCAAAAAAAAAAAAACTACATTAGTCATAAATTTGATTTTCAAAGACACACACAAAGGTCACAAAGTACCTATATTAAATTAGATATTAGACAAATAGGTACATAATATATAGAAATTACCTAATTCTAAACAGTGTAGAAAAATAGTTTATTTTTACCATTTAAATTGTTATATAAGTACAGGTACGTAATACGTATTAGGGTAGTAAGTACAAAATAAAAATGTCTTCTTGTAAAATGCCAAATTTTCTATATTATCCATAACATAGGTACGAGTATATTATACTATATTCAAATATGCTACCAAAATAATGATAAAAGAAAAAAATTAAATACTTTATATAACATTTTTTGGAAGCGACTACTTTCGTGTTACTTTCTCCAAGAGGTAACGTACCTACTTCATTTATAATTAATATTAAAAATTAAAATTATAAAATGTCTTTAAATAATTTCCAGTAAAAAATGCAAAATAAAAACAATTATCATATTTTTTTTTTTGCTTTGTCTTTTTAGTAATGTATTATAATTTATAATTAATACTATCAATTTTAATAACTATTTGTTGAGCAAGTTTTTATTTAAAAAATATATCATTCCTATTCATGTAGAATTGTACAATAGGCAATAGGTATTAGGTACCAATATTGCTAGAATACTCTTAAAATTATTATTGTAATAATTTTCCTACGGCTTGTGTATTATATATATATATATATTTTAACATTATGTATTTATCATACCTAACTCATAAATAAATAATATTCAAATTTCATAATGCGACTTACTTGTACGAATTTCAATATATATAAGGAATATAATAGGTATCCTTAAATATGTGACCTTTGGTTGTTAAAGGTAATCAAAAACAATCAAACACATTTTTTGACATTTCTAAGCTGTCTCAACTTATAATTATAAAATAAATCACATCACAATAGTTATTATATTATAATTAGAATTTTGTTACAAAAATAACCTTGATGTATTTCAGTATTAATTGTAGTCTTTGAAATAAGTCGGGCCTGAACTCAGCATTACATAATATAACATAAAAATTATACCAATGATAATGCAACACGATTATAAAATAACTTTGTATTCAATGTTACCAACTCTAATTAAAATTTTATATTTTATATTTCCAATTGTTTTTATAGTAATTTTTAAAAGATAATTATTTTGTAATATTTAATTTTTTACCGTATAGAATATGTTTGAAAACGAATATCTTATATTTATAATGTTTTCTGAAAATATAACTTTTTCATATTCAAATGATTAATTTCACAAACTTTTTAGAATAAATAAGGTAACACATAATAAAAAATTCCAATATTTATACGAAATTATACAAATATATATTTCGTTTTCCTCCAATTAACTCATGCACACATTGCTTGTCTAAAATAAAGTATTATTCAATATTGTATTTAATACATTTGTTTCATAAAAAAAATCAATCTTTGTAATATATATAAAAAAAAAAAAAAAAAAAAAAAATAGGAATAATTATCATGCAAAATACTTAGATGTATGATTTACAGATTAAGATCAAGCAAGATAACCATCAACCCAGTTCTTGATTGGGTTGTAATAGAAGAGTTAATACATATCAAAAGATGTAGGCAATCAAAAAAAACCAAATTGATTATTAAACTTGGCGAGTGGAACAAATAAAACGTCCAAGATTAGATACATGAAAAACACAAATGCATAAGAGAAAATTAAAACAAGATTCTATGATAAATATACTGTTCATAAAGTAATCCGATGTTTAAGCATGGCTACTTTCATCCAGTTCCAACGTTTCACCTCCAAAATTCTAAAACAAGGAAAATGTATTAAAATTATATATATAATTTTTATGGAAATATCTAACATATTGTTTCTAAATTTTCAGAACTCTACACAATATTAAGTTTTATAATAGAATTCCCAACTTAATTAAATTACACATAAACAATTTATTAATTTCAAAATTAGTAATATTCATCTATTATATGATTTATTATTATTATTATTAAAAAGAAATACAAAATTATTTAAGTGCATTAAAAATGCATTAAAGTAAATAAATAAAATAACATCAAGATACCAAATAACATATATATATATATTAATTCAATATTTCAATTGAAGAAATAATCAATTCCTATAAGAATGTTTTGATTATATAATATAGATTATATTATCTTATATTAAATTAATTTTAAAAAATTTAAAAAGTATTAAATCATATTCTAGTATTAAGTTACAAACAATAGTAAGCAACAAAATTTATACTACAAATATTTAATATCATTAATAAATATCATTTTGCAACATTAGTTCATTGCCAATTTATAATAAGATAAAATGAAGATATCTCGAATAATCTCCATCATGCTTGGTTCGCATGTATTTAATTAATTATGAACTACCCAACATATGAATTCACTTAAGAATATTTTTTATATAATTGTTATTAAGACCTATACGTACTGTTCAAACGGATATAGTTTAGTTAGTCAAATAAATTTTTGTTCACAAAATAAACTTGTGTGAACCCGCTTTATGTTGAAAAACATATTAGTAATGTAAATGAAAAACTTAATTAAAAAATTTAAAAATAATTTTATAATACTATGGAAAAAATTTATGTTTATAAGTTATAACTTTCTTACGTATATAAAAAATATATCCTTCTCAGCCAATTCTTTTATATTATATCCAATATATATATATCATAAATTAGTGGATTATAATTAATTGCTAGGTCTAAAACCAATTAGTAAATAAAATTAATACTTCCATGGATATAAGGTTAAGCAAATTGAACATTCCATAGTTACACCACTGTATAATTTTTTATATTATATTCTATACATTAATATAAATAAATTACATCATAAAATTAAAATTATACTACAAAAAAAAAAAAAAAATAAATAAATAAAAATAAAATAAAAAATAAATAAATAAATAATAAAAATAAAAATAAATAATAAATATCATAAAATATACTTAATCCCAAATTCTTTAAACTTTAGTTCAAATATCATACATTTCATAATTAAAAATAAAATTGTATAGAGTATAAAGTATACATGTAGTGTAATAAAATTAAAAATATTAATTCAATGTTTGCATTACTTTTTGTTTGGATTCGTTGTCACTTGGACTGTTACCTCTTTGAGGACCATCACTTCCTCGAGAACGGTTATTACGGCGACGGTAGCGAGGGCGGGGTCTGTTTCCTCCATTATCATCACTTTGGTTATTGTATTCATTGTCCTAATTATTTAAATGTATTAATATAATCGTTAAGTCTATATAATAGTATAACAAAATTAATCAAAAATTCATAAATTTAATGGTTATATTTTTTAGTTTTAATATATCTTTACTGAGTGTATGCAATTCCAATTGGGTGACCTTTCCTAATGATTCATTATCCTATGAATTGACATACAAGTTTTTAGTGTATAAAAAAGCATATTTAAAGTAAAAAAGAAGTAAAAAAGAACATTTTGTATATAATTATATTTTGGGAATATACTCATGTTATATGGATATATGGATCTACTGATATGAAAGGAATACGAGTACAGGTGTAAAGATAATGTTGAATTTTGATAAACATTTGAATTTTTTGGTAAATCATTACATTAAAAAAACGATTCTGGGCGAAGTAGTACTGTCAGATATGAGTATTATTTAGAAGACTCACTTAGGGGTTTAATGATAAATTATTTATATTGAGTGTAGACTGATAAATGTAAAAATTTATGTATTATCTGATATAAACTTGGGTATTTATTTATTTATATATAATATCCACAAGAACTCTTCTTATAAAATTAATATCTGATAAACTTTTCTCAAAATCGTTTTAACGAATATGATTTATCATTGCATTCAAATGTTAATCAAAATTCAACACTATCTTCTTTACACCTGTACCCCTTTTACACCAGTATCCTTTCCAATGCTTTTAATCTTTGTGTACATCTAATTATAAAAATAATAAATGAAATATACATTACACATTAGTACGTCACCAACTAGCAATTAGTTTAAGTAATTTTTTAATGATTGGAATTAACTTAACTAATCTTACATTTTTAAAAAATTGTTACTTTTATTTTTTATTTAATACATTTTAATAAACCATCATTTCTAAAAAAAAGAATATTTATGGATATAAAAAATTATTTTGATGAAATATGGAGCATAAAAACAACTTATTTTGAGTATTTTAAAATTCATATAAATCCAGTCTCTAGTTAATCTAGTTATAATAATGTTATATGTACATGGTACTTCACCAAAGCATTTTCTTTTTATAATTAATGTTTTAATAAAATACCCTTTTTTTTTTCTTTTTTTTATTATTATTAATACAATAATTAATTTTTTAAATAAGTTGTTTTGAAATATAAATATATTTTACCTGATTTTCATCTTGATATGGTCTTCGGGGTAGACCACCACTTCCACGACTACCTCTAAATCCACCACCACGTCTGAAGAAACGTCTGGGAGCACCCATACCGCGACCTCTGCCTCTTCCAGGAGGTGAACTATCATAGCCATAATTATCACCACCCTAAAATCATAATATAATATGCATTTTAATTATAGTGCATCAATGTAACAAATAATATTTAAATCTAATTAATCTTACATTGTAATCACCACCTTCTCCTCTATTTGGAGGTGGACCTCTTCTATTTCCACGATAACTATTATACCAATTTTGCTGACGAGGTTGACGGTAACGTCTATGTTGGTCTCCTACTTCATTATCACCTTCTTCTTTGTCACCTAAAATTTACAAAAATATATAATATATAACCAAATAAATGTTTAAAAACAAAAAAGCACATACCATTAGCACTGCTGTCTCTTGGAGGTTGGCCACCATTTCTTGGACGAGTATTGGGACGACGTCCATAAAACCATTGACGATAGTTACTTCTCCTTCTTTCAGCAGCATAAGGAGATCCTTTAACAGCTTCTCCATCTGGACCAGTAACATTAGCTGCTTCATGACCCTTTTCACCTTCAACTACATCAAATTCTACGGTTTCTCCATCGCCAACGCTGCGTACTATTTTTTTGGGATTATTCTTAATTATGGCAGACTGAAATAAAATGTTGAATATATTATTTTAATATTACTAATTATAAATTTTAAGGTTAACACTCAAGATTTAGATTGTTAATAATGTATTAATGTTTAATACAATAACAATAGAATATTTGTTCACTTCTAGTCTATATAATAAATTATATACCAATAGCAATTTATAACAAATATAAAATATTCCATTTCAATTTAAACCATTACCTATATAACATATATCTGATTTACTAATCAGAAATAAATATCAAAAATATTTCTCTATTAGTAAAATCATCTGCTAAAAAAGGTATGTAATTTTAAAAATAAAAAAATTATAATTTGAAACAGCAATACCTATCTTATAACTCATATAAAAACCAAAGAAGTTAGAATTTAATTTGTTTTAAATATAAAAAAAAAAACAAGACACTTAATATCTATAAAGTTATAGGTAATATGATTCCATTTTTCTCTTTATTAGTCAACCAGAAATGGTTTAGTAACACTGATATAATGGAAGATTTAAAATGTTAATAATAAATTTGATAAATAGTAATTTTTATTAAAAGCTTAAAAACAATTAAATAATTTTTAATAAAATAAATTATGATACTGCATTTTGTATAACCAACAATAAAATAAAAATATTATGACAATTTATATATAACACGAAAAGCTCTAAGTATTCAAAGTTATTTATATCCTAAATTTAATTGTACACAAATAAATATATTCAGTAGACCACAAAATAAATTAGAAACTTTAACAGATAGAGTACTAAAACTCTTGTAGAATAAACAGCATACCAATGCCAATAATTATAAATTAAAATACTAATAAGTAAATAATAATTTATTAATCATAATTACCTGATGAACAAATATATCTTCTTTTGTATCATTACTAAAAATAACAAAAACACAAATAATTATTTTAACTTTAGTAGGTATATAATCAAACTAAAAATCCTTTCATAAATTAAAGTTTTACTTCTAGTTATTGTGTATTAATATTGAGATAAAAGGATTACTTTTAATATACATATTTTTATTTATTACTTGTTTACATTAAACACTCACCGATTGATGAAACCATAGCCACTTTTAACGTTGAACCACTTGACTACACCGGTTACTTTCACGGCTAACATATAAATATAAAAAAATAAATAAAAATTAAATAAACCTAAAAATTATACAAATACTTATAATACATCAAAATAAGGAAAATAATTGTACACTAACAAAGACGATAAAAGAATCAGTTAAAAAGTGAACATATTATTTATTGAATAATTATCGATAATTAGACGCGATACGACAATGAAATCGACGGAGGGGTTTACATTTATTGATATATATTTTATTATCATTACAAAACATTCAAAAACAGAGCTTTCAATTGCCGCTACTATTATTCACACGCAAACACAATGTAAACGAATGACGATACCAACAATTGATAATAAATTAATAACATTATAGATTTGTAGCATTTTTTGCAAAATCAAAAATCACAAAATAACTGCAGTTGTTTATAAAATTTTCGTTATAATCACCGCCGTCCGCTATGCAATCACCATAAACACGACAAAACAAGTCCGCGCCATTCACGTCCCAGCGGCGCGTAAACAACAAAAACAATGTGGGTACCACCATTGTTATCGTACCGTGATCGTTATTCGATCAACGGTTAGCAGTTATATTTTAAAGTGGCTGTTCCAACTTCCAACGCCATCGTACAAAACGGAACTTTTATCATGGTATTATCGTATAGCACAGGCCAAGCAGGGAACAAAGCACGTGAAAACTAATCAATGGCGACTGCACCGTCGTGCGTGGGATGACGAGCCTAGACGATTATTACGCACAGTATTCACTTACATATAACCGGCTTTTGAGCAACGGGCTTCTGCTGTTGCCGTTCCGTCCTCCTCTCGCCAACTTGTTCCGCCATTTAGTTGTTAAGACGGTGGCCGAATATGATGTTAAAGATGGAAAAAAATTACCCCAACGCAAACTCCTGCCTGATGTTCACCTTCTCTGTCGTTGTACTCCACTGGCTGGCTCGAACACAAGCCGACGATGCCGGCCGCCGCCGACAACGCACGACGCAGCGCGCACGCAACGGTCGAAGGTACGATCACGGAAATTAGTAAACAACACTCTTTAATGACGTCATAATATTATTATCTGATTACCGCGAGAGTTTCGTGTTGAAGTAAATATAAATTTGGCCATTGCTCATGGAACCCTCTCATGTGAATCGTTTACTCCAAGCACAGTTACTGTTCGTATAATATCATCGTCGTACCTTGTAACTTTATACCACGACCATGATTCGATAGACGAGAGGGAGCGGGTGCAAGTGTTTTTTAAGCCTAAACAAAATGGTTGACGGCCGCTGCCTTACAGAATCATGGAAAAAACAAGTTTGTTTATATTAAAATAAAACTCAAAAAATTCAAAATAAATGCACGAGTGTCGTACACGGTACACCGTACACGTACTTATAATATTATGACCAAACAATATGCCTACTAATTACTATTCATTAATCATCTAATATAATTTAAATTACTTTGGATTTTAACCCAAAATGCTAATTTCGTAAGTTATCAAGTCAAAATAGTTACTGTACCTATATACACTCAAATAATATTTTATTTATACGTACAACTGCACAAGGTACTTATATAAAAGTATTATAAAGTGTAATAAATAATTAATAGTCTTACATTTTATATAATTTCGAAAAAATAAAATGCAATTTTAGGTTCTACAGATTATTAAAATAAATCTGTCCATCACTCGAAAGTAAATTTTTTTCAAAATGGTACATATTTATGTACTCGTATATTTAATCAATAAAGTAAAACAAGGGAAGGGATACAGGTGTGCAATCTTAGTGTTTAATTTTAATTATAATTTGAATGCAATGGCAAACCATTTCATTCGAAAAAACGATTCTGAGCGAAGTTCCGTCATATAATGCCGTTTTTTCGTCATTTTTTTACAATAATATTATTTTGGTTGCTATTAGTAACAATAATAATATTATTACTTTGGTTGCTATTAGTAACAATAATATTTATATTATCACTATGGTTACTATTATAAACAAATTTATCCGATGAATCAAATTCGTCGAAGGAAAAATGTCCTTTTTTTCGTTATTTTTTCGTCCTTTTTCTGTGTGACATGAGGTCAATTTTGGGAAATTCGAAAAATGACCTTAATAAAGTACAAACTACATCCAATTTGCAATCGAAAACATACAACATTCGTGAAAATCGGAGCATTATTTCGGGTAGTAAAAGTGTCTTCATACTTAAAAAAAAAAAAAACAAAAAAAAAAAAAGACCCACATCATTGTAAAACCAATACATTCTTCGCTTCGCTCAGAATCTAAAAGTTAAAAAAGATGAGCTGATACTCCTGCCGCACAGGATACAGGTGTGCGAATCATAGCGTTTAATTTTAATTCGAATTTGAATGCAATGATAAACCATTGCATTCGTAAAAACGATTCTGAGCGAAGTTCAGTCAGATTATAATTTTCGTTTGAACTAAAAATATCAATTTAAAACAGCTATAAAAGAAAATTGAGATTAGGGATTTTTCTAATATTTTAGTATGATGTTATGTAATATGTAAGTATACTTCAGTAAAATTTTCAGACCCTAATACCAAAAATTGCCAATTTTATCAAACATTATATACGTAAAAACGAGAATTTTACGAAATATTCAAAGTCCAATATTTTGTAGAAAAATTAATGTAACGGATCCAAAATTTTACTACATATATATAATAGCTATGTGAACACCCAAAAAAATTTTCAAGTCTCTATCTTAAAAATTGCCCGAGTTATCGAGAAATATAGAAATTGAATTCGTCAAAATTTCATTTTTCGTGAAAAATGCCGTTTTTTCGTCATTTTTTCGAAGTTTTTTCTACCGCTTATAGTCAATTTTGAAAAATTCGAAAAATGACCTAAATAAAGTACCATCTACATCCACTTTTACATCTGAAACTCGCTATTCGTGAAAATCTAAGCATTATTTCGGGTAGTAAAAGTATTTTCAGAATATTTATTTATACGTATGGATTCTAAGATTTTCGTTTTACTAAAAATATCAACTTAAAACGGCTATAAAAAAAAATTTTGACAATGGATTTTTCTAATATTTTAGTATGATGTTAACTGTTAACTAATATGTAAGTATATTTCAGTAAAATTTTCAGACCTAAATACACAAAATTGCCAATTTTATCAAACATTATATACGTAAAAACGAGAATTTTACGAAATATTCAAAGTCCAATATTTTGTAGAAAAATTAACATAACGGTTCCAAAATTATACCACATATATATAGTAGCTATGTGAACACCCAAAAAAATTTTCAAGTCTGTATCTTAAAAATTGCCCGAGTTATCGAGAAATATAGAAATCGAATTCGTCAAAATTTCATTTTTCGTGAAAAATGCCGTTTTTTCGTCATTTTTTTGAAGTTTTTTCTACCGCTTAGGGTCAATTTTGAGAAATTCGAAAAATGACCTAAATAAAGTACCAACTAGATCCACTTTGCTACCGGAAACATACCCTATTCGTGATAATCGGAGCATTATTTCGGGTAGTAAAAATGTTTACAGAATAAAAAAAAAAAAAAAAAAATCACACATCATTGTAAAACCAATACATTCTTCGCTTCGCTCAGAATCTAAAATTCTATATTATTTAATAAAACGTGCATTAACTTTTAATAATTTAATAAGCACAATACAGTAGAACCTTGATTATCCGTATTCGCGATTAACCGTGCTCACTCTTCCGAAAATTTAAAAATATATAAGGGCTATACTACTGTAGATATATATGTAGTTATAATCGAACATTTTTATATTACATAATACAAGATATCGACAAACGTATTAATGACATTTTTGACGATAATAATTTGAAGATAAGCAATATTGTACATCGATTATTATATTTATATTTATATTATGGGCGTATAACATTATTGTATAATTTCTAATTAAAATTAAATAAAAATTTTCAACATTTCATTATTATAAAATTGTACCTATGTATTTCTAATTATAATTAAATAAAAAATTTAATTATTATAAAAAGTCTCGATTAACCGTATTACAGTGGAACCGTGGTTTTCATTTAGCCGTGTGACCCCCTCCCCACCATTACATCAGATAATAAATGTTCCACTGTACTTTCTTTTACATAAATATAAAATATTTTCCTTTCTATAACCTATGAAAATAATTAGTATTTAATTACCTGTTTCAAAAGACAATCTTCTCCAACAGACTTAAGTAGACCTTTAACATCCATTTGACCTAAACGTAAGATATATAGAGGCCTTCCCTCTAAAAAATATATATAATTATGAAATTTTAAATTAGATTTCATATAAAGCATTTATATAGCATTTCATTATAAATTTGTGTAATTTTAATGTAAAATTTACTAATAAATATTAAAATAATAATACCTTTGTCACCACGATGCCATCCACAAGGAAAATACTTTTTAATTGCTTCAGGAAACTCATGCTCTGATAATATATTGTCTATATTATGTTTTTTTCGCCATATAAGCGATTGAGATAAATTTTCTCTAGCTTTATCAATATTAAAATCAGTAGCTCGTAAAAACCGTAATAATGTTGTATCACTAGGTAACTAAAATTAGGTAAATTAACATAATTATTTTATTAAAATAAATGAATAAGTTAATAATTATATTAATAATTTATTATTTGTTATTTATTAAATAAATATGAATAAAAACAACTAATTATTATATTATAGTTAATAGCCTCAGGAAAAAATTTGAATTTTCTTAAATCTAATTCTACTAATAAACAAAAAATATGAATAACGATATTTATACTATATTTATTAGTATTTTGTATCAATTTTGTTATGTTATATGAAATTATATAAATTAATTATTTAATATACAAATAAAAATAAAAACAAAGTATTATAAGATAAAAAATTTAATATTAGTAAATTGATAATAAATTATATAAATTTAATTTAAATCTATTTAATTAAAATAAAAAGGCAATTTGATTTTATATACAATAACATACGTAAAAATATTATATTTAATATTTATTGTTAAATATTATAATAAACATAACATATTACAGTTAACCAATAAAATATGCATAGGTATATTATCATACCTTAGATTTTTGTAATTGAGATAATTGTTTCTTAAATTGCACTAATTTTGATTCTTGTAATGGTGTTAATTCACCAATATATCTTTTAATATATTCATCTTCTAACCATGATTTTGACTGTAACCCTATATAGACATCAAATGTAAATAAAATTAATTTAAAGATTACTGATTTCTTAATATAAATGAAACTTTAAATTCAAAAATTAAATTAAAATTATTTGAGATTATATATAATATGATAGATGTTTCATATGTATATATTTATGAATATACCTATTAATAGAAAACAATATTTTTACCTGCAGTTGTAGTCGTTGGACTATCTTTATTTAGACTTATTTGATTTTCTTCTGTTTTATTTAAATCACTATAAAATTTTAAATATTTATTATTTTTAATTTTAAATATAGTGAAAAAATGTGTAACCAAAATAGTACTACATATTTTTTTTAAAAAAACTACATTAATATATATGTAGTAGGATTAAAATATTCCCAAAATTAATTAATAGAAAGAAATTATTTTGCTTATCACATATTTAATTATTGGAGTTCATTGTACGCACAATTTACTCCATTATCTTGCTTTAATCAAAACGCAAATTAAGGGTCTACCCTCTACATATATGTACATTTTTTTTGCAGTTTATCAATTTTTAGTTATAAAAAATTTCCATAAATTCCAACCCAAAGTAATAATATTTAAATTTCTAGCTATTACTGATACTAAAACTTAGACTTAAAGGTGAACATTTTGCATTAATTGAAGTCATTAAAGCTAATGTGATAAGTTATTTAAGAATCATCCCAAAATAGGAATATGAAAAACATTGTCTGCAATTATTTTTGTAAATGTCTGTGCTGAAAGATAAATGAAGAATATTAAGTATAAAATTGTATATATGCAAATAAAACTGAAAACTTTTTGATCCTACTACATATACCTATATATATATATATATATATATATATATATATTATATATATGTTACTGTCAATGTTGGAAATCAGTCATTATCGGTAATGACTAGTCAATATTAACAGTAGCTAATTAAGTAAGGCAATGCTGACAATGTCTAGGCAATATATAAAATGCCTACGATTGATAGTCAATATGGGTAATATTTCATTTATTTATTAAAATATAATTTAAATCAACAAAATCATGTATAATTATTATTTATTTTCACAAGATAAACTACTATGGGACGTTGAATTATATAATTTTTTAGCTCTTGACACTTAAAAATGTTTTATTGTCACCATTTTTAAGCAATAATAAATTAATTGATTCATAAAATTGTTTATGCATATTGGCTAACTCCATTGTCAAAAATTATAAAGATCCTACACAATTCACAATGATACTACTGCAACACAATTGAAAGTATGTACGATTATTTTATCAGAGAGAAGAGGTAATGTGATAAATTAAGATAACTATTCGAAAATACCGATTTAGTATTTACTAAACTATACCCACATTGACTAAATTTATCAGTCAATTACGAAAATATACACCGATTACCAACAATGACTGGTGTGCACAGTCATTACTGACATCACCTAGTCATTACCAGGATTACCGATAATGCCGGTAACATATATATATATATATATATCGATTCCTAAATAAAATATTTTAATTATTTTTCAATATAATTCTTATAATTTCAAAGCTATAATTAAAAAAGTATTTCTTTGATCAGACTTACGAAGATTTATCACCTCCACAAGGCATCCAACGCGGAATACTAATTATTCCTTCTTTTTTTAATTCTTCAATATAAAATTCTATTATTTCTTTACCTTTGGAAATATTCTGTATGTATTGTTTCATACCTAGTTTTTCCATGGTTGATTCAAAACCCAAAAAGTATTTTATATCTAATAAAGCACTCTGTTCATAACATGTCCATTCTGAATTTTCTGGATGGACCTAGTGTTTTATTAAAATAAAAATTATCATAATCATAGTAACCTTTAATTATTACCATTTTCATTCTTATTTTCTTAACATTTTAATTTGAATATAAACATATACCAATATTGGAATACAATCCCGTTTTTTTTTTATTTTTCAATTATAGATTAGATTAGTTTTACTTTTTATTACAATTTCCTATTTATTAATACAAAATACTTATTTAAAATAAAAATATTTACTAGGTATAACAATTAATTATAATTTATAATGCATAATAAATTTTAAAATTAAATATCATTAATTTTTATTAGCACTTGTACATTAAAAGTGGGTTTAAAGTATTACATATCATATTGATATACTACGGTATTCAATGTTAAATTAATTAATAGGATATTATTGTTTTATTTGTGCAAGTGAAACAATAATTAGGATAATGTTTAATAATAAACATTGTAAACTAGCTAAAAAATATATTAATTATGATACACGACTCACATAATAACGACATTTTTCTAATACATTTACACGAGTTGAAAATGTCTCATTTGTTGCTTCTATATTCAAACAACGTTCTCTCAAATCTAATATATTCTTTTGAATAAAATATACATAATCCACACCAATAATCTGAAAAATTGATGCTGTTACACGTTTATGAAAATCATTATACATATAATTATAATGTGTTAAGCATAAAAAATGTGATAAAACCTTCTTTAATAAGTATGGAGCTTCTACGACAAGTTTACATTTCCTTTCTGTAGTTCTAATCGAGCCGTCGGATGTTGTCGTATCAGATGTTACTTCACTCCCAACAAAAACCGGTATTAACGGTGACGACGGAAATCTTTTTTCATAGGCCTATGACAAAAAAATGTGTGAATATTAATTAAAAATTAGATTACAACAGCGAGGGAATTGTGAATCATATAGTTTTTAATAATAAAATAATTTTAAAATGTAATGGCACTACGGGTATGTTATGCTTACAGCCATGACGATTTCGAACGGATACTTATAAACGCGTACCGGCGACTGATATTCTTGGACCATCTTAGTGAGAAATAAAAATCAAACAATACGAGTAAAATCAAACAATAAAAAAACAAACACTAAACTAATTGATTATCCATTATAATTTTGATCAGTAATTTAATTATTCAAACTATAGTTTATTTTATCACTAATCATAATCAATATACCGTGGTCCGTGACGTAACCGATATTACATTGTTTTTGGCCCACATTGTGGTGGGGATCAGCTGACTATAGATGATAACATGTAATAAAATAAAACAAATAATAATAGACTATAGACCATAATATTTTACCGTACATTTTAGTACTTTACTACGCTAGTTTTAGTTGTTTATTAGGGAATATTTAGTATAGCAGTATTGATTTAACGTAGTTTCAATTTTGTAAAACCACAGATTAGAAATTAGATTAACCATTTACGATATTTAGCGCCCGTATTCCCGTAAGCTAAGTTTAAATAGTTCAACGTTAATTACCTCTATGCTCTATTGTCTATTGATAATGACTAATGACCAATGAAATATAAAAATTTTACAATTTTAACTAGGTATTTGTTCAACGACACGACATAAGACTACAATTTTTACTTCGTAATTCGGATCAGCATTTCCGATCTATAAATAAATAATATAATGGCCAGAGACGAAAACTTAATCGCCAAGTTTCAACAGTACTTACTACTTACTCTCTATATTATGTTTTCAAATACAATGGCATGACGAAACAAACACGATCTACAATAAATTCCTATACCGTATAATGCATGTTCTTAAATTCTAATCCTTATGATTAGTTAACGAAAATTGAGCTATTTATACTCGATAAAACTGAAAAAAAGGCTGAAAAATTAAAATATCAAATAATATTTTAAATTTTCACTGTTCAAAAATTTATTTTGTGATATAAATATATAATGTATTTATAATTTCATGGTTAATGATTATTAAATTAATAAATTCATAATACTCCATTTCATGTACATCATTTTTACTGTACATCTAGATTCTATACAATCACAATAATACTATATTTATTTATTATTATATAAATTATTTACACGTTCTTTACAAATTAGAAAATAATAAGAATATAGTGAACCTAACCTATATTGTTAAATAATTATAAGTTAAATCTTATATTACACATTACAGATTTATAAAAAATAACAAAGAACAAAATGGAAGTTACCATTACCATTACTGGATAATTCAAACCCGACATCGAAAACGTCCAATATTTTAATAATTAATTCGTCTTTGTTCAAATGGTGATATCGTGATATTCATTCACAGATTTCTATACTATATATATACTATATAGTATTATAGTATGGAAATGTGTGTATTCATTATTCAGTATTTCGGTGGTATAAAAAATATTAGAAAAACTTTAGGGAACTTCAAATTTAAATTTAATTACGAGTAAATATCAAATTATTAAAAATTATTTCTGTTAATTAAAATATGGTTATTGTTTTTAATCCTATTAATTATGTAAGAGAACTCAATACCACGCTTACATAATTACATGTTTACTTGTTACTTTTCAATGTCAACTATAAAATTAAGTTTTATACAGATATTATACGCTTATTATACAGAATACAGATTGAATAATATGACATTATTAATAATATTATATTATCATATTAATAAATAAATAAAATTAGTTAATATTACTCATCTATATTTTGTGGTTCCCTACCTTGTAGTGGCGTATTTACGGGGGGTTTGGGTTTGGGGTTAGAACCCCTCCTTCATGACCCGATTTTTTTATAATATATATATAAAGAAGATAATATGTAGGTACAAACTTTAATATTAAATAATTGAATTGATATACTAATTATATTTTTGATGATTTTGGAATTTCAATTGAATAAAATTGTATTAACTGTCAATGATAGTAATAAATTATCGATTTTAGTGAAAATTGTACAAATAGGTCATGATTAATGATTGCCCGTATAGTCAAACAATGTGTAGCCATACATAAATATCAAATGTACAATTATTAACTATCGTCAATAATATGTTATAACCTTATAACCTTATAACTTATAATATTATCGGTATTTTCTCAATGTCTTTAGATTTTGATTTAATTTCTTATTTCACAATATTTGACAAAGTTCTGAAACCGAATCTTAAACATTAATTATAATTGCAAAACGTTTTAAAAAAATTTAAACCCCCCCCCCCCCATAATATTTTTCTGGATACGCGCCTGCTACCCTGGGGTACTTGTTTCATGTTAAAACTTAAAAGGATACGTAATTTACATATCAAGAATGGTGCTCCTACGGTATATGCACAGAAATATACATTTGTTCAGTGTCAGTGTGTCACTGTGTCAGTAAAAAGTTGTCAACAAAGTAATTACTAATTTTGTAGAATTATATTTTTCCAGGAAACCACAATTATAAACATAATAATAAATTTAATAATGTTATTTTATTACAGGCAGGTTTTATTATCGTTATTGTTTTAATATTTAATGTCATTACTCATTAGCAGGGGCGCCCGCAGAATTTTATTCCAGTGGGTGCAAAATTAATTCTTAATTATTTCTTACCACTCCTTTCACCCTTAATTGACAACCACTTGTAACTATTAAAATTATTATAATGTATAAGGAGTATAATAATTTAATTAACTATATAAACTAAATACTTATATACAATATTGATTTTATATATTATTATCTATATTTTTATTAAACTTTTTTATACTGTATGTGTTATTTATAATAATTAATAAGTATAAAAGACATTATTAAGGGGATTCGAAGCGTCAATTTTCTTTCTTTGTTTAACACACATAAAAGAGATTTAGACGTTTTCTACTTCCAACGTTACGATCGATCTAGTTATGTGATAAGGGATCTGAAAACTAATTTGAATTTGATATAATGTCTACTTTAGATCGACTTTCTCACTTTATTCATTTTTTGTCCTAAATTCCTCAAAAATTGAATATTTATAAATTTTCAAATACTATTTGATCAATAACATTGGGAAGATATATGAAGAAAATTACGAAAAAGTGGGAAAGACGATCTAAAGTAGACATTTTAACGAATTCAAATTCGTTTTCAAATCCTTAATCGCATAACTAGATCGATCGTAACGTTGGAAGTCGAAAACGTCTAAATCCCTATCTTTCATGTGTGTTAGACAGAGAAAGAAAATTGACGCTTCGAAACTCCTTAATTTTAACTAAATTATAACTTTTGATAATAAAAATAATTATTTAAATAACATGGATAAACGTCTGGAATTTAATCCAAAATGATTAATGATATATCTTCTAATCCTTCAACAATGACAACAAATTTTTCATTGAATTGTCGTACACTCTTATGCTTTTCTACGAATCTAGTTTCACATAGTTTAGTTAAGTTACAATTATTATTACCAATAACTTTCAAGCGGACGCACTCTCTTTAAAAAATGTTATAATTTATTTTATTTTACTGATACAATTTCTAACTTCAGTTAAAACATTTAAATCATTAATAACTAAGTTGAGACGATGACTTGCACAGTGAAAAAAATGAGCTCTAGGATATAAATCCTTTATTCTTTTTTGTACTACTCTTTATTCTTTTCTTTTTTATCAAATAAAAAAGGCTGTATAAAATTGCAACTGTAATAAACTAATTACTAATAATGTAATATATATCTTATAATTAAATGTATTATATTATAGCATAATTTAATAATTGAGTAACTAGAACAACACAATTTATACATAAATTCACAAAAACTATAAAATATTATAATCAAAATCTTACTTGAATTTCAACATCAGGAATATCAGGATCATCAACATGCATTTCTTCTTCACTTACAGATTGCTTTAATTTAAACAATAAATTGTTATTTTACATTTTTATACAAATATTATAATTTAATAAAAAGTAGATATTATATTAATTTGACAACATACCTGTTTTTCATCAACATTTTTATGAAAATAAGAATGCAATGTGCGCATTTTTTTATTTTTATTAGACATTATAATTTGAATATTATTCTAATAGGTAGTATTCTAATAATATAACTGAAAAATAAACGATTAACGAAGACACGAAGAAAATAATAATAATTTATAAAATATAAATTATAATAATACACATAACACATTACGTTTCTTATCACTTTATCAGTCAATAATTATGGGTTAATGGGTTATTTTTATATTATATTTATATACCTACGTTACGTAGGTATACGTTTATGGAAATAACCACGAAAATAATGATTTTATAAACTTGTTTCTATAGTGTAATTGTGTAAATATTATTATTATTATTATAAATTTATAGTGATATTATAAAGAGATTAGGTATTACCCTATACTCTAAACTCTATAGTCTATAGTTTATGTCTCTACACGGTAAACCGATATGGTTTAAATATAAAAATTAAGATTTTAAAAAATCTCAGTGGGTGCATTCGCACCCACTGGCCCCCCCCTGTGGGCGCCCCTGCTCATTAGTTATTCTCATTATAAAGTTATTACTAAATATCATGTTTTGTTATTCAATTATTACATTGTTGTAACAATATTATGTCACTATTATTTTAGATTTTGAACGAAAAGAAAAAAGTATTGATTTTACAATGTTATGCGTCTTTTTTTTTTTTTGTATGTATGCAGACACTTTTTCTACCCGAAATGGCCGAAATAATGCTTCGATTTTCAGAAATAGCATATATTTGCAGTTGTAAAATGAATGTAATTGGTACTTTATTTAGATTTTTTTTCGAATTATTCAAAATTGACCCTAAGCTATACTTAGATCATATAAATATATAACCTAATTCAGAATCGTTTTTTCGATTTCTATGGTTAATCATTGCATTCAAATTCTAATTAAAATTAAACACTACACCTAAGACCTAACCGAGTAGGTACTTATTATATTGTAAACAATTTTCTTTTATAAAAATTATATTTGAGTAATAGAATATAAATTATTTCTCATTATTTATGATTTGCACACCTATAGCATTAACGCTGCGGCAGGAGTATCGCACTTCTTTTTTAAGTGGTGGTGCCATTGCACACCCTGCACGTTGCAACCCCCAAATGAGGCTCCTGATTTAGTATAGTATTATTTTACATTATAATGTAGTACGAGTTTATTAGTATAATAGTATTATCATTGATTAAATATTTAATTAATGGTATTATCACAGAGTAGATGAAATGTCATCTACTATGTGGTATTATATTGGTCTATGATTATAATGTATGAAGTACTTACAAGTTACAATTATAAATTAAATAAATATTAAATATGAATAAAATATAAATGTACATTTTATCTATGCTACAGTTTTCTTATTTTATGTAGTGCTCTGATTTATTGCCTGTAGAAAAACCAATTATTTATTTTTAAAAATTTTATCTTTTATAATAATCATCGTACTAATAAGGAAATGTATTAGCCAGTAAACCCGAAATACGACACGTGTTTGTGTTTTACATGATGTAGTACTGATCCGTGTACATTTGTGAAAGAATGCGTGTGTGCAACTGTGCAATGTGCACCGGGTTAGGTATAAAACTATAAAGTATAATAATATGATTTAACATTTAACTAATTAAGAGGTGGATAGACAACAAACGGCAATAATTGTAGATGTTGTGCCTAATGTGTGTGTAAAATCAAAATTTTCAATTTTCTCATGAATTAAAATTCTATGGCGTATTATTTACAAATTACAACCATATTAGTTCAATACAATAGGTATATACTCCAAATCAGAAAAACATATTTAATGTTAAATGTCGAAATTATTAATATTAAATTATATACAGTAAATATGAAGTTATAGAATATTGAGTAATATAAAAAAGGTGGTAGAAGGATAGGTATAGTGGTACACGTATTACTTAATACCGAGTACATATTATATTAAAAACAATTTTCTTTTATAACTTATAAGAATTATATTTGAGTAATAGATATAGAATATAAAATATTTCTCATTATTTATGGATAAATAAATATTAATTCTTGAAAAAATTATTCCATATAAAATATTTCAATATTTGTATCAAACTCGAAAATTCAACAAACCCATGGCTGTAAATAGAATCCTCAAATTCATAGAGTTTGAGTCCAAAAGATTTTAAGAACAAAAAAAAATGGAGGTTCAATCATCTTGTACTAAACAAATATATACAATTTTAACTGAGATAATTTTAAATGATTACAAATTAATGTAGTGTATTACCGAATAAATTTAATAAAAATTTATTAAAATAGTTTTATAGTTATAATATATATATTATATATAATTATAATTGTATCCTTTTTTCCTTCTCAGAAAATTTCTTTATAAATTGTTCATCATCTATTTTAAGTATGGGAGGCATTCATCCAGCCTCTGTATATATTAAAATATAATGAAAATTTTAAGTCCATGATCAAATCTATTTATCAAACCTTAATCTCTTTAATTATTAATTATTATACACTTGTACAATTAAATTTATAATATATTAAACATAATATACTAATATGCAACATAGTATTAATATAGTAATTAACTTAGTGTCATATAATCTTTAAGAATTTATTATGCTTTTTAACTTTCGGTATCTTAAGGCAAGTCATTTGATATTTAAATAAAATAAATTTATCATAAAACACTAACCAGTACATAAATCATATTATGTACTTTTATTAAGGAATATAATTATGCATACTGCAGAAAATGTTTTTCTTTTTAATTTCTATCATATAATAAGGTAAGATCATATGTTGTTTTATACAGGATTGTCCTTTATTTCAGCTTTGTGTGCTGTTATCCTGATAAACTTCTCTCACAACACTTTTTATTCTGTAATTTCAAGTCCGTCCATATGAATCCTATTTTGTGTCTTATTATTAATTTATAATTTTTGAAATGATTGAATAGAATAATATAAGAATCAATTCTTTTCAATTGTATTTTTGTTTTTACCATTATTATTGTTGTCGACGACATAAACTGTAAGTATAATTATTATACGTAAAAAATGTTTTTATGTGTTTAATTTTAATCTTTAATGGTTTAAAATTTTTATTTTGTCACGATAAAAAAAAATAAAAAAAAAAAAATATTTTTATCACTGTATCATATTATAAATTAAATATTTCTATTACAAAAATAATAACAATAACATTAAAATATTTTTTATTTTTATATGAAAATTGTTTATTTTATATTTATTTTACTTTTGTTATGAAATATATAAACTAATTGATTATTTATAATTGTAATAATAATTATTTTCTAAAAGAAGAACTCAATGATTTATCATTGGCAACTGTTAAGAATCGAGAATGCTCTTCATTTACTTCAGCTACCATTGCATTCAAATTTTCAGCATTATGCTCTATGTACTGTAATGCTGTCATATGACAGTTTAAAATTCTACAAATTGTATCCAACTAAAATATCAAATAAAATAAATTAATAACATTAAAAATGTTTTAAAATTATTTATTTGCTTTAACTTACATCATCATCCGAATCTTTTTTCAAGTTGGCTTTATTTAAATTATTTACTATTTCTTTAATATCACCTGACATTTGTTTTACTTGGTTATCAATTTCCTGAGCAGCTTTGTATCTGAATAAAATACATTATTTTAAAATAATTAGAAATTGTATAAATATTAATATATTAGGTACATACATTGGTTCTCTTTCGTTATTTAAACTACTTAATACTTCAGCGGATTGCAATTCTTGTTCAAGTGGAATTAAACAGTCTTCGAGTTCTTTTTGTTGGGATAACAAAAAATCAAGTTCATTTTCAATATCTTCTTGTTCCTTTTCTTTAAGTCCAAGCATATCATAAAGTTTTACCAACTATAAATTAAATATACCTAATATGAATATTTTTTTTAAAATTAAATAATAAAATCAAAGTAGTATTTAATACCTTATTAGATTGATTTGTTAACATATTATCCCAAACAGTTATTTCATTTGCTTGATTCAGAAATTGTTTTTCTTGATTTTCTAAACTAACAGTCCAATTGTTAATTAAATCAACAAGTTGTTGGAAATTGGTTGGTTGAGCCAGGCTTGAGTCTGATCTAATTTACAAAAAAATAAAATTATTATTTATTATAATTATTTACATTGAATAACATACTGAGTTGTAATAGGTGCAGCTTGTGTAGTAGTTACTGCTGTTGTTAGAGTTGTTGATTGAGCAGTAGTAATTCCAGAAGTGCCCAATGAAAATCCTGCAGTGCTTGTTGTACTTAATGAGAAACCAGTAGATGCTGTAGGGGTTGTACTCAAAGAGAAACCAGTTGATGATGCTGGCGTTGTTCCAAGAGAAAAACCAGTAGATGCTTGAGTAGTACTTCCTAAAGAAAAACCAGTAGATGCCAGAGTGGTAGTACCTAAAGAGAAACCAGTAGATGTTTGAGTGGTGCCTCCCAAAGAAAAACCAGTAGATGCCTGAGTGGTAGACCCTAGAGAAAAACCAGTAGATGCTTGAGTAGTATTTCCTAAAGAGAAACTAGTTGGAGCTTGAGTGGTACTCCCTAAAGAAAAACTAGTAGGTTGAGTATTTCCGGCTAAAGAGAAACCAGTAGAACCTTGAGTATTTCCAACTAAAGAGAAACCAGTAGAAGCTTGAGTTGTGCCCAATGAAAAACTAGTAGGAGCTTGAGTTGTGCCTAAAGAAAAACCAGTTGGTGCTGATGTTTTAACAGATGTTGTACTAGGCTGCACACTCGTTGAAGAATTTGTTGCCAAACCAAAACTTGGTGTTCCACCCAGAGAAAAAGAAGGTGTAGCACCCAAATTAAATGTTGGTTTTATTGCAGCAGTAGAGCCAAAATTAGTATTTGTTGATGCAGAAGGTGAAACTCCAAAAGTGGGTACACTAGTTGGCAATGCAAAACCAGATGCTAAAAAAATTACAAATTATTGTTTTAATTTTCACTTAAATATATACAAGTAATTTTTGTTTTATATTAAATGTATAATATATAATAAAATATATAATTTATATTAACTGTACATTAGATAGGTACATTATATTATATAAATTTTATATTTTATCATTAATAATTATTAATTATTATAGTAAACTCGGTTTTGAACAATTTTATTGTAATACAATTTTTATAAAATATAATTTGTATTAGTTGAAGCGATTTCTTCACAGGTGTCACCATTTTTTTTAATTTAAAAATACAGTTATTTTAAATTAATTAATTTTAAATATAATACATACTTGATGATGTAGTAGGAGCACCAAATAAACCCAACTGAGGTTGTCCACCTAAAAAAAATAGTAATTATTACTAAACTAATTTATTAAATTGTTAAAATCTATAATAATTATGTCATCTATGTATATGATTCATAAAATTTAAGATATGCAATCAAGTTTTTGGTACTATTAAGTAACGTGCCATATCTTGAATCTATTAATAAAATATTGGGTAGTGATGTCGTATGCTATCTACGCACTAAATACTAGTGCCGTATGCTATCTACAAATACTATTTATTGGGTAGCGGTGTCATATGCTATCTACAAATATTTATCTACACTCTACAAAGTACAAAGTTAGATCCCACGGGTTTTTATTTAATTTTAATTTTAATTAGTTGTGTCTGTGAATTATTCGCGTGTGTTTGTCATTTATATTGCGTTCAAAATGACTTCAATTGGCGATTTATATAGACATATTATTTATACTGATGATACTTGTGTGAATTTTTTAAAACAAAAAGGTGTCTTACCTAAACAAGAATTTTGTGAAAATTATACTAATTTATACGTAAATAGCAATGTGTAGATAACATTCAGTGCGTAGATAGCGTACGACACCGCTACCAAATATTGTCTTTCAAAAACAGCATACTCTTCAATAACATAATTTTCTATTTCTCCATGGGCAGCAAATTTTATTACTAATTATTTTGACTTTTATAGATTTTCTTTTTATAATTTATAATAAAATAGCTAGGTAATAAAATTATATTTTTGTCGAAAACAAAATTTGAATGGAAATAATATACATATCATATTATTTTCGTACAAAAAGAATAAACATTTTATGTAAAAGAAGTTTCAGCTGTAATTGCACAATAATAAATTTTATCTTTAACAGTAGGTATAGTGTATACGTATTAGTGTATAAAGTATTATAAACTACTATTTTAATACAATTAATTAATATTATAATTATACTTATGTTATTTTAATATTATGATATATGGTAAAGTAAAAGTTTTCATAAAAAAATAAAAAATTTTGTAAATGATAATTACTATAATATATGTATTTATTTTTAATTATATAAATTTCCATAGCGTATATCTATATAAACTTATATTTTGAGGGAGGATCGCAAAAAAAAAAATATTAGCCCTGGACCGTAAAAATTTCATTACGTCAATTTTTATTAACTAATAACTAGACGTAAGTGTGAAATTTAATTTTATTAAATTGAATAAATTGAACTCACTTGAATTATTGACTGGAGTACCCATGATTATAATCTACAATAATTGTAAATAACCCAATAATTCTGTGTTCATTGAATGTACACCATAAATTCGACGCAAATTTATAATTATTATTAGAATATTAAAAAAATTATAACTTCTTTTTGTTTGTAAAAAACGTTTTTTTAATTTTTATCATTAAAATTTAGCATTCCAATCATAGTCTATGATTCCAATATCCAAACCACAGATAACATAAAATTTATCCAAACTCTCAAAGATATCAACTAAAATAAAAGATTATGCTATGACCTATGAGAGTATGAGCATGGCTGAAATATACCAGGTTATTGCAGATATACCCCCTCTTTGATAATAAAATGGCAGCGTAAGGGGCGCAGCTGTTTTCATTGGTTAGATTACTCTATGGTTCCCGCCATTATTTAAATTAATTAATATTATTCCTAAGCAAAAATATCACAGAGTTAGGAAAAATATAGTTGAATATAATTCTTAGGTTAGGTTAATCATGACAAAATAGTTGTTTATAGTTTTGTCATGATCACGGTTGTAGATCTACAACCGTGGTCATGATGTTAATAAAATAAATAAATTTGTATAAAGAATATTGAGGATTCCAAGGAACAAAGTCGCGCCCTAGCGGAATTTATAAGAAATATTGAAATGTAGGTATAGGACACAGCACACAGGTAGTATTATCTTTTCTATGTACATCACATGGGTAAATTATTTAGCCATGTGTTTAGTTATAGTGTATGTAGTATTGTGTTATGTCTTATGTGTACATCACTCTGTAGTCTGTACTTCTGTAGTGTAGTTGTCAGTATTCTAGTCTATGGTAGTTGTCTATGATAGTAGCAAATACTGTATTATGTATTATATTATATTATTATGTACTGTATTATAATACAGTATTTGGTACTTTGGTAGTAGGTTATTAATTTATTATTAATTTAATGGTGAAACTAAAATATTCATTATAATAGTTGAAGTTTTAATTTGAAATGTCCACTTCAGATCAGAATTATTCAAGTCGCTTAAAAGTCCAGTCTTACGATTGTAAAAGGTACTGCTGTGTTCCTCAATGCAATAAGAAATACGTGTAAGTATAAATAAATTAGGTATTATAAAAAAAATTAGAAGTTTCATAAGTAATAGACTGTTATTTAAAATATTGTTTTTTTTTTACAGACGTGGTAATAATACCATAAGTTTTCATGCTTTTCCTAATGATAAACAAAAAAAACGACAGTGGGAGATAGTTTTAAAAATGGGTAGAAAAATTCCTAAATATGCTGTAGTGTGTTCAACCCATTTCCAAGAAACTGATTTTATTTCTAGTCAAAAAGGTAGATAGTTAGATTACTTAGAAATCAAAATTACTAAAGAATTTTACACTTAAATTATATTAGAAAAATCTGTGATTGTTATTATACTTATTTCCAATAATTTAGATCAATTACCACGGAAATTACGCCGGCTCAAAATAAATGCGATTCCTTCATTGAATCTTCCAAAAAGAAAACTGGATAAAAAAATTAATACCCCATCAAAAGAAAAAATTCGTAAAAAATCTGAACGAGCAGAAAAATGATAAATCTTCATAGGCAAAATTTATTTGGTACATCAAATTTAAGGTTAGTAACTTCTTATTTACGTGATTTAATAAATGTATTTAATAAATATAATTTTAACATGTTAATAAATATAATTTTAATATGTTAATAAATAATATTATTTAATTTTATTAAATAAATTTAATTTAACATGTTTAATAAATTTTATTTGTTAATACTTAACTAATCACTTATTTATGAAATAATATGTAATTATTTTCAGTTTAATTAGCATTTCTGAAAGTAATGAAGTAATGAAAGAATTTGAAGAACTTGTTGAAGAATTACCTGTGGAACTATCAAATGCAACAAAAATTTTTACTCTTGATAAATGTATCCAAGTATATCTATTATACCAACCTCCAGGTTTTAAAAATACAATTATGGATCTCATAAGAAATGACACTGATATATTAGCATTTACAGGAATTCCCACTATACTAAAATTTAAGAAATTAGTTGTGGTAGGAAAGTTGGTAGTTTTTAGACTTAATTATAATATAGAATTCTCCTTAAATGTCCACCATAGAATATTATTAACATTAATTAAATTAAAATTAAATTTGTCTTATAAATGTCTCGGTGTCTCTTTTAAAAAGTGCATGTACTAATTATTTTTATGACACAATTGATCTACTTTATTTAATTTTTAAGTCTCTAATAATAATAATAATAATTATAATAATAATAAAAATTATCTGGCCTTAGAAAAAAAAAATCCCCAGTGTTTCATTAATTTCATGTCTACTAGAGTTATTGTAGATGGAACTGAAACTGCTATTGAAACACCAAAATGATTGGCTCGTCAAATTAGAACATATTCCTTTTATAAAGGTCGCCACACTATTAAATTTATGGTAGGTATATCTCCTAATGGGTTTAGAAGAAGAACTTCTGATAAACATATATTTGAAACTTGTGGTATTTTACAAAAGTGTGAAGTTGGGGATTTTGTAATGGCAGATAAAGCATTTCTTATAGAAGAATCTTGTACCAAAGCAGGAGTCAAGTTAATCCATCCACCCTTTTTTAAAAAAAATAAACAGCTCAGATTAGAAGATGGTATGAAAAACACTAAAATTGCAAAAGCTAGAGTACATATAGAGCGAGCTATACAAATAATTAAATAATTAAAATATATCATATATTTAAAGATAAAATGTTGTGGAAGTGCATTTGTAAAGTGGATACAATTCTTCACATTTTATGTGGTATTGCAAATATTTCAAATCCAATAATAGGAAATTATGGATTTTAATTCTTGATTTAATTGTTAAAAAATATAAACGTTTTGTATTGTAAAATATATTTTATTACAAATTTGTTAATATAAATAAATGTGTAAATATAAATACTTTTAAATATGTAATTAATTTTTATTAACTTTGTATTTTATCATGATTCTCTAATAAAAAAGGTAATATATATTTAAAATGAGCAAACCTCGCTTAGATAATATTAATACATACTGGATACTAGATAATATCTTAGATAATATCAATAGTTTGAACTATTGAACACTATTGATAAAAGATTACTGAACGTGAAAACGGCTATTATATTTTTAGAATAGGAATTTTTATTATTAATACTTTTTATTTAGTATTATTAAATAACAGCTTTATTTTATGCATTTGATATTTGAATATTAAATATCTTTTCAACTTTATAAAATTCATTTTGATAATTTCAATTATATTTGTTTTCTTTTAATAATTCATTTGAATCTATATCTTCAGAAATAGCATATACATGTGCGATACTACGATGTGCAATAGATCATAATACAATTATGAATTGATAGAATAGAAGCCATACATTTTTTCATGTTAAATGTCAATATTGGCATATGCCCGTACTGCTCGTAGAGATGTCATTAAAAGTAAAAACCTAAAAACATAATTTATAAACTATCGATAATTATCGATGGCCTCGACTATCGATTATTCTCCACCACTACTGGATACTGGAGAGTGGATAGAGTTATATCTTATAAGTTATAACTTATAGTTATAGCACAGATTAGATATGTAAGTACCTATACTTCAGTAAAATTTAAAGATTTTAATGCCTTATATTGCCAATTTTATCAAACATAATATATCTACATAAAAACAAGAATTTTACGAAATATTCAAAGTCCTATATTTTGTAGAAAAATTAACGTAACGGTTCCAAAATGTAATCACATATATAAAGTACCTATGTGGACACCCAATAAAATTTTCAAATCTAACTTCAAAATTGCTCGAGTTATCTTGAAATAAAGAAATCTAATTCGTCAAAATTTCAGTTTTCGTGAAAAATGCCATTTTTTTCGTCGTTTTTACTATCGCATAGTGTCAATTTTGAGAAATTCGACAAATGTATTAAATAAAGTACCAACTACATCCACTTTTCAACCGGAAGCATATGCTTTTCGTGAAAATCGGAACATTATTTCGGTTAGTAAAAGTGTCTTCAATCAAAAAAAAAAAAGGCACTTAATTGTAAAACCAATACATTCTTAGCTTCGTTCAGAATCTAAATTGCAAAATAATTATTTACAATTTTATAAGTCTTATAAATTAACAAATTTTTAAAGACAAGATCAAAATCACATGAATTATCAGATGTTATTGAAAACGAATAATATTGTATTAATTTAACAATCATTCAAATCCTAAAAAGAGATTATTTTCCCCATATAAAATAGTAATATTAAATAGATAGTTTTATTCAAGCGTTGGTACACCGTAATGTCGTACATTGTTATAAAATTATCTGCTTTTAATTTTCATTAATAACTATTATTAAATATAGTTTAAAATAATAAATTACTATCAATAAATAATTTATAGTAAAATATAACTTAAGGGGGAAGGTCAGGTCCAACAATTTTAATCAAAAAATGGTCGCGGCCGCAGTCTAATTATGGTGTAAGTTATGGGTCAATTTTTTTGAAAATAGTGTTATAATTTAAATAAATATCTCTTTTACGCTTCTTGTACATTTGATTTTACCAAAAATGTTTTTTTAAATACGTAATTATTTTTTCTAGTTATAAAAATTCAAAAGTGTATAATAATATCTTAAAACCTCACATCACAAATCTACGGTACAAGAAGCATAGTGCATGATGTGAAAATTTCAAAAAACTTTATTTGAAAAAAATCGGAAGAAATTAAGTTCATCAAAATAGATTTTACCTTTTTTAATTCTCTGGCCGTAAGCTGGCGCTTACTGGTGGAATATTTTGTAACCTGTCGCTATCGGCGGCTATTTTGTTAAATTATGTTTAATCTATATTATATTTTTCATTTCATAAAGTTTTTTTCTCTAGCTTTTTAATTTGCAAAATTTGTAATTATTTTTCTATATTTAATTCCTTTATATGAGCATTTTCAATTGATAGAACAATAAACATTTACTTCAAACATTTCCCAAATTTTTTGGCTTTTCTATTAATTTTTATGGTAAAAGTATTGAGAAATAATAAGAATAATACTCGTAAGGATTCTAAGGTTTTCGTTTAAACTAAAAATATCAACTTTAAACAGCTATAAAAAAAAATTGAGACTAGTAATAAATAATTATTATTCTATGTCATCAAACGTATCAACCGTTTAGGTACATTATAGTATTTTACATCTATTATACATTTATACTCTATGGTGATGGACATCATATAATTGTTATAATATTTTATAAAAATTTGCGACGCTTATATTTTATTTTATTATTTTTATATATAGGTACTCGTGTAAACATTTTTTTGTTATACTTTTTTTTTAACATTTTATTTATTTTAATGTAGTTGCAAGTTTATAAATAAATTAATAGTCGAAAATGAGTCAAAATATAATTCAATCACGTATGAAAGCACTCGTCAATTCAACAATCGTCAACTGCTAAGGAAATGCAAATTCCGTGCTGGACATTATAATAAAGGTAAGTGAAGAAATTATACAAAGATAGTATTAATAATATTTTAAATAAAAGATAATAATTTCCCTGTGTATTACTATATTTATTACATTTGTTAAATATAATAATTTTAAAGAAAATATGAATGAAATATAAAACTAAATATAATGTTCAATCAGTAAATTTATTTATTTAATTTTTGTAGTTTTTAATAAAATATTAAATTTTACATAGGTAATATTAATTTTTAATAATTATATTATGCAATTAATATTATGTTCATTTAGAGTTTATAAACTTTCTGAATTTATTATAACATAATTTCTATATTTTACGATAATTTAATGATTGGGCAATATTGAAAGTATAGAGACGTGAAAATTTTAATGGGTATAGTTATTGGTATCTAATTGTTACATGAACATTTCGTGAAAATATAGAACTCTTGTAATTTTTTTAAATTTTTAATTTTATCTAGATATTTAAGATTAATCTTAATATTTTAGATTCTGAGCGAAGCGAAGAATGTATTGGTTTTACAATGATGTGTGATTTTTTTTTGTTTTTTTTTTTTTTTATTCTGTAAAAATTTTTACTACCCGAAATAATGCTCCGATTATCACGAATAGGATATGTTTCCGGTAGCAAAGTGGATCTAGTTGGTACTTTATTTAGGTCATTTTTTGAATTTCTCAAAATTGACCCTAAGCGGTAGAAAAAATTTCGAAAAAATGACGAAAAAACGGCATTTTTCACGAAAAATGAAATTTTGACGAATTCAATTTCTATATTTCTCGATAACTCGGGCAATTTTTAAGATAGAGACTTGAAAATTTTTTTGGGTGTTCACATAGCTATTATATATATGTAGTAAAATTTTGGATCCGTTACATTAATTTTTCTACAAAATATTGGACTTTGAATATTTCGTAAAATTCTCGTTTTTACGTATATAATGTTTGATAAAATTGGCAATTTTTGGTATTAGGGTCTGAAAATTTTACTCAAGTATACTTACATATTACATAACATCATACTAAAATATTAGAAAAATCCCTAATCTCAATTTTTTTTTATAGCTGTTTTAAGTTGATATTTTTAGTTCAAACGAAAATTATTATAATCTGACTGAACTTCGCTCAGAATCGTTTTTTCGAATGCAATGGTTTATCATTGCATTCAAATTCGAATTAAAATTAAACGCTATGATTCGCACACCTGTATCCTGTGCGGCAGGAGTATCAGCTCATCTTTTTT
>JAIUCT010000007.1:7637632-7680354 GCA_021307375.1 Tetraneura akinire
TATATACGAAACTTCCCAGTACTTTCAATATAATATATAAAAAATTCAAATTTTTCTATCTCCTCCAATATAAATTTTCTAGGTAAAATTTTTTTTTTGTTCTCAGCTAAAAATTAAAAACGCATTATATAGTGGGACCCCTACGCAAATTTTTTTTGAAATAAAACACTTAGAATTTTTTATATACGTAATTTCCCAGTACTTTCAATGTAATATATAAAAAATTCAAATTTTTCTATCTCCTCTAATATAAATTTTCAAGGTAAATTTTTTTTTTTGTTCTCAGCTAAAAATTAAAAACGCATTATATAGGGGGACCCCTGGGCAAATTTTTTTTCGAAAACAAACACTTAGAATTTTTTTATTTACGAAATTTCCCAGTACATTCAATGTAATATATAAAAAATTCAAATTTTTCTATCTCCTCCAATATAAATTTTCTAGGTAAAATTTTTTTTTTGTTCTCAGCTAAAAATTAAAAACGCATTATATAGGGGGACCCCTGCGCAAATTTTTTTTCGAAAAAAAACATTTAGAATTTTTTATCTACGAAATTTCCCAGTACTTTCAATGTAATATATAAAAAATTCAAATTTTTCTATCTCCTCCAATAAAAATTTTCTCGATTTTCTCAAAATTGACCCTATGCGGTAGAAAAAACGACCAAAAAATGACGAAAAAACGGAATTTTTCAAATTTCGACGAATTCGATTTCAATATTTCACGATAACTCGGGCAATTTAAAAGTTAGAGTTGAAATTTTTTTTGGGAGTTCATATAGGTACTATGTATATGTGATAAAATTTTGGAACCGTTACGTTCATTTTTCTACAAAATATAGGACTTTGAATATTTCGTAAAATTCTCGTTTTTACGTATATAATGTTTGATAAAATTGGCAATTTTAAGTATTTAGGTCTTAAAATTTTACTGAAGTATATTTATATATTAATTAACATTAATTCAAAATATTAGAAAAATCCCTAGTCTCAAATTTTTTTTATAGCTGTTTAAATTTGATATTTTTAGTTTAAACGAAAATATGAAAAAAATGACGAAAAAACGGCATTCCCAAAAACATGGCTCGATGGGAGACGCGTGTGGTGTAGTCGGCGAAATATTCCCGAACGCTATCTCGGTGTATTTGAGCACCGTAGCCAGGCATTGACAGGACGACAGTGGATGGGTGATCGCCGTTTTTTTTTTTTCGTTTTTCTTTTGATGTCTGAATCATCATATCAAAATATTAGAATATCTTGGTACTTTATTTAGGTCATTTTTCGAATTTCTCAAAATTGATCCTATGCGTTAGAAAAAACGATGAAAAAATGACGAAAAAACGGTAATATATTAATCAATAGGTACCTATATTATCTGACTGAACTTCGCCCAGAATCGTTTTTTCAAATGCAATGGTTGTTTAACATTGCATTTAAATTATAATTATAATTAAATACTATGATATGCACACTTGACACCTATATCCCTGCGGCAGGAGTATCAGATCGTCTTTTTTTAAACGTGTGTTCTTTAAGTTTTAAAGTTTACATATAAATAAATATTTAAATTTTTACCATAGTTTCAATTGTAATTATTTACTAATAATTTTGCAGCCCCTATTAAGTGCCGGATTATTATTCGATCATTTCAAAAATATAAATTTCTTTATGATATTTCACTATTTTATTTTTTATTAGAACTTAAGCCTTAAGTCTTTGACCAGAGACAAAACCTCTCCCATGACCTTATATTTATAAGTAATATTAAATTACAAAAAACAAATAATTAATATTATACGAGAAATTACCATATTATATTACTATTTTACTATAATACCAATAATTATCATCCTATTCCCATGTAGATATATAAATTCATAATATGTAGTTATCAATTCTGTAATTTTTACAAAATTCAATCATTTTATTTTATAAATTTACAATTTGATGTATGATAATCATATTTTATTATTTTTAATGTTTAGTCCTGTGCCATAAAAATCATGGCATTGTTTGTTGTTCCCCTTGCCTTTTACCATAATTTCATTACTATTACGTAACATTTTAAAATTAATAAGAAATTTACATTAATATTTTAAGACTTACATATTTGTATTACTTTAATAACTTGGTAGGTATTATTATAAATATTCATATTTACTCTTTAAGAATATTTTTTTTTCTTTTGCCTATTTTACTAGAAAAAAACCAAAATTTACTATTAAACGCAAAAAATGTAAGGCTTGGATGATAAATAGTAATGATGATCACCAGGGCTCGTAAGTTCAAGCGTTTGCATTTTTTTTTTTTTTTGCTACATAGTGCTACATAGAAAAAAAACCCTTTTTATAACAATGGTAGGTAATAAAAATATAGTTTAATAGTGCATATTTTTGCATGTTTTAAATGATATTGGCATATTTAGCATATTATAGTTGATATTTTGAAGTTCTTAACGCATATTATTTTCTACAAATTCAGAATATCTATTTAATAAATTAAAATCTTATATTCTTTCTTGTTGTTTATTTATTTATTTATTTATTTATTTTTTTTTGTACATAGAATTAGATAGATATAAAAAATATAATATAATTTTTAAATATAAGAATTGATTTTTTATTCAAAATTAATTTATTCGTAGATTTAGATTTTTAATTCATTATTGCATGCTTAGTTTTGTATTTTTTAGTGCATGAACTTATGCTCTGATCATCATAATATATGAACTTATAGATACTTCAACTACTTACTATTCAATTTCTTACATAGAAACTAAATATTTTTCAAAGGTAAAAAATAAACCAGCTTAAATACAATATTTTAGTAATTTATTTAACAATAAATTTAATTGATATGATTAATCATTCAATTATTGAAATTAATACTTAGTAAAAAATATATGATTTATTATTTTTTTGGTGGAATATCGAAAGCTTCAAATGCTCCCTCTGAAGGGTCAAGTAAACACCGGAAACTATCCACTGATGGAGGAGGACTCAATCTAAATACTGGATCATAACGTGGAGGAACTGAAAAATAAATGTAAGTAACTCTGTTATTAAAAAAACATTAATTATTAATACTTAATATACCTTGGGAATATAATTTACTATGGCCTTTTAATAAATCACTATATATATATTTATATATTAGGGTGGTCCTTATTTTTTAAATTTAAAAATTTTGATGCAGGACCCTCCCATTTTAGATTCTGAGCGAAGCGAAGAATGTATTGGTTTTACAATGATGTGGGTCTTTTTTTTTTTTTTTTGTTTTTTTTTTTGTTTTTTTTTTTTTAAGTATGAAGACACTTTTACTACCCGAAATAATGCTCCGATTTTCACGAGTGTTGTATATTTTCGATTGCAAATTGGATGTAGTTTGTACTTTATTAAGGTCATTTTTCGAATTTTCCAAAATTGACCTCATGTCACACAGAAAAAGGATGAAAAAATAACGAAAAAAAGACATTTTTCCTTCGACGAATTTGATTCATCGGATAAATTTGTTTATAATAGTAACCATAGTGATAATATAAATATTATTGTTACTAATAGCAACCAAAGTAATAATATTATTATTGTTACTAATAGCAACCAAAATAATATTATTGTAACTAATAGCAACCGCCAACCATCTATATAAACAGAAATTTCCATCGTAAATCTTATATTTCTTTGAGCACCTCCCTGGGGTTGATCATATATTCATATCGCAGATCATAGATTATTGATCAAAGGCTAAGGTCTATAATGAGAATTAACGAACCATTCGGTTATATATACATAATATTGTTAGGTGATTTTTTCCAATTCTCTAGAATTAGCTAGAGGGCAAATTGAAGAAAAAGTTTATTTGTATTTTTCATGAAAACTGAAATTTCGACGAATTCGGTTTCAATATTTTACGATAACTTAGGCAATTTTGAAGTTAAAGACTTAAAATTTTTATTGGGTATTTACATAAGTTACCATATATTAATATGTGGTAAAATTTTGGTACCGTGTTACGTTCATTTTTCTACAAAATATTGGACTTTGAATATTTTGTAAAATTCTCCCTTTTACGTATATAATGTTTGATAAAATTGGCAATTTTTGGCATAAAGGTCTGATAATTTTACTGAAGTATTTTTTTTATTTACCTACATAAAAATCCCTAGTCTCAATGTTTTTTATAGCTGTTTAAATTTGATATTCTTAGTACATCGAAAATGTTATGAAAAAAAATGACGAAAAAACGGCATTATATGACGGAACTTCGCTCAGAATCGTTTTTTCGAATGAAATGGTTTTCCATTGCATTCAAATTATAATTAAAATTAAACACTATGATTGCACACCTGTATCCCTTCCCTTGCTTTTTTTTAATTGTAATGAGTAAATAATTTATGTTGAATTTGGTTATGATGACTTACCTCCTTCCCGTGCCGCAAGAGGGATGAAAAATGATCAAAGTGGGTAGTTTTATGGTTTTTCCGATTTAACTCAAAAACTATTGATCCTATCGTAATAATGTATAGAACTTTTATTATAGAGTTAATTACCCTCTATAAAAAAGTATATAATAATATTTCCTGTAAATTTATTATTTTCGCACGAAAATAGTAAAATATAAATTATTTAATTTATTAGGTAAAATTGATTTTATTACGGTTATTTTATTTTATTTTTAATTATTTAAGTATACCATCAAATCTCTTACAAAAATATATACAATTTATATAGAATATTCATCAAAGTCATGGAAATTGAACCTTCATGGATTTTTACCAGCATTCTGGATATGTTTTTCTATATTTTTATATAACCTAAAAAAACCAAAATAATTTTTTTAATTATTTTATATTTCAAAAAAGTTTCGTTTATTTTACTAACTCGAAGTAAACATTTTTTTTGTTTTTCATTTTTGGTGAATTTTTCATTAAACTCTTCCATGAGTTTCACACCCCTTTCAACAGTATCTTTCACTATATGCAATGCATCAACCACTTTCTTTCCAAATTGGTAATGGATATTGTTTTTCCATTCAATTGGATCAATTTCCAAAAACGATGTGTTTATCCCAAGTCTTTTAATTAATTTTGGAGACTGGTGATTTAATAAATATTCCGGGAACTTTTTTGTTAAAAAGTCCCTAACGTTTTCTATTTTTAAAACCAATTTATATTGAACATTTTCTTCTTCCACTAGTTCTTCACATAGTTGATTCATGTTTTCATACCCTCTGAGTTTTACTGCAATTAGTCTTCTGTTTTCAGTGGATATTCGTTCATCAAAAATAGATAATGGTAACTAACTCGTTGCTGAGGTACCATAAATGGTTTAAAAACTTTGTTAAGCATGATGTTGCTATATGCTCATCATCAATCGAATATGCAAATAATCTACGTATTAAATCAATATCGTTTAAAGGGACCTCATTTACATTCGTTGCCGTAAACCATGATTTGACTCGGCAGATTGCATTTTCTTCGGTTTTTGACAACTTAAATTCTAATCTTAGTAAAAAGATCTTCCAACAATAAATTGCTTTAGCCATCCACCTTGCTTGATGACACGCACCAGGCTTACAAATTATTATTCCACCTGATGGTGTTTCACCAAGTGTAATAATTACAAGTTTCAAAAATTCTTCATAGTCATCTCTTGGTTGTTTTTCTGTTAGCATTTTTAAACAGAAAGATAAAATTTCTTGATGCACTGGTGACAAAATATTTTTTAATTTTTCATTTGAGCTCCATACAGAAATATTTTTGGTGTTTATTCCATTCCATGCATTCTTAAAACGCTTAAAAACTGCAATATCCGGTGCGCATGATATGTGTAATTTTGAGTCAACTATAGCCGCTTGAAGAATCAACTCAAAAATATGATGACGGCATGCTAAGTGAAGAACATCTCTATCCAATCGTTGTTCTAGCAGAGCACACGCTCCATTAAGTCTGCCTGTATTTGAAGACGTAGTATGAAATACAAATCCCTGAACTTTATCAAGTAATGACCATTTTTCAAGAATATCGAATATAGCTGATGACATTTCTAATCTTGTACAAGATGGAATTTGGGGAACACCAAGAAGTTGCTCGAAATTAGGACCTGTTACAATTATAGGCAAACGATCAATTTTTCCGTGTCCTCCGAAGTCAGAAAGTATTTTTCCATCCCAGAGAACAATGGTAAAATCTATATTCAAATTTAAAAAATGTGACCGAACATTTTCAGCGGTTTCTCCTCTAATAGTTACAGATACAGATAGTAATAGATATAGAACGTTACAGCGGTAATTGTTTATTTTGTTTTAGCTTAGAATTACATAAAACCAAGAATAATATTGAACTAGTATCGATCCCATAAAAACTTAAAAATAACCTTTTTTTAGAAAATTAATGTTACATACATTTATTTAAGATATTTAATTTTATATTTAAATAATTAATAAATATATTAAAATAACCGTAATAAAAACAATTTTACCTAATAAATTAAATAATTTGTATTTTGCTATTTTCGTGCAAAAATAATAAATTTACAGGAAATATTATTATATACTTTTTTATAGAGGGTAATTAACTCTATAATAAAAGTTCTATACATTATTACGATAGGATCAATAGTTTTTGAGTTAAATCGGAAAAACCATAAAACTACCCACTTTGATCATTTTTCATCCCTCTTGCGGCACGGGAAGGAGGTAAGTCATCATAACCAAATTCAACAAAAATTATTTACTCATTACAATTAAAAAAATGGGAGGGTCCTGCATACAAAAAAATAATTTTTTTTTCTTCTTCTATAAGTAAGGACCACCCTAATATATATATATATATATATCATACATAAAACTAAAACTAATACTGAACTAAAATTGATAAACGGGTGTTTAGACAGAAATTTTTTGTTAAAAAAAGTATAAAAAAAATTTATTTCAAATTATAATTATCAGCATTTTATTTTTATATTTCAAATTTTGTATTTCTACCCATCATTTCTAAATATGAATTTAATACCACAAAATAAATAAAATTAATTTTAATAAATTTTATTCCATTATAAATACAGAATAAATATTTTATGTCTTAAATTAATGCTTGTATTTTGTATTTGTATGTTTATAAAACAATATGTAAAAGAACTTTGAATGAAAAATATAAAATAATTTTTAATAAGTAAAAATAATATAGTTTAAATAAATAAAGAAAATAGTAATATAGTACTCTAATATTTAACTTACTTAAATTTTTGTCTACTTGTTTTCCTTCTTTATTTAGAACAATAATTTCTTCTGCATCATCTGATTCCTCAGTGTCTAAAAAAATAATAAATAATATACCAAATTATATATAATTTGTGTATTCTAAATTTAATAAAAGAATAAACAAAATATAGTTATTATATAATTAGATATAGTATAAGTAAACACATAACAAAAATAAAATATTACTTACACAGCAAATTACTTGTATGTATATCAGAAAATTTATTACTACGGGGTAATTTTTTATATTTATTTACAGTTCCGGAAATATTTCTTTTTTTCTGTAAAATAAAATCCTCAAAATTAAATTATTTAAATATTATAATTACTGATGACTACACATAAAAATTTTGTTTTTATATAATCGGGTTTCATGTTTATGGGTTTTTCAATAGAGACGCTCAAATTTCGATCAGTTATATCGAGAATGTTATTAAAGCCTTATCTGTCTAATGTGTTGTGAATTTTTCAGTACTGTAAAGCAAATCACCATGTAATAGTGTTGAACAACGTGTACATATAATTAAATTTTATTATCATAATCAGTGCTTAGTTAGAGAAACATTTCGCTAAAAAAATCATCTTTAGCAACAAGTCCCATTTTTAGATGAATGGATATGTTAACAAACAAAATTGTTTGATTTAGGACAATACCAATATACACCAGAACAAAATGCATCCTGAGAAAGCCACTGTTTGGTGTGGATTTTAGTCTGGTGAAATCATCGGTCCATACTTCTTTCAAAACGAAATAGGCAACAATGCCATAACCGTCAACGGCGAGTGCTACAGATCAATGATCAGCAACTTGTGGTTTAATTTGGATATATGGATACTGAGAACATGTGGTTCCAACAGAACAGTTACGTGGCATATAGCGTATGCAACAAAGGACATTCTATGTGAACAATTTGTGGGCATGGTGATATCACACAACAGTAACATAAACTGGTCACCAAAATCGTGTGATTTAATGTCTTTAGACTTTTTTCTTTGAGGCTATCAAATCACAGGTAACATAACCAACAGCATCAATCAAATTCAACCTGAATTATGTGAACACATGGCACCAACCGAAGCCATGTTGAACATTTAAATAATGTTATATTCCATACGTAATTGTCATATAACATTCATTAAAAATAAAAATAAATTAGTGGATATCTAACACACGATTTGTTTTATTTACATTTAAACATCTAGCGTCCTTATTGAAACACCCATTAGTTAAATATATGTATAATATAAGTTTGTTATTCATTTAACTTATTTTCTTTAAAATTTTTTTGATATTAAGTATCATTATAATCATTTAAATAATGCAGTTTAACTCAATATAGTATGTCTCTTAATTGATTAAATAGTAAATTAATTTAATTATAATTTATAATGTATCAAAATTATCATTATTCAAATTATATAGTTTCAAAAAAGCATTATATTAATTATACTAAAATATTTAATTTTTATTAAATATAAAATCAATCAATTAAATAATTTTCTGGTTTTTTAAGATTTCATTAGGACATTATAATTGATGTTATAAAAGTATAAACAATTAATTTAAAAAAAACAATTACTTTAAATTGTCAATACTTTTGTTTTATAATTTAGTGATAAAAAGTTTTTTTAATTTGATGAAATAGAAAATTTGCCATTTTATAATGGCAGTAAAGAGAATGATATCACATAAGTGAATAGGCATAAAATTGCATTTAATTAAATATATAATAATATTAAAAATACCTTAAGTTGACCAAATGCCTTGAATGAAATAAGATTTATATTAATTGGTACAGTTTTAGAATTGAAATGTATTTTAAAAGGCATATTGTTATCAAATGATTTAATACTATAATCTCTATTAAATTTGGTTCTTGGTATAGATATACTAGCTCCTCTAAGTGCTTCCACGGGTTGTACAGTAAACACTGACCGTTTTTCTTGGTTATTAGATATTTCACTACTTAATAAATACATATAACGTGCAAATGATTTTTCTTCTTTAAGCCCTTTAAAATCTCGACTTAAAATCTGAAATGAAAATTTTTTTGTAAATATATTTTATATTTACAACAATAAAATTATGTTTAAAATTAAATTAATTATTATTTTTTTTTTTTTTATAACATCACTATTAATTAAATATTTTTTATCAAAACTAAATTTTAAATTAAAATAAAAAAGTATACATTTTATAATTATGTAATATACATAAAAAATTACCTCTAATTGCTTATCTAATATATCTTCTTGCCACTTTAAAGTTTGTATTTCTTCTTGTAGTTTTGTTCTCATTTCAGCAGTCTTATCATCTTCACTTGTTTCAACTCCCCTAATAAAGAATAATAGTAGTTTAAAGATATATAAATTTTTTAAAATTCATGTGTATTTCTAACCTCCATCTGACTTGATTTTTTGTTTTTTTTTCAATTAAGCCAATTCCTTCTAATACATTAGTAATATCATAAATTCGTCTCTTTTGTTTAACAGCTAACATAGCAGTAGCCTAAAAATAAATTAGAATACAGGTTTATAGATAATAATAAATAATAGTCCTAACCTAATAGTCAAATTAAATATATCTAACATATAGAATGTTATAGTTATAATATGGATAAACCTAAAAGTAATTTTAAGAGATTATAAATCCATGGCATTGAATATATATATATAAACATTTTTTACAAATGTTATATTTTCATTATATTAAAAAACATAGGCGTGACTTGTTCATTTATTATAGATGGCAAATTATTAATTATAAATATTATATTTTACAAATTTCAGATGAATATTAATAAAGAGGTATGCCCTATGCTAATTCTTTATAAATTTTCAAACTATTTTAATTTTATTTACTGTTTGATTTAACTATATAAGTACATCAAATGATAAAATTATATTGTTTTATTAAATTCAAAATGATAATAGTTATTAAAAACTACATTAAATTTGTAATGTAAATAATTATGTTTATTGATGTCTTCTTCTCCTTTGTGTTGTGATTGAATCAAATTAAAATAGATGTATATAAATATATATGTGAATAAATAAACTGCTTTATAATAGTAGGTGTATTATATTAATTTATTAATTGCAATCTATAATTACTATATTTAAATATATGCATTTTTAAATTCTGAGCGAAGCAAAGATGTATATAATGTATTTAAGTATTAATATAGCAATGGAACCATATTTTATAAAATAAATAATTTTAAGTACCTATAAAATATAATAAATGATGATAAATTACTTTATTTAAATGCATTACTCCATCTGGAGAGTTTCGAAGAAGTTCTGCAAACTTGGTTGCTAAGTTTCCCAAAGATTTCTCTTGTCTACCTTTCCCTAAAAGCATTTCTTCAACAGATAATATTTTTGATCCATATTTGTCAGACAATGATGAAATTTCTTCATCACTGCTTTCAACAAGTTCCATTGTGCTTTGATCGTCCATATTTACTTGAAATTTAAATGTATGTAAAATACATTTATGTAATTTAAAAAGCTCAATGTAAATTACTAATCAATCAAAATAAGTTAAAAAAAAAATAATACTTCAATAATTAATACAAATTGGTAAATTACGATAAACGCCTACGTAACATATTGTATAAACTCTAGGATATTAAATACGAATTGTATTGTTCTATTATTATTAGAAACAAATTATTGTCTTAATCTTTTTTTTTTATAATTTATTATTTATATATATCATATACAGATAACTAGATAAGAGATATTGTCTTTTATCGTAATACCGTAATACCATTGATTCTATAATCAATGGTAATACCTATGTAAAATTTGTTTAATCTAATCTGTGGTAAAACCATACAGATTTATTTTGTCATGTGTAAAACCATAGTCATATAATACCATTATTATATTATATTATTATTATTATTATTATTATTATTATTATTATTATTATATTGTATTATTATTATGTATTGTATATCTATATGTAAAACTATGTCCAACTGATAAAAATAAAACAGGAAAAAACCACGAACTAGTTCGTGGAAAAAACAAAACGGCACCGTGTATTATCATTAATACATCTTACAAAATTAGCAAGAACAAAATAATACAAAATTGAAAATACAAATTTCATATAGCTTATAGATCTATAGTTAATTTGTCCTATGTGATAAACTGATATAGTGTTATTTACCATTATATTTATTATTTATTTTATATCATAATAATGTATTATAAATTAGGTATATTATGTTATAGAATTTTTATTTAAACTAAATTCCATGATATAAAATATAATAGAACTAAAATACATAATTAACAAAATTCTATATTTAATGTCACTAATTTAAATCAATTAACATTATACATAATATTTTATTCCACATAATTTAACTTACCTACCTGTTAAAGTAAGTTTTAAAAAATGAAACAAATTACAAATTAATTTAATCGTAAACGTTCAGGACAAAAAGATTATTAGAATAACTATTAACTATAATAACAATAATAAATTAATAATATATATATAACAGTGAACTCTAAATATTAAACATGTACATACATATATCATGACACAGAGCACAGCGGAATATAAAAAAAAATGTTGATCAATAAAATAAATTTATATTATGTTATAATGTTATATGTAGTAGGAAACTAAGAGGAGGATTTGATAAGAAAAATTTGTGACAAATGATTACATTTAAGATTTATGTAATAATTGAATAATTCATTGAGCACTAGTATCCATTACTTACATGACTATCAAAATAAAATATGCATGAGTATATAGCTATATATGTCAATATTCAAAATACCATATTCAACTAAATTTTATCAAACAAAGAAAACTAAAATTTTGAAAAACATTATTTATTATTTTATTAATATAGTTTTAAAGAATACGAATTACGAAAAACGGTCAATAAAATATACATTATCTGTGGGAGCCGGAGGAAAATGAAAATAAACTACACTCGTTTTCATTATCACCTATTTATTTTTAACTATCGAGATAGATAACAATATCTACATTATCTATATTATATATATTATTATTTTATCTGGATGTTTATAAGTTATAGTTGTAAAGTTATTAAGTTATAACTTATAACACAATAATCATAGTAATAGTAGGTACTTTACTATTTTACCATCGATAGAAAAGCTACTCATTACAATGATTTATTATTCCATTATTACATTAGATTATATCAAATTAATCAGGTAAATACTTTTTTAGCCAATAACTGTTAGGTAAACTAATAAATAATAACAAATACCTACTATAAGAGTTGTATATAGAGTTTGGAATCGTAGTCTGGCACTGGCAATTCGGTTGTAGTATTGCAGTAGGTATTTGCTAATAAATAAATTGTATATTCTTTATTGGGTATCCTTTGATTGTTTTAAAGTGTACTGGTAGATACCATAGTTAATCCTTATATTATAAAATTTTTAATAAAATATATAAATTTACCTATACATTAGTTTTATTTTCTTTAATAATAAATAAATAAATAAATAAATAAGAATCTAACATATCATAGGGTAAAAGTACAGTTATTAAATAAACATTTAAAGATTATAGTATGCACTATACATAATGAGACAAAAAATAAAAACAAAAGTTCAATTAATTATGCTTAATATTTAAATATGTCTAGATTAATAAATATCAAAAATGAAAAAAGAGGACATTATTATTAAACAATAAATGTTATTTTAATTGAGAACAAGGATCAAAAAAATAATCAATATTAGTTATCGACTTTATGTATATATTTTATTTATTCTTTATCTCTATTTTGCATTTAGATCCATATTATTAAGTCCACCTTACACGTTTCCAGTAGATCTGTCAGTTATGCCTGTTTTTCCAATAGGTTGTTTATCAAAATATACAGGCAAATTGGAATGTGTGTGGATTTTAGTATGTTGTGAACATAAATTACAATGAACACAATATTGCTGTTATTTATTTTTATAAAAACTTAATGATTTAATATATTATGTAATTTACAAGAATATCCTATAATTATTTTTAAGTATATATTTATAAAATCAATAAACTATAAAAATACAATATAAATAAGTTTAATAAATGTTGTTAAATTGAAAGTATACAATGTCCAAGTATTTACACAATGAGCAATAATTGTGTCAACATGATACATTGACCACCAAAAATTGTTAAGAAATACAAGAGGTTTCTATTCATTCACAGTATTCAGACTCCAGATTTTAACAATATTTTTACAGCTTACCTTAGTACCTTATACGTATGATAAAAATTCATCATGTAAACCCACAACATAAGACAATTAAAATAAATTTTGTTATAATGTACAATTTTTTAAATAATTGGATGAATTATTCACTTAAAATATATCTGAATTTATTTTTAGTAAATAGATCTTAACATTTATTTCTGCCCAGCAACTTGTTTTAAAGAAAATAAATGTATATAATTAATTACATTATTTATATCTAATCAAAGTTAAAAATATGTAAAAAATAAAAATTATAATAAATATTTAGATTAATATTTATATTTTACTTACTGTTTAGCTATACACAAACATAGTTTATTCTTCCAGTTTTAGAATACATATTGTATTATTGTCTATTTATTTAAAATTTCACAAAAGATTAAAATAAGGAAAATAATAAAGACAAAATTAAAAATATATGCAATTGAACTTGTGTATTTTTATTCATGTTTCAATGATGTTAAAGCAGAAAAAATAAAAATGTAAAATTTTTTAACGTTTATTGGAACTACTATCATTGTTCTTTAAAATCTTTGATTTTAAATGTTCTTTGTAATCTAAGATAGTAGACTCCCATTTAGTAGCTTTTCCATTTTCACAGATCCAAATTTCTTCAGCAACCTATTCAAAATAAAATAAAATAAATAATGTTAAGATTATAAATAAAATGTATTGTTAATTAAATGAGGACATTTAAATCTATCATTGTCCAATTTCACTGTTCTTCAATAATTTAATATAATAAAGTGAAGTTTATAAATAATATTATCACACATAAAAAACATATTTGACAGTGATAATACAGTGATATTATAGCACTTCAGAACTCACAACGAAATACAAAAAACAACAACAAAAAAAAAAATTGTGACTAATCTTTTGTGAAGTCATATAAAAAATATTTAATGTTTGTATTATTTTTATTTAAATACATAATCATTTATGTATTACATAGAACAAAATAATTAATTAATAATATTGTGCATTCATTTATCAAATGAAAAAAAAACTATTACTATAAACAATAATATCTTCAAAATTGGATTATTTTAGATATTTATGTTAATAAAGAAAAACCTAATATGTATTCTTGTGAACTTGGTATATTATTAAAGTATAATTAACTCTATCAAACAGGTGAAGCCCTAAGATGTTTAACGAGATGGTCTAAACTTTAAGTGGCTGTACAAGGGGGTACCCAAAAGAAACCGAACTGATATTGTGTGAGATGGTGTAGTAGTAATACCGCATTTTTGCTGATAGGGGCGTATAGAGGAACTTCTCAACAGTCTGTATGCCAACGGTCGTCACCGTAAAAGGTTGAGTTACGTTAGTGTGATTTTTTGATTAAAAGTTATTTTGTGTAATTTTTTGTAATGGCTGATTTGTGTGAACAGCGAGCGGCTGTTAAGTCATGATTTTTGCTTGGTTCAGGATTATATCCATAACACTATGTTTCGTCATCTGTAATGACCTTCGAAAAAAATTTGAGTCATTTTGGGATTTTTCTTTCAGAGAAAAGCATGATTCCACACAGACTTGTTTTTGCTGCTCTGTCAGCAGTCGAGGAATAAATTTTGCAGACACCCATCTCATCCCCAAATCTTCACTTAAAATTCTCTGTACTGAACTCCCATGTCATATCAGATCTCTCCACTTCTTCTTCGATGGTTTTCCATCGATCTTCCATGATCATTTTGTGAATTTTTTTTACATTTTCGTCTGTTCGTACCGTTGAAGGACGTCCAGGGCGAGCTTGATTGTCTATCGACATTTCGCCACTTTTGAAATGGGAAAACCACTTAAATACTTGAGTTTTCCTTAAATTATCACCTTTAAAAGTCGTTTTTAATATTTCAAGAGTCTCTGTGCCCATATTCCGAGCAAAAAGAAGCAATACTTCACAGCCGCACGCTGTTCACGCAAATCAGCCATTACAAAAAACAACGAGTACTCAAAATAATTTAATCAAAAAATCACACCAACATAACTCAACCTTTTACAGTGACAGCTGTGGCATACATACTATTGAGAAGTTCCTCTATACGGCACTATCGGCAAAAACGCGGCATTACTACTACTCCGTCTCACACAACATCAGTTTGGTTTCTTTTGGGTACCCTCTCGTATATCTGAGAAGATGAACTTAGAATTTTTAAAGTAGTAATTATTACTAATTATACTATAAAAAAAAAAAAAAATTGAAAATTATCTAAAACATGGTAGCCTGATTTATTTATAAATTTAGAATTCAGCTTAATCAATTAAAAATTATAATACACAATTTTATACTGAGTATCCTGAACTTATAACATAAATTTTGTATATGCCTTTTACCTGAGAAATAAGTCTGAAGTCATGGCTAACTAAAACCATTCCACCATCAAAATTATTAATAGCTTCTGCTAAAGAATCAATTGTTTCCATATCTAAATGATTTGTGGGTTCATCAAGAAGTAATAAATGTGGAGTTTGCCAAGCTAAATACGCAAAAACAACTCGACATCTCTGACCATCACTAAGTTGACGAATTGGGCATACCTATTTAAATATAATTTATAAATTATTTTTTTTAATTATTATAACATGATATTCACTTGTTGTCTTCCAGTTAAACCATAACGTCCAATAATTTTACGCATTTCTTCTCGTTCCTTTACTTCAGGGAAAGAGTTCATCATATATTCTAGAGGTGATAAATCCAAATCAAGAAGTTCATGGAGATGCTGATGATATCTAGCTATTCTTAGATGAGAATTTTTTCGAATCATTCCTTCAGTTGGAAAAAGCTAAAATGTGTTATATTTAATTAATACTAATACATTTTCGAACTAAATATATTCACTTACTTCACCATAAAGTAATTTTAGAAGAGTACTTTTACCAGCTCCATTAGGTCCAACTAATGCAAGTCTTGTGTCCAAATCAATACCAAATTCCAAATTTTTATAGATATACGGCGAATTATCATTGTATCGAAAACTGACATTCTAATATAATATATTTTAATTATTAAATAAATTATTTCATTTTAATTTGCAATAACAATATGTATCTCTAAATATGAATAAACATCTAATATTAATTACCTGAACCATAATAACTGGTGGAGGTATAGTCCCACAAGAAGGAAAATAAAATGTAACTAATTTATCACTGGTTACTTTATCAGTTAAACCTTGTGCAACCATTTTTGCTAATGTTTTTTCTTTACTCTGGGCTTGTCTAGCAAGTTTTGCACTTCCATGACCAAAACGTGCAATATAATTCTAAAAATTAATATTTTTTTTTTTTATAAAAAAAAAAAGCATTATTCCTATGTATTCGTGATTTACAATAATTTACTTTCATATGAGCAATTTGATCTTGTTCCCAATTATATTGTTTCATTTGATTTTCTAGTTGTTCTTCTCTCGTACGAACAAAAGCATCATAATTACCCTAAAATTATTTAATTATTATTGATAGATAATTTTTAATGTGATTATATACATACTCCATAAAATTTAAGCCTCTTTTTATCCAAATGAATAGTATTAGTACATATACCATTCAAGAAATCTTGAGAATGTGATATTATAACCAAAATTCTTTTATACCTAAAATTGAATTATACTATTTTATATGTTAAAATTAAAGGTAATTAGTAATTAATAATTATTATAAAAGTAAAACAGAAATATAGTATGAACTATAAAAAACATTTTATTTGATTTGTTGTTAGATTACTTTATCAGATACCAATTAATAATAATAAATTAATAAATTAATTAATAACCAATTTGCAATTATAATATTACAATATATAATTTATATCCATCAATTGTTACATTTAAAATGCATACACAAGAACAAAAATTAATGCATTGAATTGTTAGATTTTACTGGCTTTATAAATTCAAATTAAATGTTTAAATATCATAAAATATAGCATTATATATATATATATTTTTTTATAATTTTATTGGGTTAAATTTATTTTAGACTTTTTATTTTATTTTATATTAGACTTACGATTTCAATTCTTCTTCAAGCCAAACACATGCATCTAAATCTAAATGATTGGTTGGTTCATCAAGTAACAATAAATGCGGTTTAACATATAATGCTCGGGCTAAAGCAATTCTCATTCTCCAACCTCCTATTATATTAATATACATAATTAACAACCAAATAAATGTAAATTAAATATATTCATCAATAATTTAATTGATGACTATATAAATTACTCATAATTAGTTTAAAAATTACATCAAATTAATTAAAATAAAAGTTATTACCAGAAAAATCTTTTGTTTTCTGATTTTGCATTGATTTAGAAAAACCAAGACCGTGTAATATATTAGCAGCTCGAGCTTCAGCTGTATCAGCACTAATATCATCTAATCTTTCATAAACATCCATTAATTGATCTTGTGACTCTATCATAAATAAATATATATTAAAAATATTTCAACTGTAAACAATTAAAATAATTATTAACCATCATCAGGACATGCTATTAACTCATCAACAAGTTTTTCAAGTCTAATTCTTTCTTGATCCACTTCCATAACACATTTAAGTGCAGATTTTTCTGATGCTGGCATTTCTCTAGTCAAATGAAAAATATCAATTTGTTCAGGAATTGGAACCTCTCGATTTCCTAATACTGATAATAGTGTTGATTTTCCTTATATATATATATAAAAAAAAAAAAAACTCAAATGTAAATTTATAGCAATGGAGTAATAAAGTAATAATGAGCAACCACAACTGTTTTACTTACCACTTCCATTTAAACCTATCAAACCATAACGACGACCACAATTCAATTCCAACATAGTATCTTGTAAGAGTTCACAACCATGGAAACTTATTGATAAATTATCAATCTTAACATCTCTGGACCTTGGGTGAGATGCCAAACTACCAGTACAAGCACGAGCTTCAGCATTTAACTTTGCATCAGCTTCTAATTTTTTACAAAGCAACTCTAAAAAATTAAAATTAATTTAATTTAACTATAGGTATATATTTTAAAGAATATGACTTATTATAAATTTCAAATTTAACTTGATTTTAAAACTTTGACAAAATAGAAACACAATTATTACTAATCTGCTTAAATTTCATAAATTTGTATCAGATGCTCTTTCAGTTAAATCTAGTGTTGATGTTATATATATATATATATATATATATATATATTATATTGTTTTGTGTATATTTTATCTACTTCAAATGATTGTTAAATAAATTAATCTAAATTCTGTAATGGGGCAGTGCAAGTTTACATAAATAAATAAAATAAATATATGATATAATTTTAAACATAATTTGTACCTTTAATTATATTATAATTTAAGATGTAACTATTATTTTTATATCCACTTATTAATTCCAAAATATTAAAAAATATGTACATGATTATTATTTGTGGTGTCATAATACATTTTATTTGTATACATATGCATTGTACAAAACATAAGAAAATAATTGAAATTTAGGAAAGTTTTTCATAAGCATAAAAATTTAAATTAGTAACATACAAATCTTGATATATTTTTAAAAATTTGTGAGATAATCGATTGATTGATAAATTATAGATAAATATGTTTCTAGATTTTTTTTTTGTTAAGTGGAAAATTACTTTTACTACAAATGAATAAATTTTAGTTTAAAATTTAAGCTTTATTTATAGCAATATATAAAATAAATTTCTAATAATAATGTATACAGCATTATTTCAATAATTGATTGATACACAATAATGTATTATATAAGAATTAAATACATTACCTTCTTCACTAATAGGAACATTTTCATCACCATTGGATATTCCATTTGCATCATTTCCTTTAGATCCAGCTGGTTTAACATTTTGTCGTGCTTTTGCTGCATCTTTCTTTTTTTGTTGTTGTCTCTTTTTAGAATCAGATGGCATTCTAAATATAATGTATTCAATAAGTTATAATATAGAATTCAATAACAAAAAACTATCTATTTTAATTTTTTTCACAATTACTAATAAAAAAAATATTATTGCAACAACAAGTATGAGATATACATGTATATCATAATTATATTATGATATGAGCAATAAGTTAAAAAAAAAAAAAATGCGTATAAATCAAATTAAAAAACATCTAATTTTATCTATTATTACTGCGTCTAAAGACATACTTATTTTTTTATATAATTTAAATAAAATATTGAATAATTAAATCACCTAACATACTTAATTGTCAAATTAGATATAGTTCATTAAATCATTACACAAAGGATAAAACTTTAAGTAGGCCAATAGTAAAAATCCATTGGTTTCATGTTCATAACATACTCATACCTGAATTTAAAATAGTGGATGCAAACGAATATAAATTACTTTCAAATATATTTCTAAAAAGTATAAGAAATAATAAGAAAAAGTATGAAACTTAATGAATTTAGCACGAGCTTTCCCAGTTTTCAAAACTGAAACATGATGTTGTGTACAATATTTACACCTTCATAATTTAATATATGGCTATAGATACGGTGTTATAATACCGTGACCATGATTATTTTATTTAATCTTCAACCATGGTATATAAATATGATAAAGATATAAAAATTATGCCCGCGAAAAAATTAAAACAAATACATCAATAAAATAATGAATTAAATTGAATAAATTTAAAAATTTTGAAATAATTTGTTTTAATTTTTAGGAATATAAGTGTATAAGGTATAACCATAGACCTATATAAGTTTATATGACTATGGATATAACCAAACGGTTATTTATTCTTTCTGGAATAAAGCGACATAAATACCATTTATAAAATAATTATTTATTTATTTTGCATTTGACTTATCGGCTTAGTTATAAGGTTATAACATATAAAATGATAGTTAAATTCTTAAATGCAATAAATTAGACAGAGATAAACTATGTTAAATGAGTAAGAAATTATAGGAATAAATATGTATTAGATAAATTTAAACTTAAAATTACAATAACATAACTTTTAAGATGTGATAAAACTATCCTATGTTTATCCTAAATTTAAAGGTAACTAGGCCAGGAACTTTGTTGCTTTTTTGAGTGGTATTTCTAGATTGTTCAACCAATTAATTATCTCTGTTTTAGCTTCATGTAATTTTGCTATTCCTCCTTCAAATTTAGTAATTGGACATTCTTCCACGATATGCTTGATAGTTTATTCAATTCCACAAGAGTAAAGAGGGAATTGTTCATTCCCCATTTATGTAGTAAACTTTTACTTCTGCCTTTTTCAGTTCTTATTCTATTCAAGGTTGACCAAAGCTTCTGTGGGAGATCAAAACCCGGTGTTCTTGTTTCTGGGTTTTCGGTCAACTCCTTGTACACCCGAGTCTTTCCATCGTGTTTTCCATGTTATCGATAGAACTTCTACTGGAAATGTAAGGTCCCATTTTGGGTGTCTCGACTTAATCCTTTATGAGGGTGTGTAATAATATCTTCATATAATGGTAGTTTAGGGTTTCTTTTAATCTTGTTCACTATGGGTTCTGCTTGCATCAATCTGCGCAAGTCCGGTAGGGCTATATTTACCAGACCGGTAACCATTGTACTTCAGTCGTTTTTATTGTGCCTGTTATAATTCGCATCGTTTGGTTTAATTCCGTATCTACCTTTTTACAATATGAACTCCTAAACCAAACTGGAGCACAGTACTCAGCTACACTGTATAATAGGGTTAATCTTGATACACGTAGAACTCTTGCGTCATATCCCCAGGTCGATCCTGCTAGTTTTGAAATAATATTATTCCTTGTCTTTAGTTTATTTTTCAACCCTTCTAGATGTTTTTTAAATGTCAAGGCTCTATCGATTTTTATTCCGAGATATCTAGAGCATTCTTCACTTGGTATGTAAATGTCGTTAATTTGTATTTCTAGCTTCTATAAAATAATAAATAATTGATATAAATACCAATTCATATGTTCAAAGTTACAACACTGTGAATCTTATAATGGAAACACGAAACGAAACAGCAACAGGCCAACAGCACGGCGGACAAACGTCTTAGGACTTCCTGGCCATATTGGCAAAAACAGCCCTTTTAAGGACTACCCACAATATAAAATAACAGATTTCATATATACAATACAATTAATATTAACTATTATAATTTTTAATGCAATATAAATTAAATTAATTTTTTTTTTTTAATACAAATTTAATATTTATTTTGTACAAACAAAATATTTGTTAGCATGTTATAAATGTTAATTATTTAACATTTACTATGCAGGGGCATATTTAGGATTTTGTCAAGAAGAATGATCATTGGAAAATATTAAATTGACCCATGAGGATCTAAAATTAAATAAAAAAAAAATACTAAAAAAAAGGTTACTGGGGGATTTATTCTTCATACCCACCTAATACATCACTGTTACCAGGCGCGGATTCAAGGGAGGGTCCATGGGAGCAATGGCCCCCCCCCAAATCCAGAAGAATATTAATTTTAAAATTGAATAATAATATTGTTCTGAGTGGGTATTTAATTTGTACTATTACTTTGTTTTCTATATTATAGGATATAGAATATATTATAATTAGGGCTGAGGACTTCTAGTTCTTAAATATATTGAAATATGTATGCGCATTTATGTACTAAAAAAACAAAAAATATGCGTTTAAATATGCTCTAAAAAAATGTATTAAGTACAGAATGTTAGTACTACATTATTTATTTATTTAATTTAAAAATTTTTCACTCTCTGTATCTTTTACTTCTTGGATTTCTTCATTTATATATATATATACGAAAATAAAATATTAATTTATAGTTGGTACTATTGTTTTTTTTTTTTTTTTTTTATCTGTATTTTCTTATCCGCATAACTGTCGCATTTGTGTCGTTCCATTATACAAAACGAATATAATTTTATTGTCAATATTAGCATCTTTTATAGTGTAAATTGAAATAATAACGTATTATTTTTATTCAAAAAAATTGTATTAGTATAGATTTTGTATAGATTAAATCTATTTTAATCATCTCTACTTTAACCTGTACTAATTAATTAATGGCCCCCTCCAAATAATAATTCTGGATCCGTGCCTGACTGTTACCATAATTAATAAACTAATTCATTTATAATTATTAATCGTGGTATATAGTATTTGTTATCTTGATTCTAGATGATTATACATTTATAATATTTACAAGTTACACCATGATTTTACTACCTCAGTAAACACATAAATATATTAAAATACATTCCTATTTCTTTTCCAATATACCAAATCTAAAAACTTGTAACATTTTTTAAATTATAAAAATTATAGAAAAAAATAAATATAAAACTCAATTTAATTTGTTTTACATGTATAGTATATGTTATATTATATTTATAAATTTATAAATAACTTATATACATTACAAAGAAGTTTGGATTAAAATAATCCAATCAACAATAATAATACTTAAAATATATATTTTAACAACTACAATTAATATAATACTTACTCTTTGAATAAAATAATTTGACTTAGATAAAATATAACATTCCTTATTTAAATTATATCATTATAAATGTATATATAGAACTATCAAAAAACAAATACAAATTTGAAGTTTAATTTAATTATATAAAAAATTCAAAATAAATTATAATGGTTAAAGTGACATAAAAACAAAGTTATATTTTTAATTTTTATAATTAACAGTCCTAGACCATATTGGTATATATAACAATAAAAGTAACCAATGTTTAAAATTAATTATATTAATATATAGTATTATAATTATTAATTACCTATCTGAAAATGTTAAACAGTGACATATAAAGCACATATTGTTAAAAGGTCTAAGTGTTAAAAATAATTTTTTTTTTTACATTCCTCGAATACTTTTCTAAATATACATTCCAATATACATTATTTATATTTCTAAATACAATAAAATCTTCCAACAATATTAATCCAATATTCCAATTTAATATTACCAACAATAGCAATATTTTTGTTCTGGTACTGAATTTTCATCATTACATCGAACAACATTAGTATCTTCTAATTTTTCCCATAAACTTGGAGTATTTATAATCTATTTTATGCATAAATTAATTTTATTACAAATATAAATATACCATAACATATTATATTAAACTATGTAATACTCTTTTTTTTTTTTTTTTTTAAAAAAAAAAAAAGAATAAATGTAATTAAATCAATTATATTATATTATTTAGGAAATACTTAATTAAAATTAATTAAAAATCATACCTAAATATAATTTTAAATAAAATTAATAAAGTGCAACTAAAAAATTAAATTTGAAATATTTTTTTTTTAAAGAACACAAAATACATATTTAATAAGAATATAATTATATTACTTCATTAAATCAAATTCTATTTGAAATACTAAAACCTATAGATTTTTTATAGTTTTTTACTCCTATCAATTGTTTAAATTTTACATTAAATAATTTTATGCAATTAGAAGTATGTAAAAATGTATAAAGACAATAACAGTTATTATGGTTTGTGTAAAAGTATTTTAGTTAATTCAGATTTAAAAGCCTAAAATTTGAGGACATTAGCGTACACAAAATTTTAGTTCGGTTAAAATTCACACTATATAGATTGATTATAGGCTCATGATGGAGGACTTTACCCTCATATTTTCCCCACTATATCTTATATTTTGGGGAGGGTTAGATACTAGAACCCTACCACTGTATATGCCACTGATTGAGGCATTTATAAACGGAAATATTCATATAAATATAATAATTATATGATATAGAAATACTGGCTGTCTCCCAATATGCGGTCTACCACAAAATATGCGGTCTACCACAAAATATGCGGTCTACCAGAATGGAAGTGGTTAAAAGGTATTTCTTAGGTACATATGTAAGTTGCGGCCCGGTATTTCTCAGGTAATAGGTAAGTTGCAGTGCGTGTGCATATAAACAAAACGTACATTGTCTCGGTACTACGCGGCAAATAAACAATTTTCATTGGTTAGTTAAAAAATACAAAGGTCTCACGAAGCGAGGTTTTAGGTCACACGAAAGCACTGGCCATCCGTACCAGTATCCGTTCAATAGGGTAGGTATTAGGTAGGTATGCTATAGTCCCTTGGGGCGTAGCCCCATCCCCACGAAAAGTGCCGCAAAGCGGCGCTTGAGGAAGTGAGAGAAGCCGGCAGGCGTAGCGAGCATCCCTTCCACTTGAAAAGAACTGCGATTTTTTTTTTTATTAGATATAACACATAACATTGGTAGACCATATACTATACTCATATTTTATAGTTAGGTAGTATGCAATAAACAGGTAGACCGTATATTGGGAGACAGCCGAAATACTAATAATAGTACACATGCTTTAAACACAGGAATTTTGAAATTAGAAAAAAGTGAATATTTTGAAATTTTTAAATTTCTCTAATAAATGTATGTCTTTACAAAAGCATTTAACAAGTGAATGGAGGAAAATTCTTAATAAAAAATTACAAAAGCTATTCCAATAGCATGCAAAAGATGTCACAATTATTTGAATTTTTAATTATGTTAGAACAAATCTGTAAATCAATAATATAACCTATTGATATAATTTAATAATTATTGTAATTTTTAAAAGTTAATAAATCAATAACTTGTAAATGTGATATTTAATTATTATGATAATTCAAATAACTTATTTTAATTACTTCTCAAAATTAAGATGTATGAGAATTGGGTAATAATTTTATTCTTAATATAAAACATTTTAATAACATAAAACAAAACTAAACTAACCATAATAAATAGTTTAAATCAATCAACTTACTTTTCTAACTAATTCTTCAAAAGCCATAAAAACTCCTTCCTTAGTTTTAGCACTAGTTTCAATAAATAATGTTTGATGACGACGAGCAAAAGTAATACCTTCCTCTCGAGAAACTTGTCTATCCTAAAAATTATTTTAAACGTATATCAACTGAAAATGTATTTAGTTTAATTTATATTAATATTAAAATAAAAAATATCTAAACAAATATTCAATCAATATCAATAATATATGTATTATATATTATTGTATAAACAAATAAATAAAGGTTATTAACTTATAATTTATAAATATACCTAATACAATGAATAATATATTACTGTTTATTATTATCTCACTATCAAAAAATATACGTTAATGAAAAATATTTTATATTATTTAAATAATAGTAAATCATAATATATATATATATATATATATATATATACCCGATCAATTTTGTTTCCAACAATCATTTTAATGATGTTAGGTTTGGTAGAGTATCTATTAAGTTCATTAATCCATGTTTCTAGGCATGTAAACGAATCACGATTTGATACATCATAAACAAGTACAGCACCTTGACCATCACGATAATAATTTGGAGTAAGTGTACGAAATCTTTCTTGTCCAGCTGTATCCTAAAAAAACCCATCAGATTATTATTATTTTTTTTGTTTCCCATTGATTTATAAATCATTACTTACCCACAAAGCTAATTTAATATTATTATTATCAACTGTTATTTTTTTCATTTTAAAATCTACACCAATGGTAACTGCATTGTCTATATTAAACGAATCATCAGTAAATCTGCATAAAAGACTACAAAATACATAAATATTATTAAATTCAATACAAATTAACAGAAAATAACATTACATTATGTAAATTAAGCCTGGTTTAAATGTCAGAACTTCTATAATGAAATATCTAAAGACAGTATTGGTACAATATAAAAATTGTACAACAGAAATTTAAACAATCAATCTTATGTAAACAGTTTACTGTCAAACAGATAATTTGTTATAGAAATATCCAGGGCCGGATCTAGGGGGGGGCGAACCGGGGCACTTGCCCTGGAAGTTTTGGTCGGGGGGCGCCAAATTACAAAATAATTTGTGTATATATATTAATAGTTTTTTTTAATCACTTTATAATAAATGTATTTTACAAATTACAATTTCTATTTCCATTTGACTTTATGATAATAAACTAATAACAATGAGAAAAACCTACTAACTAAAAAAAAAGGGAGCTAATTTATACTTTGCCCCGGGTAAAAAATATACTAGATCCGGCACTTGAAATATCATCTTATGAGTTAGGCTTTAAGTGAACACAACACAAAAGTTCTATTTATTTCTAATAATTTTTAAATTAAACTTTAGACTTAAAACATATTACAAACACATATTTTTTGAATGTCTTATAATTAAAAAATATCCTTCAATATTTAATTTACCATGATTTTCCAACTCCACTTTGACCAATCAATAAAATTTTTAATGTTGTTAAAACTGATGGATCCATTATTTTATTCTTAATCTGCCTTCACCTGTAATTTTTTTTACAATTAAATTAATTTAATTATTTATAAATAAATAAATTATATTAACATAGTCATTTGCACAGTGTTTGAATGTACCCGAGCATGCCCCATGATTTTACCGAGGGGCCCATATGCTATTAAGTTATCACCTGAATGATATAATATTTATAATATTTATCAATGTATAATTTTAATAAAAACTATGAAGATAAAGTGTTAAAAATTTAATTTATTTACATCCATGCAAAAATTAATAAAGTAAAAAAATTTAAAACCATATTAGACATTGTTAAGTATTATAATAGTTATTATATATCAATATTTTTAACACAATTTACTCTTATTATACATATTATGATAAATTTTATGAACGGTTACAATAATTTTATGTAAGTAATAATAATATAATATGACAGAGGTATGATACTCAAGTACTTTGAAATGGTATAAAATCACATTTCTCTCTAATAGTCGAATAATTTTATCTAAAAATATTATTTTAATATTAATGTATCTACTAAATTTAAGTTAAATAAATAAATACTTACCTACCTTTAAAATAGCTACTGAAAACAAAAGAATACAAATACCTAACTAAAAAGTTTAGTAATATTAGGAATTCCTTTAGATTATTTTCTGAGAAAGTAAAAAATATACTAATATATTACAAATACGGTACAATAAGGTATATGAATAATAAATAATATACTGTGGAAAAAATAAAATGGAACGCTACTGCTACATCACAGAATATAAAATTAAATATTAAAATAGTAAAAAACTTTACAGTATACAGATTAGCAGATAATAGAAAATTATACAAATGATTTTAATTTTGATAACTAAAGTTGATAACACTGAATTGCTGATACTGTATTACTGCGTAGCACGATTTAAGATATTCTATATATTAATATATCTTAAATCGTGCTACGTAGTGCGTGATTTATAATCAATGATTAAACTAACTGAAAAATTTCGTATATAAAAAGTTTAAGTTTTAATTTTGAAAAAAATTTGCGCAGGGGTCCCCTTATAAATTGCCTTTTTACGTTTTGTATGAAAAAAAATCCCTTCCTTAAAAATATGAAATTAAAGAGTTAGAAACAAAATTACTTTTTGTATATACCTACTACATTAAACCAACCGAAAAAATTCGTACCGATATAAAAATTTTAAGTGTTTAATTTTGAAAAAATAAATTCCCAGTATAAAAATAATCATTTGAAGTGATAGAAAAAAATGCATTTTACCATAAAAATGACCTTAAAATTTTGGATATATTTTTTTATTCAATTTGTAATTATTAATAAGGTATTTATACCTATAATTATTATTTATTATTTTATTAAAAATAAAATGAAAATTTTAAATGATGATAATGCTGACATGCATATTTTTTGGCAGTTTATGAGTAATATTATTCATTCTTAACATACCAAAATATATATTACAATTTATGTAAAATTAAAATTCTAAGCAGTGTTGGGAAATTTTCTTTTTAAAAGGATCTCGTTCAGTTCCTCGTTCTTTTCCTAAAATATATGAACTCGTTCCAGATCCCTGTTCCTTATTTAAAAAAGGAACTCGTTCCAAATCCAGTTTCTCTAAAAAATGAACGAATTCCACTTTTTACTAACATATTATTATATACAAGTTAAAAACCACAACTTAAATATTAGTTTAATATAAAATTCTTAAACTTTTATAAGTGTGATAAAAACATAAGTAACACTAATATAATATATAATGTATAATTTATATACATGGCTGCATACGAATTGCGTCCGAAAAAAAAATTATAGGTATATTGTTCCACATCCGAATTGCGTCCGCGATATTTTCGTGACAGGTCTGAATTGCTTCCGCGATATTAAATATTAATACTATTAAATCGTCAAAAACTCAACAATAAATTAAAACGAAAAGCTCTGGATGATCCTTGTGAAAAGCCATGTAAAATTATACATCGAGAATTACGTGAAGAAGACGTAAGTACATTAACCACTACGGATATATCTCGTATTAGAAAATATATACATTATGCTCGCTCGTTAAGAATACGCGGACGCATTCGGACCCATCACAAAAATATCGCGGACGTAATTCGGATCTGTTGTTGAAAACGCGCGGACGCAACTCGAACAAAATGCAGTTTTCGGACGCAATTCGGATGCGCCGATATATATTATGTTTAGTTGCTTAGCAAATTATTAAATAACAATATATATATAGTTTTTATTATTTATTTATATTATAATAAATATATGCATATATCTGTATGCATTGATAATATATAATTTTTAAATGACATTATATTATTATAAGTAATAATATGTACTTTTATATTTTTATAAATTATAATATTTGCTTGAAAAAATTTACTTATTCGTGTTAAAATGAATCCGATAGAAGATGACGATCCAGATAATAATTTTGTCGAAGTGTTCACTAAAAACCCATATCGCTACATTCACGGAGATCGTGATATAGACATGATAGAATTTAGCCGACCTTCATATTGCATTAAATGTAAAATTATGACCGGACACAACACACCTCCACGATTAGTTTTAATAAAAAATGGTCGTCCTGCAATGTCGTCGTTTTGTTGGCGTTGTCGGTCAAGGAAAATACGACTAGTTTCATACAGACTTTATCGAGTAAAAACCGGAAAAAATATTGTGTATTAAATTATTACCAGTCTATTAATGATATATTATTAGTCATTAGTTTATTACTTATACAGCCATCTAGTTTATACTTATAATATAGTATTTTATAATTTATTTTTTAAATAGGAATTTAGTAAAGAAAAGAAAAGCCAAAGGAAAAACTATCTACCGAAGACATTATTGACAAATTAAAACTTAACAGAAAAAACGTTGTTAAAGTATAAAAACAAAGAAAATTATTATTTTCAATCTAAATTATAAAAAAAAAAATTGTTACAATTTGTGTATACGTATTATGTTTCATTTAGGTTTTAGGTATTATAATATAATGCAGATTTTTTAGTAAATATTTATTACATATACTTAAAACAACAAATTATTTAGAAAAAAAATGTATTAATATCACATTTATATCTAAAATTATTCGCAATATTACGTAAATAATCAGAAATGTAGTTCGGTTTGAATAATATATTAGATTCTGAGCGTAGCGAAGAATGTATTGATTTTACAATGATGTGTGTCTTTTTTTTTGTTTTTTTTTTTTTTTTTTAAGTATGAAGACACTTTTACTACCCTAAATAATGCTCCGATTATCACGAATAGCTTATGTTTCCGGTAGGAAACTGGATGTAGTTGGTACTTTATTCACGTCACTTTTCGAATTTTTCAAAATTGACCCTAAGAGGTAGAAAAAACTACGAAAAAATGACGAAAACTGAAATTTTGATGAATTCAATTTAAATATTTCACAATTAGTCTGGAAATTTAGAAGTTAGAGACTTGAAAATTTTATTGGGAGTTCACATAGGTACTATATAAATGTGATAAAATATTAAAATTTTGGAACCGTTAAGTTAATTTTTTTAAATAATCATGAAAATTGGAGCATTATTTTTGGTCAAAAGAGTAGCTTCTGAGTTCTGGCATAAAAACAAAAAAAATACATATTGTAAAACCAATACGGTAATACATTTGTTGCATCGCTCAAAATTTAAAACATATACTACGGACCTACGACCTACCTAATTATATATATTTTTAATATTTTGACAAAATTGTTTATTGAAAATTAATTAAAATAAAAAATAAAAGATAACATTTTTAATTTTTATATAAAACCTATTTATTTTTTATTTATTTTAACAATATACGAGTAGTAACCTACAGCATATTCTGGCACATCGCACATACGTATAATGTATAGATCCACTCCTTATTTAATAATTAATATAGAATTTAGAATTTCAATAAATGAGAGTATATGGAAGACATTTGATATATACACATTGATATGAACTTCGTTTAAATTTATATTTCCAAATGTAATATTTTATCATTGCATTCAAATTTTAATCAAAATTCAACATTATCCTCTTTAAACCTCTATCCCTTCCACACCAGTACCCAGTGGCGCCGAGTTTAATACATTTTTGTGGAGCAAAATTAAATTATTTTTGACCCACCCACCTACCCCAATAATTTAAATTTTATACTCTAGAAGTTTGAACTATCAACTATGGTTATAGTAATAACAATAATTATCATTTTACCTTATTCCTTGAAAATATACAAACTTATTACTACTAATATTAAAACTATTCAGAGGCGGAACTACATATATACAAAGGCGGGTTTTTCCGCGGGCCTCGTCGTAGAAGGGGCCTCGCCGTATATTTGTAAAAAGAAAGTATTGTTTTTGCACTGAATGGTTATTATTGAAATTATAAAATTTATAGTATAATAATAAAATAATATTATTTGGGTGTATTAAGAACTTTTCGTTTCTTATACATATTGTACTTAATACTTAATAAGGTAATAACACTATTATAATATTTATGTCTAAAAAAAAGGTTTACGTTATCGCATTTTGCATCAAGAAAAAGAAGAATCATAGATAATCATGAGAAATATAATAATGAACAAAATGCAGCTCAGGCTCAGAGCATCAGCTGTTTAGATAATACATATATGTATGATAAATATTCGTGGGTTAGATTAGGCTCCGTAAGCTTTGTATAATATAGATATATCCGTGGTTTAGATTAGGCTCCGTGGGCTTCGTTTGATCTTGCCACATAAAATTATCACTTATCACGATTTACTATAAATATGGTAATTACAGACTATATTATCTTATGGAAATTATGTACAATCTATGGAAATTATGTACATTCTATGGAAATTATATACAATCTATGGAAATTCTGTACATTCTATGGAAATTATGTACATTCTATGGAAATTATGTACATTCTATGGAAATTATGTACAATCTATGGAAATTATGTACAATCTATGGTAATTATGTACATTCTATGGAAATTATGTACAATCTATGGAAATTATGTACAATCTATGGTAATTATGTACATTCTATGGAAAGTATGTACAATCTATGGAAATTATGTACAATCTATGGAAATTATGTACATCCTATGGAAATTATGTACATTCTATGGAAATTATGTACAATCTATGGAAATTATGTACAATCTATGGAAATTATGTACAATCTATGGAAATTATGTACAATCTATGGAAATTATGTACATTCTATAGAAATTATGTACATTATATGGAAATTATGTACATTCTATGGAAATTATGTACATTCTATGGAAATTATTAAGTTTTGTTTTTGTTGTTGTTTTCCATATTTATTCGTAAACAGATTATGAAATTGGTTTAAAAATCCATTATACGTAATAGGTATATTTTTCTATCATCTAAAAACTAAAAAAATAGGATGTTTATAGTTGTATATTTTTATAGTTCAATTACCTCGTGTTAGGTAACTATTTATAGATTTTTCTTATTTATTTATTATTTTATCATACTTATCATAAGTTAATAGTACAAATTTACTATAATACGTATTAATTACTGTACAATTTAATGTCCTATAACTTAATATATAAAGTTAGAGAATTATAATCTAATTACGAGTTTTCCAGACCTATTAACAACATTTCTTACATTACCAAATACCAGTAACAGTAGCCAGTGCAGAAAGGTCATTTTCAAAGCTCAAATTAATTAAAAGCTACCTTAGAAATACTATGTCTCAAACACGTTTGAGTGGTCTCGCAATGATATCAATTGAAAATGAAGGCGCCAAAAAGTTTAACGTGTCAGCATTGATAAAGTCATTTGCACAAGATCGTAGCAGAAACAATTATTTTTATTTAATTTGTAAAATAAATTTGTATATTATATTTATTGACTTCTTGTTTACTTAATACATTAATATCCTTTTTTTAAATTTCCAATATTAGTATTATACAACTATTCATTAGGGCTAATAAAAATTTTACCCGCGGGCCTCAAAGATTGTAGTTCCGCCACTGCAGTTTAATTATATAAATACAGATTATTACCTATATAATATAGAGAGATTACTTTATAAATAATTACTAGTTACAATGAAAAAAACAATAGAAAATAATAATAAATTTAATAATTTCATTAAAATTAATAAATAATTATTATAATATAATTTTATAAGTAATTTTGTAAGTACAGAACTATTAGATGCAAACTTATTAGTAATTGTTTCAAAATCCATGGACACATTTAACTCACAAGCTCTTATCATTAAAGCTTCAAGTCTTTCTTCGTTCATAGTTGATCGTTATGTTTTAATCAGTTTAAGCTTTGATAAAGCGCGTTCTGGAGAGGCGCTGGATACCGGTAAGGTCACAGCTATACTTAAAGCAGTATACAAATAAGGAAAAATTTCTTTCAACCCAAATGAACGACATATATTAAAAATATCTTCTATCGACCCACAATTTTCTTTTTTTTTATTTTCATGGAGGACACTATGCTCTTCATCACTTTCTTCGATTTCTTCTTCAGACTCACTTAAAAATGTATCATTATCATGTAGTTTTTGTGGGATAATTTTTATTTTATCAAATTGAGAATAATAACTAGAAAATTGAATATATTCTTTTCTTAATGAATTCAACTCAACAAATTGACCATAAACATCACAAAATCCATTGAATGCATCGTCTGAGATACAAGCTATTTTGGCTACCTCTTTAAGTTTATAATGAGAAAACAGTGCCAAATCCTTAAATAATGGTAGAGAATGATCATTAAACCGTTCTGATATTTGCATTAATACAATATCAATAATTGTAAAATAAGTGTTAATTTTGAAATTTTGAATATTGTCAATTGTTGGCTCATCAGATGATAATTCTCCAGTTCTCATCGATTACATCGGTACAATCGATAATCTATTTTCTATAATAATATACTCGTATGTATGGAATCTTATTATTTTTATTTATTTCAATAATACCATTATATTCCATGTCACCAGATCAATCAGCTGTTTAGCTACGTTATAGTATTTTACATCTATTATACTCTATGTCGATGGAACATTAAAAAATTGTTATAATATTTTTTAAAAATTATCAAGGCTTACATTTTATTTCAATATTTTTTTATATATATACGAGTATACTCGTGTAAACATTTTATTGTTATACATTTTTTACATTTTAGTTTTATTTTAACGTAGTTGCAAGTTTATAAATATTTGAAAATGAGCCAAAATGTAATTAATTTATTACAATACTCGTCAATTGAACAATCGTCAACTGCTGAGGAAATGAAAATTCCGTGATGGACATCCCAATAAAGGTAAGGGAAGAAATTATACAAAGACAGTATTAATAATAATATTTTTAATAAGACGGATATATTTTAAATAAAAGATAATAATTTCGCTGTACACTAGTAGGTACTTAGGTAGGTATGTATTTATTATATTATAGGTAATAGGTATTATAATTGTTAAATATAATAATTTGAAAGATAATGCGAATAAAATAATATGTACCTATAAATATAAAACTAAATATAATATTCAATTTGTAAATTGATCTATTTAATTTTTGTAGTTTATAATTTTAAATTTTACATGGTTAGGTAATATTAATTTTTAATTCTTACATCATTATGTAATAAAATAATGTGTTCGTTTAGACTTTCTGAATTTATTATACGTAATATAATCATTTTAAATGTACGGACTTCATATGATATGATAGACTTATTAATGCTTTTAGACAAGTAAAATTGTTTATATGCACTTAAAGTGTGTTCAATCTTCAATCATTACAGTTAGGTACTATGTATTATATAATTATTATCTTTACCCTTAATTTATTGTTTTATTGTTCTATTAAATTGCATTGGATAACACATTTCACAATTATTTACATATTTAGAAAAATTGATAGAACAATTTTACTTCAAATATTTCCCAAATTTTTTGGCTTTTCTATCAATTTTTATGGTAAAAGTATTGAGAAATAATAAGAATAATACTCGTAAGGATTCTAAGGTTTTCGTTTAAACTAAAAATATCAACTTTAAACAGCTACCTATAAAAAAAAATTGAGATTAAGGATTTTTCTAATATTTTGATATGATGTTAAGTAATATGTAAATATATACTTAATATACAATATATTTTACAATGTAAAATGTAATCGAAAACCTATATTTTGTATGGCTTCTTTTAATTTCTCAATATTTTTACCATATGTTTAATAAAATTGGCAATTTTGGGTTTTAATGTCTGAAAATTTTATTGAAGCATAATAACATTATTGCTTATTAACGTGATTTAAAAAAGTTACAAAAATCTCCAGTCTCAATTTTTTTTATCGATATTTAAAATTGATAATGTATGTTCTATGGATTATTATTATTATTTATTTCAATAAAACAATAATTATTATTATTCCATGACATCAAACACATCGACCGGTTAACTACATTATAGTATTTTACATTTATACTCTATGGCGATGGACATCATATAATTATTATAATATTTCTTAAAAATTTGCGACGCTTATATTTTATTTTATTATTATTATATTATTTTTATATATACTCGTGTAAATAATTTTTTGTTATACTTATTTTATTTAAAATTTTATTTATTTTAACGTAGTTGCAAGTTTATAAATAAATGAATAGTCGAAAATGAGTCAAAATATAATTCAATCACGTATGAAAGTACACGTCAATTCAACAATCGTCAACTGCTAAGGAAATGCAAATTCCGTGCTGGACATTATAATAAAGGTAAGTGAAGAAATTATACAAAGATAGTATTAATAATATTTTAAATATTAGATAATAATTTCCCTGTGTATTACTATATTTATTGCATTTGTTAAATATAATAATTTTAAAGAAAATATGAATGAAATATAAAACTAAATATAATATTCAATCTGTAAATTTATTTATTTAATTTTTGTAGTTTTTAATAAAATTTTAAATTTTACATAGGTAATATTAATTTTTAATTATTATATTATGCAATTAATATTGTGTTCGTTTAGAGTTTACAAACTTTCTGAATTTATTATAACATAATTCCATATTTTACGATAATTTAATGATCGGGCAATATTGAACGTAGAGACGTGAAAATTTTAATGGGTAATTATTGGTGTCTAATTGTTACATGAACTTTTCGTGAAAATATAGAACTCTTGTAATTTTTTAACATTTTAAATTTTATCTAGATATTAGATCTTAGATATTTAAGATTATTCTTAAAATTTTTAACATTATGTTTAATAAAATTGTTAATTTTGTAGTTGGAATTCTAAAAATTATAGTGAAGTATCCTCACTTATCGATTAAACTTATTTCCAAAAAGTTGCAAAAATATACAGTATCAATTTTTCTTTATAGCTGTATTTATTTCAACGGTGCAATAAATCTATGTCCTAAAACCAAACAGCTGTTATGAAACTATACATTATACGTTTCTATATTATATCTATATTCTATGGCGATGGCTATTATATAGCTATTGTAATATTTTTACAAATTTCAAACGTTTTTATTTTATTATTTTTGTTTTTTTATTATATGTGTTTATACACACGTTTTATTGTTATAATATTTTAACATTTTATTTATTTTTACGTCGTCTTGTAATACAAGGTAGTTAATTAAATGAATACCTAGTCGAAAATGAGCCAAAGTAGAATAAAGTCGTATTACAATACTGGTGAATTCAATAACCGTCGACTGCAGCTAAGGAAATGGATTTTCCGTGCTGGACATCACAATGAAGGTAAGCGAAATATTATGAAAAAATAGTAAATAATATTTTAAATAATTAATATAAACGATAATATAATTTCGTTGTGTATTAAAATATATTTTATTATAATTGATAAATAAAATAATTTTAAAGACAATATGAATAAAATTCGTAATATACACATATTTAAAATTATAAATAATTTTCAATAATCCTGTAAAATTATTAGGTAGGTATTTATTTTATTTTAATATTAGTTTTTAATATAATATTAAATAGTAAATATTGGTTGTTATATTATGGTATATTGGTTAACGTTTTTCCAAAGAATTACAAAAATCTCCATTCTCGATATTTATTATATAATTTTTTAAAGTTGATATATTAGTAAAATTAATAATCTATAATATTTGTATATTTTCTAATTATTTCTAAATATTCATTTCAATAATATAATAATTCTATATCACGAAACCAATTACTAATTAGCCATCAATCTACATTATATATCAATATTTTATTGAGATGAAACATCATATAGTTATTATATTTTAAAAAATGTATAACCTTTTTATTTAATTTCTTATCTTTATAAACGTTTTATTGTTATACATTTTTAACGTTTTATTTCTTATTACGTAGTTACAAATATACAATCAAGTGAATAGTTAAAAATGAGTCAAAGTAGAACCACGTAATTACAGCAAATTCTGTGCTGAACATTATAATAAGGTTAGTCAAATATTATAAAAATATAGTACACCCTACAAAAAATAATATTTTTAAACATATATATTTAAAATAAAAGATAAAAATTTGTGTTGTGTTGTATTGTGTTATTTTATTTAATTATTATTAAATAATATCATTTTAATGCCTGTAGTATGATTCAATTAATATGTATTTAATAAGTTCTTATTTAAAATTTTAAATAATATTCAAACTGTAAATTTATTTATTATGTATTTTTTATTTTTTTTTATTATTTTATATTTTAAATTTTAAACAATTAATATTAATTTTTATATTGTGCAGTAATTGTGTTTGTATGGTAATTTTGAATTCATAAATTCATAATATAATGAATTAAAAAACTATGGAAATATATAATATGGTAATTAATACTTTTACACGGGTACAATTGTTTATATTGAACTTTAAGTGGAATTAAATAATTAAAATTACTGTGCAATTATCATCTTTTACTTTAATTTATTGCTTTGTTTTTCTATTAAATTTCATAGGATGACATATATTATATATTATACAGTTATTGACATACTGTAGGCATTTAGAAAAATTGTTAAACTGTGGTTTTGATTATTGAAGTTAGTTTTTAATTTCACTTATTATTATTTATAATTTTACACTATACCAATATCGATTCAAGATTATTATAGGAATATATTATATTTATTATTAGTACCTACGTACTCGTAATAATATACAAAATAACCTAGGGTGACCAGACGTCTCGTTGTCCCGACCAATTTCAAATGAGATGCTTTTTATCCCGTTTATAGAAGATTGTCCGTTTTAATCACGTTTTTTCAATATTATTTATTATATAATGTACGAGTATTAATGTTTGTAAATAAAGTATCTATATATGAAAAAAATATAAAACGCAAATGAAATACAACATTGTGTGTCGTTTGATGAATAATTAAGAGAAAATATTTTATTATTTAGGTTATTTTACTAAAAGGGGTAAAGTAAAACAAGATAATTGCTTATGATATGACAGAGATTTGGACTTTTACTCTCAAGATTTGTGTGCATATGTGTGAATAGTGAATGTATATGGATGAGGGTTTATTTTGTGGGGGGAAGCAACAACTGTGCCGTTTTTTTATTTTCTTAATATGGTCACCCTAAAATAACCATAATTCAAAGTTTTGATACCTATACGTTATTATTTAAATTTAGTATCAAATTAAGATTACATAAAAAATATTATTAACTTGGTACCTAAGGATATTATTAAATATAATACAATACCCTACGAAGTAGGTACCTATAAGATTTAATGTTTTATAAATTCTATTTTAAAAATATGTATAATTTACACATCACATTAAATATTTAGTTAAGTATAAAATAATTTTTTTTTTTTATTAAAGAACTCAAAATAATATAAATTTTGTGAAAATAATAATTAAATATTAAATTCTGTTGTTTATATCTTTCTTGCAACCAATACTTTTAAATATTGAAAAATAAAACTTTATAAAATATACCTTAGGTACCAAATTTGTTTATATAGGTACAGGTAAGTCAATATATTAGATTTGTATCGTGGCTAGTGTCCACTATCCAGGTTCCAGCATCCCGGATCCAGCAATGTATAATGTTCAAATTGCAAGAGCCAGGACTCCAGGAGGGCTGTATCAGATTGTCTAACATGGTATGTACCAGGTACCTTATTTTATTATATTATTTTTATATTTGTATCGTTGTTAACGTAGCGGTTATGTTGATCAACCAGGATAAAAGTATTACTTTTGATATAATCATAATTATTACGAATCGTCAAAATAAATGTTTTGTGAATGTTAGAAATTAATTATTGCTCTTGATATATATTTTTTTAATAATTATTATATGATTTTGTTTTTCCATTATATTTTCGGAATTTTATATAAATAAAAAATTTACTTAATTTTATCTTATTTACAATACCAACAATTTATATAAGAATTTCATGAATAATCTTAAACATTTTTGATTTTCACATCATTAAATAATATTATTAATTGATAAAATGATTCGTTTATAGTTTTATACTAATGTTGAGCATATAACGTATTGTTAAAAGATAATTGTAACCAACTTTTTATACTACTCTTAATATCATGGACAAACTATATAGGGTGTGGTGGTGTGGATATGGGGGTGTTGGAATAGGGTGTGGGGTTGTAGAGTGATAGTAAGGTGTAGGTGTGCTGGTAAGGTGTGAAGGTAAGGTGTAGTGGAGGTGGTATGGTGTTAGTATGTGGAGTAAGGTATGGTAGTGGTGTGCGGTGGTGTAGTTAAGGTGTTTGGTTAGGGTGTGATTAAAGTGTGAGGGTGGTTGTGTGGTGGTTGTGGTGTTGTGGTAGGGTTGGGGGTAAAGTCTGTAGGTGGTGGGTTTGTAGGGTTGTAGTGGTGGAGGTAAGGTGTTAAGTTAAGGTGTAGGTGTGTGGGAGGTAATGTGTAGGGGTGGTTGTTTGGTGGTAAGGTGTAGGGGTGGTGGTGTTTGGGGGGGGGTTGTATACTTATGATTACGCTAGGATATGACGATTCTTATTGCATATATGTACAACGCATTGTGTGAGGTCATAACGACACATGAGTATGTTATGACTGGCTAATGCGTTATGTCATAATCAACATATGAGTTTGATATGACTATATGATCTCTTGCGTTATGCTTTAGTAACGCACGGGATATGACAAAATCGGTGTTTGCAGTTAGGGAAGTAATTACTTATGCGGTATATATTTGCATGTATGAGGTCATATCATACACGTGCAAAACAACCGTATGATATGACCTCGAACCATTGTACTGTCATATTATGAAGTTTTATCCCCCCCAAATTATAGGTGGACACCAATAGGTACCAATGTAATGGAATCAAAGGACCGGTACATACTGGGCGTTTTAAAAAACCTAACCTATAGGTTACTATTTCTTTGGTCCCAGGTAGAAAGGGCATGAGTCAAATTTTGTAGGTTTTCAGTACAAGTGTTTGAAAGTTTAAAAAATTATTTTGCTGTAACATTTATATAATAGCCTAAATTGAAAATTGGCTAATTTTCAAAAAATGTAGCACTATTTGATAGTAATGTTTGATTTAGTCTCACATAATTTTATTATAAAATAATTGTACATAAGTCCTTTGTATTTTAATATTTTTGACATAAGTCCTTTTGATAATGACTTAAGCCATTTCACAATACTAAGGACTTAAATCCTATATTAAATTACATATTTAAAGTTTGAAATAAATAAATATATATTAAATTTTAAAATATTCCTTTATTTTTTTTTACAATTGTGTTTTCTTTAAAATCATAATTATTCTAATTTCACATAATAAAAAAAAATCAAATAAGTACCTAAATAATTATTAATTTTTATCATGTTAATAATTATTAAATACATATAAAAAATAATAATATTAATCATAATCAGTATCATACAGATCTGGATCATCTCTTGCATTTTCTTCTTCATTAGTTGTAAGGTTTTTTTATAAAATTCATGATACACATTTGGAATTAACGGGAGTATGTCAAGAAGATCTTGTTTTTTTTCTTTAGAAATTGGTACTGAAGCATTATAAGTATTTTTTAAATTAATGATGTTGTCCATACTTTTGTTTCTTCTTCTTAAATTTAAGACTTTAAAATCTTCAGCTTCATTTAAACTAGTTTATTATTACAATTAAATTAAAGCAGTAAACAGTTTAAAATGTCAAATTATTTTGTTTAAAATAATGTAATATATACTCAGAAAAAAATTATTTTACTTCAAAAAATTATTATAAATCAATAAATATTGATATAATTGGATTATAGTAAATACTACAGATTTGTAAATTTTATGAAATTGACATTAAAAAAATATTAATTTTTTATAGTACTTAGTTACAATTTTTAACTTTTAAAAAAAATAATAAAACTTTTAAATTAGGTATGCATTAAATTTAATACTAACCTAAATTATTTAAAACAGTTAAATTTCCGCCAGCTGGAACTTCAAATTCATTTTGTTCAATATCTATAATGTAATAATAAAATACATATATATATAATATTATAAAATAATTTTTATCAATTACTTATTAAATTATTATAGTACATAAATATAATTTATTATTGTTTATTGCATAATGATATTTAAACATTAGGTTATAAATTTATATAATCTTGATCGAGATCAAAATTATTGTCTATATCATATTCATCTGTTAATCATTTGTTTTATTTATTATTATATAATTTGTTACAGTACGTAAGGAATGTAATAAAATCGTATTAATATTTAATATAATATTCTACTTACCAATATCATTTGATAAAGTTAGTTTCTTTTTATTCATTTCAATTATTCGTAATGCACGTTTTTTCATTTTTGAATTTTATTATAATAACTTAAATAATATATTGGTCTTTATTTGAACTTACGTATAATAATTAAATAATATATCAAAAATTGAAAGTGAAACCATGAAAACAATGTGACTATTGATTTAACTACTAAAGTCAATGAAGTTTTTGGAATGAACAAATAATAATAATGATAAATTAATTAAAATAACAACATTATATTATTATGATTAATATAAATAACTACTTATTTTTATTTTTATCTAATATTAAGTACACGTGTCATACTGTCCACGTGTCAAACTTGTTTACGTAAATAATAAAAATGATATTATATAGCTAGTACTATATTATAATATATGTCTATACCTATGTCTATATTATAATATTTTAATTTATTATGATAATGAATATAAATACTGTTTCTTGACTTAAGCCATTATAATATGATATAGGTAACAAAAGTCGTAAGTCATTTTAAGCCATTTATACCTAACTAATAAAATGATAAAAAAGACAAGTCATCATACACCTCATATGCCCTTTTAACCAAAAAAAAAGTGTGTAATGTTGAGATAGATATGCCCTTTTTATTTTCTTTATAATATGAAAAATATTAATTTCTGACTTATGCTACCTGGATCAAAAAATCAAGCGAAAAATACACAATAATTATAGTGAAAAACAACAATTTTTGTCAAAAAATGACTTAAGCCCTTTCTACCTGGGACCAACGATTTGATGTTTATTTAATTAATGAAAAAATGTGCAGAAAAAAATGAATACATAAGTAGTAATTATATATACGAGTATATATATATTATATGTAATTTTGTTGTCACCATTTTAGTTTTTTACCCGTTAATGAATCGATTTTAACTAATTTAGTCGTTGTCATAAAATATCCATGTAAAGCCCAAGTAAGAGCATCGTAATGTAAATGTAGATGTAGATGTATAATGTACTGTATACATAATAAATTTCTTATAATTAAGAGAA
>JAIUCT010000007.1:7710354-7828142 GCA_021307375.1 Tetraneura akinire
AAATTTACCAGTACATTCAATGTTATATATAAAAATTTCAAATTTTTCTATCTCCTCCAATATATATTATCTAGGTAGAAATTTTTTTTTGTTTTCAGCTAAAAATTAAAAACGCATCTTATAGGGGGACCCCTGCGCAAATTTTTTTTTCGATATAAAACACATAGAATTTTTATATACGAAATTTACCAGTACATTCAATATAATATATAAAAAATTCAAATTTTTCTATCTCCTCCAATATTTATTATCTAGGTAGAAATTGTTTTTTGTTCTCATCTAAAAATTAAAATCACATTTTATAAGGGGACCCCTGCGCAAATTTTTTTTCGAAATGAAACACTTAGAATTTTTTATATACTAAATTTACCAGTACATTCAATATAATCTATAAAAAATTCATTTTTTCTATCTCCTCCAATATGTATAATTTATAAAGAAATTTTTTTTTGTTCTTAGCTAAAAATTAAAAACGCATTTTATAGGGGACCCCTGCGCAAATTTTTTTTTGATATAAAACACCGTTGACGACTCTTCTACTTCCATCCATAATGCCAGAAGCCACAATCCACCTACCACCCCAAAAAGAAGTGGAGCCATTGCTCCACTTGGCATATGTACTCGGCGCACTGCCAGTACCAGTACCAGCTCTTCTTATTAGTTACTTAAAAATTAAATATTAAACTTTAATATATAATAATTAATAATAATTTGAATTATAATAAACCATAATAAACCATTGCATTCGAAAAAACTATTCTAAGGAAGTTCAGTCAGATAATGTAGGTATTGATTAATATATTTGCCCTTTTTTCGTCATTTTTTCGTTGTTTTTTTAACGCATAGGGTCAATTTTGAATTTTTGATCGATATTAATATTGATATTCTACTATCGTTAGATTAAGATATCTTAACTCGTGGTTAAAGCCTACATATATATATAATAATTAATAATATATTGTTATATTGAAGTCTGTGTTTGTGGCTTTGTGCCCCAAACGGCCAAACTATAAATGATTATTGACTTTAATTTTTCTTAATGTATTATAAGGAATTAGAAATCAAGTTTTGAATTGTTTATGTATGTCTGTGGATAGAATATTTTATAATCAACTACCTACAGCTATATATATATATATATATAGGTCAAATATATAATATTATGTAATGTACGAATGTACGATGTAGATAAAATTATTGATGTTATCTACATCGTGGTTCGTGGTAATGTTTAATCTAATCTGTGGTAATGTACCATGAAGATGAACTAAGATAGTAAGATACTAAGATATGTAATGTACTAAAAATGAACCTACTAAGGTTTATAGATAATGTATAGTATCTAGATAGTATCTACCACGGTCCTATCTATAAACCTTGCTGTTGCTATGTACATGATATGTAACATATTATCACAGATATATAAAACAACAAACATTTTATATAGATTTGTGCATAATAATAACAATAGGCCATGTAATCCAAGGTTTATAGATAAATCTATGAACCACGAACTAAGGATATCCGACCTCCGACACTCTATATCATTACAATGATAAAAAAATTTATTTTGTGAACACCCACTCCACACCCTCCCATCATGTCATGTTCTGTGTTCTGTCCTGTATATCTTCGTGCTATGAACCTTGCGTGTAATCAATGATACCTATTATTTGATAAGGTCTGTCTATACGCAGTCTAATAATAATAAATTAATAAATAATAATGCATTTTGTATTTTGATATTTGATGACTAATTTAGTAGGTACACCTTACACAATAATACAAAAATTCAAAATATAAACATAAATTTTATTCATGAATTTTTGTTGAAACATACATCGAATTGAACAATTTTGAAGAAATCCGGACAGTTAGTATTTCACTATATATTGTAATTTTACTTTATTTTTTTTTTTAATAAATAGTTATATATATATTTTTTTTATTCTACATTTATAGTATCTTGTACCTATGTTAAGTATTGCTACATATTAATTATAATTTAAAATTCACATATTTATTTATTAAAATTGTTAATATTAATGTTCATATTTAATATTCATTGATTTGTATAAAAACGACTAATTAATTATTACAACAATTATTTTTATTTTAAATAAATTAGTAATAATATTTTTACAGGTTTTAATTACATCAAGATGATATCCTTTAAGAAAGGTACGTTTCGCATTGGAGAAGCTGAATTAAAGTGTAAGAGAGCCAATGGTTGTGACTATTATGGTAACCCACAATGGGATGGTTTTTGTTCAAAATGTTACAAAGATATACAAAAACAAAGACGAAATAATACTTCTCCTAAGTATGAAGTTTGTTCTTAGCATAATTAATATATTTACATATTATGTTACTGTAGTGTATAAAATATAAACTAAACAAATATGTTAAAAATACAGTTTTAATATTCCATTTTATTCTTTTTAAACAAAAAATAAATACCTAATTGAAATTATAAATAAAAGAAAATTTCTATTCGTATCATAAAATATAAAATTTATAATATTGAACTTCTACTTTTAGATTTTCCTAAATTTATATATGAAAATCATTAAATATTCTGTAACTTATTTTTTATATATAATATTTGCTTTCTTATTTTATTTTAAATACAATTATAATAATATGTAATAATATATATATTTGAAAATGAATGCCTATTTATATTTAAATATTTTACATTGTTTAAAATCATACTAAGTACCTAAATATTTATATATTATACTTTTTAATAATTCTGCTTATTTATGTCAGATAACACTAAATATTAACAAAAATAAAAAATATTTTAACAGCGTGTAAAATACATTAATTTATTACTTTTACACGCTGTTAAAATAATTTATCTCCATGTAAATATTTGGGCAACTCAGTATTGATATATTTAAAATATATTATATAAAAAATTATTATTAATTATTATATATTATATATTAAAGTTTAATATTTAATTTTTAAGTAACTAATAATAAGAAGTGCTGGTACTGGTGTGGAAGGGATACGGGTCTAAAGAGGATAGTGTTGAATTTTGATTAAAATTTGAATGTAATGATAAAATATTACATTTGGAAATATAAATTTAAATGAAGTTCATCAGATAATAATATATGTATTAATTAAAATTTTTACATTCATCAGTCAAAATAATGCCCATAAAACCCATAAATGTATACTCAAATGTAATACTCAAATCTGACATTTATTTATTTATTTATTGATAATAATAAACAGGCATGGGCCCAATGGTACAATATATGACTTGAACATAATATAAATACAATAAATCATTAAATTAATCACGGAAACTAATACATACATAAATAAATTATAAAATTCTAATAGATAAATAACGTTAGAAAAAACATATACTTAAATAAAAATGAACATGTTTAAAAACTAAAAGAAATAGGGTTAGCCAAATGCATCATCCAATCAATAGGATTATTCATTCCATAGTTAGTATTATGCAAGGAAATGACAATTATATCATTATATATTATAATATATATATATATATAGTATCTATGTGAACATCCAATAAAATTTTCAAGTCTCTAAGTTCAAAATTGTCTGAGTTCTCTTGAAATATTGAAATCAAATTCGTCAAAATTTCAGTTTTCGTGAAAAATGCAAAATGTTTTTTCATCATTTTTTAGTCATTTTTCTATCACATATTGTCAATTTTGAAAAATTTGAAAAATAATCTTAATAATGTACCATCTAAACTCACTTTCCAGCTGGCCACATATGTTATTCTAAAATCTGAGTATTATTTTGGGTAGAAAAAATGTCTTTAGACATAAAAACAAGAAAAAATACTTGCATCACTGAAAAATCAATACATTTTTGCTTCACTCAAAATCATATAACTATATCTTATACATATATTATATATTATATTATATATATATTATATATTACATCTTATAACTATAATTATTGTGTTGATAGTTAATATGATTTTAAAATAATAATAAAATGTTTAAATTATTTTTCAATTTAATATAATACATCTAATCGTTTTAGGAAGGTACAATTAAATAAAGTTAATACAAAACAAGATATAAAGAAAAATGGTTTAGCTGAAAAAAAATCTAAACTATCATACTTGAAGATGTTTAATACTATTAAATCTAAAGGTTAGTATAATAAAATATTAAATAATGAAAATTTACTAAATAATACAGATTAAAATTTATTATAAAATATAGTATGTTATCCGATAGATTTTATCTTAGTATTTTAAATAATAGCTATACTGAAATAACATTTAATGATAACTTAATCAATACTACATAAAATATTTATATTTTTAAATAATTTATTATAATTCTTTATTATTATAAATTATTTATTTATTTATTATTATTCTTAATTATTATCTTTTTTAGATGATATTTCTCAAAAATTGAAAAAAGATTATGATCCAATTATAGCAAAAAAATTGGACCAAGTTGATACAGAATATTTATCTATTTTGTCTCATCCAAAATCATTACGCACTGATTTAAAGAAATTAATACGTAATTTTTGTCAAATGATGATGTCACATTTACAGAGTCCTGTTGATATTCAGTCAGAACTTACTCAACATTTTTATCAAAATATTCTAGATACGCTGAATAATAATTATTCTTATGATGGTAAATTTATAAATATAAAACTATTATCTACATTTTTATATTTTTGAGTAAGTAAATCAAAAACTAACATCATATACTAACTTTATTTTATTCAAATAAGATTGCATTTTAACTGCAATTGGTTTTGTATGATAAAGTTAAATTAAATTATATATATTTTTTTTAATACATAGTATTTTAATAACTACTCTAGTAATTAGTCTGATTACTAGTATTTATTATGTATTAATAAAACTTATACATTATGAGTTACAATTTTATTCAATCAAAATAACCAAGTTGAAAAATTGAAAGGTTGGACCTATAAAATAAATATTAATTAATTATTAACATAAAAATTTCAGATTTTGAGCGAAGCTGGATGTAGTTGGTACTTTATTTAGGTCATTTTTCAAATTTATCAAAATTGAGCTTATGAGATAAATATTAACAAAAAATGATGAAAATCTTACAGCATTCTTCACAGAAACTGAAATTTTGACAAAATATAGTCAGTTTATCTATAACTCAGGCAATATTGAATTTAGGGACGTAAAAATTTTATTGGATATTTACATAAGTACTTTAAATGTGTGATAAAATTTTGGTACCGTTTTCATGAAAATATAGAACTTTGAATATTTCCTATAATTCTCACTTTTATATCTATAATGTTTGATAAAATTGAATTTTGAAATTTAAGGTCTGAAAATTTTATTGCAACTCTAATACATATTGTTTACTTAGTTGCAAAATACTTTAAAAATCTCAAGTTATAGTTATATTAATTAAGTTTTATAGCTATTTAAAGATATTTTTATAAAATTTAAATTATGATATATTTATTATTTATCTATATTTTATCAATAATTTTTAATAATATTGACAATTTTATGTTTTAAAGTCTGAAAATTTTATCAAAACTTATTCATATATTTTTTAATGTTTTACCAAAGTATTAGAAAAATCGCAAGCCTAAATTTTTTTTTTATAGATGTTTAAAATTGAAATTTTAGTAAAATTGTTAGTCCATGGTATTTAAATGAATTCTTATTATTCTTAATATTTTTTTAATAATGTTGAATAAAATTGACAATTTTAGGATTAAAGATTTTAACATTTTATTGAAGCATAACCACATATTGATTAATTAATTTAGTTCAAAAATATGAGAAAATTAAAAATTAATTTTTTTATATCAGTTAAAAATTATATTTTTAGTGAAATCTATAAACTATAGTATTTATATAACTTTTTATTTATTTCTCAATTCTTTAATAAAATTTGTAATTTGTTGTTTTAAAGTTTAAAATTTTGTTTGAACTTTACTATATATTGCTAAACTTAGATCCAAAATATTGTGTATATTGCAATTCCATTTTTTTTGTGGTTTAAATTTTAAAATTGAAAAAAAAATTATGAGCTATTGCTGTGAGTAAGATTCAGGTGTAGAGTTGATTGTGCTGTATTTTTATTGAAATTTGAATGCATTGATATGGTATCACATTCAAAAAAAAGTTATTGAGCGAAGTTTTGTCAATTATAGGCATTATTTATGGCCACTTATGTCATAGGTGATATTCAATAACCTCGAATATCTAATGAATAAATTAGTAGTAGTAGACGAGTTACTCTAACTTTGACTAATTTATTGTTAGATATTTTATGATAACTTAAGAACTATTGAACTTAGAAACTTAAAAATTTTACTGAGTGTTTACGTGTTGTGTACTTTATACATGTCATAAAATTTTGAAACTTACGTTGATATCTAAATTTGAAGAATATAATTATACTTATAGTATCTGACTTAATATCGCTCAGATTGTTCTTTTTTATTATGATATTGCATTCAAATTTCAGTCAAAATACAGCCCTATCTACTTTACACTTGTATCCCATTCACAGCAGTATCAGCTATTTATTTTTTTATATTAAACTTATAATAGTTATAAGTACGCTATAATATAGGTATATACTTTATTATTATTTTCCAACCATGTTGATTTAGTCACAAATAATTGTTTAACTATGCAATTTGATTTGTTTAAACATTTTTATTTCTGTTAATTCATTATGCATTTCATTTTAGATTCTGAGCGAAGCGAAGAATGTATTTTTTTTTTTTTTTTTTTTTTTACCTAGTATTCAATATTTTAATTCATATATTTCTAGCCTTAACATGTTCTTATAATATCTACTTCTCAATAATATTTTGTTACATAAAATACATTCCACTTCATACCTACTTTATTTTATTTTTCATTGTCTTCAATCTATAGGAGGTACCTACTGTACTAATTGAGTAATTACTAATCAATATAATTTTTTCAATTTTAATGTATTACAACCAAAATTACTTGAACCTATTATCTATTGATCTTATCATCATGATTTGTATTATTCATTAAGTATATTGTCCCTTGATTTCTTCCTACGAAATCATACATAAATACTTCAGACACATACACAAAATACAATTTTGGAGGGGAAGGGGTTACAAAATATGACAATACAAACTAAAGTATAAAATCCCATTTTCATGGTAACTTAACAAATCTATCGATAATTTCTTCCACATTTAAATCAAAATTTCAGTATATGTTTAGTAGGGCCAATGCAGTAAGTCTAATTTCTTCCATATTGTTTCGTAAGTACATTTTAAGTCTTCATAGAGTTGAGAATTACTGTTCAGCAGTAGCAGTTATAACAGGTAATGTGGTCAAAATTGTCAAAATAGGTGGAAAATTTGATTTAATTTCAAAGAAATTTCAGGAGGAGGAGTTGAACCCCAAAACCTCCCTGTATATATGCCTCAATTACTTCTGCTTTGCTCTTACTGACCTAACCCTATTAAAATCTTGTAACCCCTACTATACATAAATACAAATTCCATTATTCATTATTATAATGTAAACTTTTAATAAATATGTTAATTAATATGTTACTTGAAAATATATATTTTATAATTATTTAAATTTTTAGAGTTAAGTCATGAAAAGAAAGAACAAATTTTAGATTATACAGAAAAATATTCTATGATTAAACTATACAAGTTTTTATTTTGTATGACTTTGGCCGATGAAGAAGAAGACTTAGGTATACAGAAACGGTATGTTATTACTATGAAAATCATTTTTATTTTTTAATGTATAAAAAGTATAAAATAATATTGGGTTAATCTCATTGTAGGAATTAAAAATGTAATTATATGATGGTTATAATTAAATATTAGATCACATTAAAAATTATATTATATAGTTTTTAATTACTAGATATTGTTATAACATATTATAATACATATTAATTGATTAAATCTTTCATGGGTTGGTATAATATTGTTACTGTTTACGGAATTATCCATGTTTTGGTTTTGGTTCTGATGTTTTGGAATCATTACAGATTCCATCTTTGGAGTGTATACTTGTGACAACCAGACGTTCACTACACACTCCGAAGATGGAACCTGCAATGATTCTAAAAGTTCAGAACCAAAATCAAAACATGAATAATTCCATAAACAGAAATAATATATAATATATAATTATGGTATTATATTTCTACAAGACTCACCCAACCTAACACAAGTTTACTTAAAGGTTGGGTCTGAAAGTATATTTTAAGTTATATTTAATTAATGTATTGAACTTTCTATGAATAAAATAAATTCAGGTTAAATTATATTATTTTAGGATTCGTCAATTAAATTGGGTGAATGCTAAACATCTTGACTGTGATATTGATAATACTAATGCTCAGATTATTGAGTTAGTATACAAAGCTATTCTGGAGTTATTAGATATGGATTCTGCTACAGCACCGCAAGATAAACTCGCATGTGTAGTTCGATGCTGTCGTCATATATTTGGAGTTTTACAAGGTGGAAACAATGGAGTAAAAGGCCCTGCATCAGCTGATGATTTCTTGCCTGTTCTTATATTTGTCGTTCTCAAAGCAAATCCAGTTAGACTTAAATCTAATTTACATTATGTGACTAGATTTTGTAATGCTTCAAGACTGATGTCTGGCGAGGCTGGATATTATTTTACCAATCTGGTAATTTATTTAATTTATGTAATTATATTATATTTTAATTGTACATATAATTATAATTTTTATTTTTATTAATATGTTTAAGGATTTATAATTAATAATAAATATGTTTTAAATTATTATTTTCAAATAAAGTATCTAATCGATTAGTATAAGTATATAACTTTTAAATAATTCATATTAATATATTGCATACATTAAAATTTTTGTTTTATATCAATTTAATTCTTAGAAACTATTTAAATGTAAATTATAGCTGAAAACTGTTTGCATAAATGTGTTCTATTATATTATTATTATTATTATTATTATTATTATTATTATTATTATATGAATGTAAATTAATAAATAATTATTATTAATAAATTTTATTATTAATATAAATAATAGTATATTTATAATTTATTAATTTTATAGTGTTGTGCTGTATCATTTATAGAAAATATTAATGCAGAACATCTAAGTATGAATACTGAAGAATTTGATCATTATATGAATGGAACATTAGTTTCTGATACATGGGATTCAGCTTTAATTATATGTGAAGTAGAGTATTTTATTTAATAGATAAATAGATTTTTTTTAGTATTATTAATTAATTTTAAATTATACATTATTGAAAATAGGGAATGCATCAAATGTGTGAACAATTGGCATTATTAGCAGATTTAAAAAGAAGAAATATAACAATTGTTGAGGATGCATTGAAATTTAAAAAAGAAATGTCAAATTTTAAGGTATATTTAAGGTTTATTTACTAATATTAAAATTATGTAGTTATTATATATATATTTTTTTTAAACTTTAACTTTATATGTATTTCATTATTGATAAAATAATAATTAGTATTTTTATAAAAATACTAAACTCAGTTTTTAATTTATGTTTTATGTGTATGCTAAAATTGAATTATAAAAAAAGTAAATTTGTATTATTAATGTAATAATTATGTCTTCAAATAATGATAATTTTATTATTTTAAATTGTAATTAAACTTTAATATGTAAATATTTTGTTTAGGACAATTTTATGTCACAATTTTCTGTACTAAAAGAAGTGTATACTATTAATGATGATTCTGATGAAGCAGATAAACAATTGTCTATTAATATTGATGACTTTGATCCTTTGTGTTCTAATTTACCATCATGGACTATGACACCTCAAGTTAGTTTTTCCATACTAATATTTATATTTTTTTTAGACAATTTTATAATAAAATTTACAATATTTCGATTAAATATATCTTGAATACTAAATAGATTATACAAACTACAGAAAGAACTCGAACAAATTCTTCCTGTACAGACGTGGACTCTTGGGATATCCATTCAGCAGAAACCGTATCTTTACATTCATTAGATGCTTCTCCAAATATCCCTCAAGAAAATAATGCAGTTAGTGGAAGTAGTTTAGAACATACAGTGAATGAACAATGTTTAAATGAAATTCAGGTAAATTCCATTAACATTATTATACAAATCTTGTTTAATATTTAATAAATAATTAAAAATTAATAACTAAAAAACAAAAAATAATATTTTATATTTACATAAAAATTAAAATTATACATAGTTATTTCAAATTGTACTATTTTCTATAGGTATTTTAAATAGAAATTAAAAAATAATATATATATATAGTTTAAAGTGTCTACTTAAAATAGTATGTTTAGTTTATAATTGTCAAATTAATTATAAGTTATCTAATTTCGATTAACTTATGATAAGTAAATAATAGTTTTTGGAGTATTTTAAGTAAATTATTTTACCAAATTAAATTTTTTTAATAATTGTAAATAATAGATTCAATGATATTCATTATATATATATATATAAAAATTATAATTTAATTAATTAAATAATCTTAATTTTGTAAATAATTATAAAAAAACTTAAATTAATTATATCTTTTGAAATGTTCACTATATTTAATTATATTTTAGGAAATATCTATACAAGGATGGCAAATACCTAGTATACCATGTGAAACTGGAGGAAAGGAAATTACCAACAAAAGTAACACGCAATAAATATAATTTTTGTAATTTAATATTTTTTAGTTTTTAATATAAAATATTTATCATACTGAGCAATGCAACTTACTATATTATGTAGAAATTTTTTAAAATTTATTTTCATTGTTAACATATTCTATATAATTTTGTTGTATGCTATATTATAGTATATTAAATATACCATATATATTATTATAAATTGTTATTTATTATATAAAATGTGCATTATACATATTATTACGTTATTAAATTAAATTGCTGTTTCTAATGGTACTATATAATCTGTTTGTATTCTTGTTTCAATTGATGTCTTAAAACGAGTTGTAGTTCCAATTTGTTGAATGTATGGACAAGGAACTAATTTCATCTAAAATTATAATTTTATATTAAAAATACTAAGTATAGCAATTTTTACTAAAAATAATTTATATCAAAATTAAATACTAAAAATTTTACATATATTTTAGATATTTCTTTCAAAATAAATAATAACTTTTTTATTCTTATATTTATTTATATTTTAATTATCATTATCAAAATATATTTAAATGGTGTATTATTTTTTGTTACCTGTAAATCAATTTTCTCTGAAAATCTTTTTATTGTAGATTCTGGATTGAAATTTACTTCTGTAGTATATTTAACAGGAATAATTCTTGGTTCCATCCAAAATGTTGATTGATACCTAAATATAAAAATATATTTAAATTTGTATTTGTATTTTAATTGTTTTATTATAAAATATTTATGTAATTTCATATATATAAATAAACATATCTAACATTCAATATATAAAATTAATTGGATGTTTTAAGTATAATTTGAATGAGTTATTTATTATTAAATGCAATTTTTTAGTGTAATTGTGTGTACCTACTACATTTATTTTTATTAAATTATCTTTGTAATTGAGACAACAATTTTTTTTGTTAGTGACATATTTATTAATATGTTTTAATAAAATTATAAACACTCATGTCAAAATATATATTTTATAAAATTATTAATATTTAAATAATTTTAAAAAAAAATTTATAATTAATTAAATTACTATGTGCATTAATAATTAAAATATCGTACAATGAGTCATGTTTGATACTATACGGTTCTTTGTATTCAAGTTTTTCTGAATTCATATTTTTGATGTTCCTAAAATTTTAGAAATTCATTAAATTATAAATATGAATAAAAATTAAGATTTATGAAAAAATGTGTTTGTACATGTCTGCTGTAATACTTCTTATTTGGTTTAAATTTTTAGGTTGATGTATATGGCTACTCTTTTTTATATTTAAGTTCTTGATAGTTGTGGTCTGTAAATTAGTCTTATCTAATGAACAAATTAATTTATTATATTTGTCCAAACATAATTTTTAATCAGTAAATATTTACTACTTTTATTATCTAAATTGGGTAAAAATCTCATGACGCAACCACAATCTCGTATTAAAAATCCTTCAGGTGAAATTCTTTGTTCAGGTACATCTTTAGTAAATTTTAATGTTTGTTTAAAAATCGTTTTACATCGTGTACCACTGTTTTTTCTGAATTTGACATTATGTGGAATCATCTGTAAACATGTTATTAATTAAAAACATTATTTATTATTAATAGAGAGAATTCAGATAATTACGTTTTAATCTTTTAATACCTACTTTTATAACCAACACTTGCTCAGGCTTAGAATCTTATTAATATTACTTTGTGTTGTTTATTATTTAAAAACATTGTTTATAATTTTATTTATAAAGATATAGGATTTTTCTCATTATAAATTACTCCCCCTTCAAATTTAATAATTAGAAAATAAAAGACGCCACCTAATCAATATTCAGATATCAGATATAAATTTAAAATTATTAATTATGATTTTTTTTTATAATTTATAGTTTATGATTTTATACTAATTAAATATAATTTCAATACTTCTCAAAATATACTTACGAGTTTTTTATAGGTACCTATCTGTAACTATATTCATATATATATTCTATATATTTTAAAATTTCACAAAACTAGAAAAATAAATAGATATTTTTTATATTTTTTAAGTGATGAGCAATAGAAGTAATATTACAATATTAATATCCTTTACCTATAACGGCTATAACTATAATAATTCAAAAATCTTAATTTTTGGAAATATTTCAATGAGTAAATAAATCTGGGACACTTTGGTATAGTGTATAGTGATTATTGTGAACCATATATTATAAAAATGGAGAAAATTATACGTGTCAATGTGATGTAATAGTATAGCCAATAGGTTAGCATATAGGTTTATACGTATATAGACATACAGTTAGATGATATAGGTACCTAATAATTATAATATATAGGTATGTAGGTACCTACTGTAACAACGTGAAAATAATGTTGTAAAACTGAACTATTAATAGTGATTCATCTTCCTCCCGGTGGTCTAAGCCCAGAAGGTTTTGAGATAGTGAATTCGAGACATCGTACTTCACCAACTCCCTTTGTTTGAGAACTTACACAACACGATGAATATTGAATGCGCAATTTTAAAATATAAAAGAACGATTTGATGTGAATTGATCATCATATTATAGATTAAAAAAAGAAAAAACAATAGGTAGGTACATTTTTTTTGTAATATTAGTACCTATATTATTGACTACGTGTCCAAAAGTATTTTTTTTTTTTTAAATAATGACCCTCTGAAATTGGAGACGGTAATATTATTTGTTATAAAAAAATATAGTAATAGAGAATAGACTACAAATCGTATTTCTTCTCCGATTCTCTTTATTATAATACCTATGCGTTTCTTTCAATTAGATAGGTACCTATCTACTGAATGTCCATCTCTATACGTTAAAGTTATAACTCATAATAATTTTAAAGACACAAATCATAACATATTTACATTCGACATTCCTATACTTATATATTTATTAGTACCTATTATTATTTATTACACATTTTTAAATCTTGTAATAGGTACCTATATAAATATTCGTCTCATAATACTTACCTCATGTCTAAGTCTAATAATATCAGAAGACAATACGGATGTGGTATTCCGTCTTAAAAACTTTAGTTGATTTATCTATCACAGAAATACAGCATTTTAGATGTCCAACTAAATTATTCTAACTACATAACATGAATGGCAAATTCATATTATGTGTATACCTAGTAGTTTTTTTTAATTTCGTATTTTATTATACCTACTTATATATTTATATACCAGCGATTTCCGGTTTCTAACTTCCTGTGTGTTACCTACTGTGTTTTATAGGCAATCTGTATACCTATACGCTGTACAATTATAATTTATAAATACGTATGCTTGCGACCTGCCTATATAATAATAATATAAATCTAATAATATATTTGTTTTGTTATATTATATATACCTATAGAATAATATCCTTTAGATATATTTTAATTTGATTTATTTATAATATTATAAAAATATAAAAATATGTAGTCACTACAGCAGGAACTCCGGATTTACTGTTTATTTTGTATTTTTGCGCGAATGAAAAGAATCACTAGAGCATAAATAGTCTGATACAAGGGGGAAAATAATAGTTTCAAACAATTATTAAAATAAATGCTTGCAGGAAGTGATGGCCACTGATGGACAATGGGAATGGGCTATAGGTACTTATATGGTTATAATGTCAGTTGCAATTTTTGATGGATTAAAAAACGATATTATTATTATTTATTATTAATTTTTGAATAAATAAAATAATTAATATGATCATTGTTCATCGTTATAACTTTATAAGTGTATAAATATAACTAAGTAAGTATAAGTAGGTACTAGGTATGTTAGACCAAAATAGTGAAATAATGAATATTAGTTTGGTAAATTCTAAAATAAATCTAATTCTAGATATTTGTATAGTATAAAACGTAAATATGAAATTTTTATTGGTCAAACATCTATATGGGTATAACTATAGTACTATACTCTATTTTAATACTATTAAATTATTATTTGAATAATTTCTAACGGACATGACTTTGAATTTTTAATTTAATTGCGAAAACATGTAATAGGTATGGAAATAATAGATAAACCAATGAAGAAATTTTGTGGGTAAAAACTGAAACTTATTCAAATCTGAGCTCGACCGTTTGAGAATGAATAATTTCGTAACCTACTTAATTATTTAACCTGTTGAAGTGTTGACCTTATTGACTACCTACCTATTTAGTGTTTTGTATATTTATTATCCTCTCATCTCTCATAGTTTCATGTCTCATCATAATGTTTTTCACTATGTTTTGGAATAAAATTAGTCATTTACAATTTAGGTGCCTATTGGGTATTGAGTAATAATTGTAGGTAATATATTAATATGTAGATACCGATAGAGATGGGTGAAGTTGAATGATTAATCTATAGTTATTTAATAGATATCAGCGTAGATCGGTGAAGGTATGTGAAATGGGTAACCTACATGTCCACATACATAAAAAATGCTTCTGAAATATAAAATACGAATAAAACCGAATGTAGGTAACTTTTAATATAAAAGTTAATAATGTTACCTAACCTAACTGTATCTGTGTGACGTGTAGGAAAAGAAGATGTGACCACTATACTTTATTGTAATATTGTTCGATATACCTACCTAATAATATCTTAGGGACTAGGGGCGTTTAAGTATTAAATTTTATCTACCCATTCTGAGATCTTATTTTTAAACACGTTACGTATATTGTTTATAATAATAAATAATTTATATTATATTTTAACACTTCTTAACCGGATGATGACTAACCTATTACCTATTAGTACAAGACAAATAATATTATGTTATATAACATAGCCTTTCTATCTCTCTAGGACTATAGGTTACATAACAAATAGGAAGGCACACACATAACTATAAAGAGTGATATTGGGTTAAGTAATAAAAACTCAGAACAGTCAGAATTTGAATGGGAATTACTGCATTTGTGCATTATGAATTATTAGTTTATTACGATTTAGAATTGAGCAAAACCGCACGAAGCACGGTGCACAAAAACAACAGTAAAAAACCAATGGGACAATAACGGCAATATTGAACAACTGACAACTGTGGATTTATCATAGAACGAGAACACGATATCAGTTATCAAATAGGTGATAAATTAAAAGATAAAAACAAATAATATTTTATTATTTTTTTCATTTCAATCTCCCAAGACACAACTCGTAATTATTGTTGGGATTAAATAATGTTAATTGAAAATAATAATTATTGTTTTTTTAATATTTTTCAAATAGTTATTACGTTTTGTCATTTGTCTGCTGATTGTCGGTTTCGTTATTCATTATATTTTTATTATAATAATAGTATAGTTTAATCAAATCAATGGATCTTTTAATGTGTTGTATTTGTATAATAATTTAATTTATTCATTTCTTTAAAATATGAATAATGTTCAATTGGAAATATTATGAATACCGAACTGTGTATTTATAATATACGTTGTATAATAATGTTTTCGGTAAGAACGCGATACGCTAATTATTATATGATTATATGCAATTTCATTATGGAACTACCTACTAAAATTAATTAACGAATAATAATTTTTAATAATATTATGTAGTATAGACGAATATATTTCGTTAAATCAGATATTTAACGAAATTTTTCATGATTTATTTATTTTTTAATAATTTAAACGTGCTTAAAAGATTTTTTTTTATTTATTTGTTTTTTTTTTTTTTAATATTTCATTTTGCTCTCTGAGTAAAAGAAAGTTAAATATTTAATTTTATAAATTTTATAGTTGGGTTAAGAAAAGTACCAAATTATGAAAATACGGGTACAATGGCTGAAGAAAATGATCAAGTTCCTAAAGTAATGATCGAAATTTTGAATGATACAAATATAGTTACTGAACAAAATATTCAAGATATTAATGAAGGCCAACTAAAAAAACCACTTTCTGTTACTCCTCGAAATAGAAGTCCTGTTACTATACAAGAATGGGTAGATTCATTACCAGCAACAGCTGATCAAAAGTAATTACATATTATTTTTATTGTTTAAAAATGTATAAAATAAAATTTAATAATTTTCAGAGATGATTTCTATAATATAGAATCTTCAACACATATAAATACTTTGGATAGTGATAACCTTACATTAGGAGCTGAAGGTAAATTTTAAAGTACATGAATGTATTTAAACAAAACTATCATAAATTCTTGATAAAAAAAAAACTATGAACATATTTATTACTTAACATTTAATTCATCAAATAGATATAATTAAAAAGTTATAAACATATGTATTTTTTTTAGCTGTACTGTTATCTAGAGATATACCATTAACATGTAGACCTATACCAAATGTTACTGTTACAACAGAAAGGTACATAATTTTGTTATCTAATAAATTTATCTTATAAACTTATAAAAAATTAATCTTTTTACGGTGTGCTTTATTTTAATAATAGTTTACTATTGTAAATTGAAAATTATAGGTAATTAAATAATAAGAAATATACATTTTTAGTAATGTAGTTCGTGCACCTTCGGAAGCAGGTAGTCAAACTTCTAGTTTTGATTCAAAATTATTAAATGCTCGTAAACCAGATCCTGAAGAAATATTATTGGGTCTGGGATTTGGTGGTGGAGTTGAATCAACTACTTATGGCGAGTATGGACGTGTACCTAAACGATTTCTACAGCAATCTCAGTTAAAGGGTGTTTCAGTAGAGGATTACTTAAAACACCAACAAGAACTAATTTATATGTATGAGTCTGGGTTATGGGGATATCGTGGATTAACTGGTAGGTTATTGTAATATTTTATCATTCATATTAATTTTTTATGGTATTTTTAGTTAAAAATGTATACATTTTTAATAAAACATAAATATTCATTTTTTAAACATGATTAACTTAAATAGAGGAAGATCTTTTTCTTCAGAGTTCAGGTACATTAATGGAATATCAAACTACAGGTGTCTCAGTAAACAATTGTTTTATGTAAGTTTACTTTATAAGCTGTTCTCCCAATTTGTTTTGTTGCTGTGTAGAATTTTCTTTAATATTTTTTTGCATGTATATAATTACATTTTGTAGCTATTTTTCAAAAATATACTTAATTTGATATATGAAATATATCACCTATAGTAGAATACTAGAATTTATCCTATATAATATATTTATCTTACTATCAATCAGTCTTATAATATTAAATTGATAATTTTTTTTCAATTATTTATATCATACTTGTATGACAGTTGGATGAAATTAGAATGATTATTAAAGGAATCAAAAAGAATTTTAACAATTACAGATTTATTTTATTAAATTGTATAAGTATACCTATATAATACTTATATTTCATTTTTACTTTAGTACTAAAAAAAGTTAATTTAATTTAAGATAATAGTACTATTTGTATGTTTAAATGGTTATAAACATTTTAATTTATATTTATAATACAAGGAAACATCATATATTTAACTTAAAATTTCTAAAAGTCGTTTCTAATGTAATTATCTGAGGAACATTTCATTTTAATTTGTTAACACGACTCATGACTTACAAGTGCAAAACCACTAGTATTTAAGGGTATATGTAGCTATGATCAATCAGTCTACGTTTAGTACTGAAGATGACAACATTGTTGTTGAAATAATAAAGTAAAATTTTTTGTGTACTTGGGTTTTTTATTTATTAGTATATATTATATATATAAAATAATATTACTGTTTAATAATAAATAGTAAATCAATAATTTTCTAATTTCTAAATAATACTTTTATTATTCCATGTTTTCATAATTATTATTTATATAACTAGATTTTAAGTAATTTTCTATAAATAATTTTTTAACTTTAGTTAATTACTATTATGGTTAATATTTAAATACATTTTTTTTTTTTAATTTATAATGATTGAATTTATATTTTAAAATATGCTTGTTGTGAAAATTAATTTTGTGAAATTTATATTTATATTATAATTTTAATATTATACAATTCTATAGGTCCGCCACATGCGAGTCCATCAGTAATAGTTGCGAAAATCATGGAAAAACTTCGAGAACACGAACGCGACGTGATGTACCCAAAAGATTCCTCGAGAGTAATAACTTCAACAAATAAATCAACAGATAAAAGTGAAAGACAAGTTTCAAATCGTTTTAATAAAGCTGCCGAAAATATTCTTACAAAAATCAGGTATTAAACATGTTTTCAGATCCAGGGCTGTAGTTAGAGCAGGGCAAGAGGGACATGGGCCAGGGGTACAAACTTTAGAGGGACGCAAATTAAAGAAATAAAAAAGGTTAAAATCATTGATCATTTTACAAATTTATTCAAATTAAAAATTTAAAAAAAAAAATCATATACATATACATTTTATAAAAATGTTTATAATAGATATTTGCGTTCAAATTTTAATCATAATCAACAATATCTTCTTTAAACCTGTATTCCTTCCATAGCAGTATCACCTCTTCTTTTTAATCACATAGTATTCAAGAATATAATAATATACATATATACAAAAATGTCCATATAGTTTTAGTTTAATTTTTTCTCAATTAGTCTGTATTCAATACAGGTGGTTATTCAAAAATACAATTTAATTTTAATGTATTTTCTTAATTTTTACTATATTTTTGTTGTCTTAATGTATACTATACATATATATTTATTTTATTTGTATTGGTTTTACAATGAAGTGTGTATATTTTATTTATGTATGTAGACACTTTCTACCTTAAATAATGCTCTGAATTTAACAAATAGCATATGTTTCCGGTAGGAAAGTAGATGTAGGTAGTATTTTATTTAGGTTATTTCTTGAATTTCACAAAATTGAGCCTGTGCGATTGGAAAACTAGCAATGACATAAATATGGCATTTTTCATGAAAACTGAAATTTTTTTGAAATCAATTTAAATATTTTACAATAAATCAGGCATTATTCAACTTAGACACTTGGAAATTTTATTGTGTGTTCATAAATGTACATTATATATGTGATAAAATGTTGAACTCTTACATCGAAATCTAAAGGTAAATAAATTTCTATAATTCCTATATTTTTAATAAAAATGTTTAATCAATACATATATTTTTTGTCTAAACTTCACTCAGAATCGTTATTCGAATGTAATGATTTTCATGTATCAAAAAAAAAAAAAAAAAAAAAAAAAAAATAGTAATTAGTATTACCTAATATATTTAGTTATTATAAATTATATTAATAATATATACATATATTATTGACATATAATATTCTAACATAAACATTAAATGATTCTATATATAAGAGTGATAATTAGTTAATTTAGTTTTAGAGATACGAGTAAAATGTTTGAATATATTTTTTTAATTCTATACTGTAATTATTGATATTTAAATGTATTATTATATTTTATAGGTGTACACCTGGGAGTGTTTTAACACCAGATAATCGTAAATGGCTTGACAGTCAAGGTGGAGACAAATCACCAGAATTGTCACGACGATTAATAATTGGTCAGCAGTCATTTGTAATGGCACGTGATGGCACTTTAATAGAAACTCCACCATCTAGTATTATTGTTGATAATGAAAAGTTAGTTATTGCTAAATATTATATTAAAATTTCAAATTTGGATAATGTTAATGCAATAAATACAGAAAAATGTTACATTTTATTGATGAAAATAATTTATAATTATAAATTTCAGTATGACTGACAAAAATATAATTAATGAGCAAGTTTTAATAAATAATATCAATAGTTCTTCTCAATCAGATAAGGATTCTAAAGTGATATTTAAAATTGGTTCTTCTTCATCAGTTAATACTGACACACAATTTCAAAAAGAAAATTGTTCGTTATCTGATATTCATGAGAGTAATAATGTAATGGAAGATTTAAATCCCCTATATGATTCAAATCAGAATTATGATAAAGAATATAGTCCTGAAAGAGATTTAGAGGATTTATTATCTATAGTCGAACCTTGTCAAGATGTTAGTAAAGCAAGTTCAGAAGTTGATTCTGGTGCAGCTTCTGATAGTGCTGATACATCATTTGCTCAATTAAATTATATGTCTTTAACTGAAAGTGAATTTATAGAAAATGAGAATATTTCTTCCAAAGTAAGTTATTGTTATATATAATATTAATTTTAAAATTAATTTTATGTAGAATTTATAAATGTTAATATAATATTATCATAAATGCCATTAGTGCTTATTTATTTATTTTTTAGAACTTATTCAGGCAATATGAAGATTTGTGTAATTTGAGATTGAAATTAAATGTAAGTAAATTTTAGATATTTATATAAATATTTATTATATATATATATATTATATATATATATATATGTGTAAATATAATTATTTTAATTAGGAAATTCATTCCACATATACATCATTACAATTTCATTTATTTTAATTTTTTTATTATTTTGATAGGTATTAGGTTGTCCTTTTAATATTTTACCTCAAGATCAATTTATATCTCTTTCACCAGAACAGGTAAATTGCGGTGTATTTTATTAAAAATATAATAATATATAAAAATCGTATGATTATTATATTATCATATAATAATGGAATATAATCTCTATATTCTAATTATGTGTAAAAGAATAAGGGCATTTAATTATTATTTATTATTAATTAATTAAATTATTGTTAAATGAGTTGAAATCGGGTAAAATTCATTAGCCCGGAGCCCTTAAATGCAAATAAATAATAAAAAAAAATATGTGAAGAAAAATATTATTTAATTTATATTTACAATTATTTATCAGATATATTTAAAAAAATTAATTTGTTTATTTGTAAATTAAATCTTGTTTTATAAATGTATGTCAATCATTAAATGTTTGTTATTTCTTTATTGAAAAACCTTTACAAGTCATAATTGAACAATAAAAACTGCAATAATTATATTATGAATGTGGTGAATACATTCATAATAATATGCAATTATTATTGTTCAATTATGACTTGTAAAGGTTTTTCAATAAAGATATAATATTGTAAATATATCTTATACTTATTATAATGCATTAATAAATATTAATTAAATATTTTTTGATTATGAATGTTGTAATATTAATCTAATAATTATAAAAATAAATAAGAATTTTTTCAAAATTTTATATTTTTTTTTTTTCATGAATTTTGCATTCTGGGCGTTACTGAATTTTGCCTTATTTCAGTTTTTACCTATAATATGTAAAAATGTAATTTAATTTGTATTATTTAATTAATATAAATTAATTTTATATTTATAATATATTTTAAATATAATTATTACAATTGTTTATTATTAAATAAATAAAATATATTTATTATATTAATAAATTTGTTTGTTTTAGAGATGTGCACTTCAATGTAAAATTTTAAGATTAGCTTTACGTGTTTATTTAAATAAGCTTACTGATGATGAAGTACATCATGAATTGCAAAGTTGTCTAGGTGCTGAAGTTCAACATGTTGCTGACTTATTGGATTCAAATTCTGATGTAGACAAACTAGCAATAATTGTTCGACAAGTAAATAATGTTGCATAATATAATATTATGTTTTACATATTTTGATCATTAATCTGATAAATATAATGATGAAAAACTTAAAGTACTAATAAATATGAATAAGTATATTTTTAATTTTCTCGATAAATCAATTGCTGCAAAGTTATTAATTTAATTTTCTTTTTTTTTTTTTTGCATTATTGTAGATGACTGTTTTACTTCATCATCAGACTCATTTAAACAACCAGTTAGCTGAATTGACAGTCAGAGTTCAAAACCCAACCGCCTGCCATGATATGTGTGAATTGATATTGCAGAGAGTTCGAGGACTTGAGCAACTTGTAGAACAGAATGCCAATGAACTAGCATTAATGAAAGCCCAATTAATAAATAAGAAAACATTGTAATTAAATATGTTATTGTTGATTGTAATATTTGTTTTATAGTATTAGTACTCATTGAACAATAAAATAATTTATATTTGACGTTAAACATGTACACAATTATAAAAGTTGATTTCTATCGTTTGATTTTTATTGGTTAAAAACAACTAAAATATGATTGTTGTTTAGTTTCTTCAAATTTTTAGCAATATGGTAGGCTGTGAGTGTACAAAAATATAATTTGTTTGATATGTTAAAATGTATAAAATCTAAGTTGAATCTTGAATGTGTAAATATTAATTAATGTGCTAAATAATAGAGAAAAATATTTCTGTAAGATTTTTAATTTGGAATATTAGTTAATTAATAATTTAGAAATGATAACTTGACATTTAAAAAAAAACATTAATATTTAGGTTTTATTTTTCATTTAAGATTTCAAATATATAATTAAAAATAATTGTTTCAAACTGTAAAACTATTCTATTTTACCAGGCACCTTTTTTTTTTTTTGTATCCCAAGTAAATTAATAAGAAAAAAATATTGGCGCGTCAATAAAATAGATTATTTAACCGAATCTTATAAAATATTAAAATTTCAAATTGCCATAACTTCGAAAATAGTTGATTGCACCACTATTTTTTTCAGATAAAACTACATAGGATCAACAAAAATAAAAGTTGCCTGGTAAACTAGAAATATACCCAAACTGTAATTTAATAATTTTTTTTACTTTTTAAAACTACAATATCTTCCAATAAAAAAATTGGAAAAACTGAAATGAGGTTCACTCAAAATTTAGTTTTCTATCGATTTCATAATAGGTGTTTTAACTCTAAAATTACTTTTTGAACCTGTTTTAACAGTTTTGCGTAAACATGTTTTTACCGCTGAAAATCGTCGGTATGGCATCTTCTTAAGTTAATTTTTATAAAGACGTAAATATTACAGTGGCAACTGGCAATACAGTACAATATTATTAATTACTGTAGCCTGTATAATATATATATTTCTATATTATACTCGTATTTGGCCTTGGTTTTGCTTTGTTAACTTGTTAAGTGTTATTTTCAGGAATTAAGATAAATATTAAATCGTGGTTATTTTTCAATTTCATAGGAATAGTCAGCAGTGTTGTCATTTAAAATATTCAAATATACCAAATCTTATATATTATGTTAACCACGATTTAACCACAGTGATTACATTATCTATTTTTCAAGATTGCAAAAAATTTTAATCAGACGCATGTTCATACTTTCATATTCATAGACTTTATACTAAAAAGAACGGTACGCGCGTGTTTTATTTTGTATTTAATAATATTTATTATTTATGTTTATTTCATGAAATTAAAGATTATAATATATTTAATCGTGATTTAATTTGAACATAACGAATAGTCTGAATAAATCATAATTCATATGGAAAATAATGATTAATTATTGATAACGAACATTCCACTTTCAAGTTTCAACTTTTTAACTTTCAATATCGAGATTGAGCTTTTTATTTTATTTTTTTAAATAATTAATATTATAATTGCGAATCGTAACAAAATACTCGTCTATGTTAATAGTTTTTTACTTTTTACGTCATTCTTTGTCGATTCCGCCAATAGAAGAATTGTTTTTTTTTTGTTGGTTGATTCGGTACAAAAACGAACTGGTTATTTATTTTAGCAATTTACTTAACAAACGGACAATATTCATCATTCACGTATGCATGTTTTATTTTAATATTATACTTAGTATATTATTTTTTGTGTTATCAAAAACAATACAAAACTCCAAATTAGTAGAACACAATATATGTTGAAATTGGTGAAAAATTTTTTTCTAAATGTTTTTCAATTATAAATACAAATAGTTATTTTTCGAAATGTGGTTTGTGCATTTCCGATACAATGTAATATGGGATGATATTTGAATGTAAATTTACTGTTTGACAAGGTAGTTTTGATTTTTGAAAGATGTTGAATTTTCAAGAGGTCGAGTCAAACATTTGGCAGGGTCATAACTGAAAAATAAACCATATCTTCCTGGTTCTTTCATTAACTACCCACTCAACAATTCATTTTTTAATTTCAATAGAGAATATAGTTGATATCTCACATTACTTTACAGTATTATTATAATCAAACAACGATTTTTTTTTTTTAAACAAGAAATAAACAATGTGGTTTAGTTAAATTATATCTTCTTCTTTATCCTCGCCTTTGTTCCATGTGTTGTTCATTAATTGCCCAACACTCCGATCCACATATCATTGCTAGCCTCACAATAGTTTTATGAAACTTTCCTTTCACCTTTAATGGTACTTTTTTATCACACAACATTCCTGTCACCTCTTGCCACTTCATCCAACCACATCTAATTATATTAGCTACATTCTCCACAATTCCCCCATTCTTTTGCACAATTGATCCTAAGTACTCCACTTTGTTAATAAGTTGACCTCTGAATCTTATATTATGATCATTCCCATTATCTCCTACCGTATTATTGAAGCTGATCTCTACAAATTATGTTTTAGCCCTACTTATTTTCAATCCATTTTCTCCAATATCTCTCACCAACGTTTAAGTTTGGGGGTTCTAATATATTTATATTCTCATCAACTAAAACCACACCAACTGCAAATAACATACACCAAAGTGCTTTATCCTGTACACTTTTCGTGATCTTGTTTATAAATTTATTGTGCTACAGACTTATTTGTTGAGATATTTATGAGCCTGTTTTACAAGAGATTTTTTTTTTATTCATTTATATTTTTTATAGTTATATATTATTAATAATTGTTTATTTGTTTACAGATTATAAATTGATTGTTAAGCAAATTGTATAACTAGTTAGACCAGCATACTTTGGTTTTTAATACAATATCTTCTATAACGTAATGTAATTAATACTAATTTATAAATTTAAAAAGAAATTGTAAATAATGTATGTTTTTATTTATTTATTTTTAGATAAAATGCGTTTTTGATTATCTGAAAATTTAAATTCTCGTAGAGCAAATTAAACATCATGTTTTCTCTAGCAAAATTATCATATTACGCTTGTAATGAAAAACAAAAACATTTTTATGATACTGAACCAATAAATGTTTTAAAAATTGATATACTAAATTGCTGTGAAAAACTGTTTCAAACTATTAAGGGAAAAAAGGAAATTGATCCATGGGACACTGATACTTGTGCTGTAGCTGCTAAATGTGGTCATATAGATTGCTTGGCAGTAGCTCGAAAATTAAGATTTTCATGGAATAAAACTACATGTTATTCGGCTGCTCAAAATGGACACTTAGATTGTTTAAGCTTCGCATATGAGAATGGATGTCCATGGGATAAATATACATCACACTGGGCTGCAACAGGTGGTCATTTAGATTGTTTGAAGTATATTCATCAAAAAGGATGTACATGGGATGAAAAAACTTGTATGATGGCTGCCTATAATGGTCATTTAGATTGTTTAATATATATCCGTTTAAATGGTTGTCCGTGGAATGAAGATACATGTACATGGTCTGCTGGAAATGGACAATTGTCAACTCTATCATATGCACATGAAAACGGATGTGTGTGGAATAAAAAAACTTGTTACAAGGCTGCAGAAGGTGGTCACTTAGAATGTCTAATATATGCACGTAATAATGGATGCCATTGGGATGCCTCTGTATGCGCATTGGCAGCTACCAATGGTCATTTAGACTGTTTGATTTTTGCTCATGAAAACGGATGTCCTTGGGATGAATTAACAACTCATAATGCTACAGAACATGGTCATTTAGAATGTTTGAAGTATGCCCATAATAATGGATGTGTGTTGCCTAGAAATTTAACCCTAATAGCTGCCGGTGAAGGACATTTGGACTGCCTGAAGTATGTTTTTGAAAATGGTTGTCCCTGGAATGAGCATGTACAATATTCTAGTGCAAAAAAAGGATATTTAGACTGTATGAAATATGCTTATGAAAATGGCTGTTCTTGGCATAGTCAAACATGTTATAATGCTGCTATAGGAGGTTTTTTTGATTGTTTAAGATATGCCCGTAAAAACGGATGTCCGTGGGATATAAAAACAAAGAAATGGGCTGAACATAATGGTGTATTTGATGACTGTTTGTAATTTTCTGATGATAAGATTATAAGGATTTAATGATCAAAAAATACTTATTTAAATAATAATTGAATTCAAATACTATACTGATATATTAATAAATAATATTTATTAATTAATTCAATATAAAGTTATTTAATTATTCGAGTTAATCATTATTTATTTGTACTATGCATGTTAAAATATAATTGCATATTTTATTTTTATTTTCAATATACATATTTTGTTATTACTATTTGTATGTACTCGTATTTGTTTTTTATGAGTATGTATTTTAAATAGTTTATATCTGACTGAAGGTATATAAATACCATGTATTAATATTGTAAATAGATGTAATAAAATGTAATAACTAGTGTTTAATAGTTTACAATGATGACAATAATGTGTGTCTTTTTTTTTTTATACCTAGACACTTTTTTGACCAGAAATAATTCTCAAATTTTTACAAAAGTACATGTAACTGGTAGGAAATTGGATGTAGTTGATACTTTATTTATGTAATTTTTAGAATTTATAAAAATTGAACTTGCCCTGTAGAAAAAAACTACCAAAGAATTACGAAAATAAGATATTTTTTATTGAAACATAACTATTCATATTATATTACTTATTATTATTATTAGTAATTATTACTATTATTATTAATTATTATTATGAGTATTAGATACTAAAATATTAGAAAAATCTCAAAAAAAATTTTTTTTATAGATTAAAGTTGAAAAGTTTTAATAAAATATAATCATGATATATATGGATCCTTATTATTTCACAATATTTTCTTAATAATTTGAATAAAATTAACAATTTTAAAATTAAAGGTTTGAAAATTTTATTCAAGCATAACTACTAATTTATTTACCTGGGATCAAAATATTGTGAATATTTAGTTTGAAGGTTCCAAATTTTTTATAGCAGATTAAAGTTTAAAATTTGAAAAAAAAAACACGAGCTGATACAGCTGTGAGTGAGAGTGAGATACAGGTGTAGAGTGGATAGTGCTGTTTTGATTGAAATTTGAATGAAAATATGCAATAATGTATTAAAAAGAAAGCGAAGTTCTATCAATTATTATGGGTACTTATGTCATAATCATGGAAATTGAAATTTGACGAATTCGATTTCAATATTTCACAATAACTCGGGCAAATTTAATTCGAATTAAAATTATAATTAAATGTCTTAGAAAAAATTATATTATAATATTTTATATTTAACTATCCAAAATATTTTGTATATAAAAAATTTAAGTATTAAATTTTGAAAAAAAAATTGTGCAGGGGTTTCCCTATAAGTTGCATATTTAAATTTTAACAAATATTTTTTCCCATTAAAATTATAATTAAATGTCTTAGAAAAAAATTATATTATAATAATTTGTATTTAACTATCCAAAATATTTTGTATATAAAATTTCGAATAAAAATTTGCGCAGGGGTCCCCTTATTAAATGCCTTTTTAATTTTTAGCTGAGAACAAAAATAAAATGTTACCTAGACAATATATATTGGATGAGATATAAAAAATTCTAAGTGTTTCATTTCGAAAAAAATTTGCACAGGGGTCCCCCTATCAAATGCGTTTTTAATTTTTAGCTGAGAACAAAAAAAAATTTCTACCTAGATAATATATATTGGAGGAGATAGAAAAATTTGAATTTTTTATATATTACATTGAATGTACTAGTAAATTTCGTTTATAAAAAATTCGAATTGTTTTATTTCGAAAAAAAATTTGCGCAGGGGTCCCTGCGGGGGTATATTATAATAATATAATATGTAAAATATTTTGGAAATCAAATGGCAGGTGAATTTTTTTTTTACATTTTTACTTTTGTAGACAGAAATATTATATAATTAGTCATGAATACGAGTGTAAAATAATTTATGATTTTCTGGCAGTTTGAAACGCAAAATGATACGTTTTCACAGGCTAATTTTCGTCACTACGACACTACATTACACTTACTACTTACACCAAGTGCCAAGTCACCAACCTAACCAATAATTATTACGTAAGTACCTATTATAGTTTTGAAATGTAAGTAGTTATTCGGAAATTATCTGTATATTAGGTAGTCATTAGATTTTGTACGGGTATAATGTTTTAATCGATAAAAAAAATAGTTTGTTTCGTTGCCAGGTTATAATAATAGTCATCCCTTTCTATCATTACTCACACGTGTGTCCACCGGGTTGCTCACAATAGCTGCGATTCATTGGTAAATGTTGTTCACGCGTATATTTAATAACAAGCGCATTTGTCATTTTTTATACTATTTGCGTTAAGATTTAAATAATTCATATCGAATTTATGTGAAATTTGTACTTGAAAATTAAGAATTGAAAATATCGTAATACAAGGTGAATTTCTATTATTGCAAAACAACGGAAAAATATATTTTTATTCTAAATACTCTAAGTACGGTTCTAGTTATTTGATTGAGAATATATATATATATATATAGATAGATATAGATACTTGCATTTTTTCGTTTTGTTTTTTTATCATGAAATTATTATATAAATTCGTATTTTGATAAAATTGATAAACGAAATTTAAAAATGTTAATAAATGTAATAAAGTTTAAATGGAATTTTTTTTTTAGATTTTTTGTATCGTTTTGATTTGTGTGACGTCGCACTAGTACAACGCGAAATGTCTGTAGGAGGTCTTAAACACCGCACATAGGTACATCAAAGTTTTTAAGTTATTACGAAAAAAAAAAAAATTCCGAAAAATGGATTATAGACTATTGTGGTTTGCGAAATGTATAAACAATGTTTTTGAAATTGGTACCGAAAAAGATACGGTAAATTTGTTCGGAGAAACTCTGAACAAAGACGACGGATTGCTAAAGCAGCGATTCGTTCGATATCTCGAGTCTTCGACGATTGACAGAAATGTCAACACAAATATATTCTATGTATATATAACCGCAGTGAAAAAAGTAATCAAAGAAGAAATTGAAATCGAAGAGGAACGTAAGTAATTTTAATGTATCATTTTTTATCAAAACGTTTTCTTCTATACTTCTATTATCAATATTCATTGAAATGTAGATATTAAATTTTATAATTATAATATATTTATATGCTTTTTTAAGTCTTTAAAAGTTTACTTTGATACAAAAAATAATAATTAATTAGGTAAATCGTAATTGTTGTGCAAATTTGGAAAATAATTTTAAAAAATAACAAAAATAAAATTAAAGGGAGAAACAATTAACGAGTAGTACCTATCAATATTCAATATTTTAAATTTAAAACGTAGGTATCGAATAAAACCATCTATATTTGCATTTTGTTGTTGGATTACACCATCACCATTCTAATTACATTTAAAGTGTTATTTAAATATATATATATATATATATATATATATATAAATTAAATTAAATTTAAAGGTTACTAAATTAAAAATTAATCTTTTTTTTTTTGAATATGATAAAAAAAAATAAGAGGTAAAAATGTTAGACTCTTGATTAGTTGATTTCCTATATTTATATACAGTAGTACCTATATACAATTTACGTATGAAAAATGACGATTTCTAACCATTTATAGTTTCCATTTTATAGTTTCTGAATTTGAAATTCAATCTTTGAGAGAGTCTGATGGTAAAAAAAAGAAAAAGAGACAACAAGAAAAGAAGAAAAAGAAAAAACACGTACATACTGAAGATGCGTTGACCAGTGGTGATTCACCGACAGATTCCGATAAAGAATCAGATGATGGAAAGTCTAGAGATGGTTATTCTAGCCCAGATACTGGTAATTATTTTTTTCGAATTATTGTGAAATATTTCGCGAATGACAATTTGACGACAAAAAGATATTTGAATAAAAACATCATTTGCCAACTAATAATAATTGAACTATATTACTTATAAAAATTACTACAAATCGTATCTATTATAAATGTATATTGCACGTATAGTAAACTAGTAAAGTTAAATTTAATAATTATTTTATTTAGCTATACAAATGGCCGACGAAGATGGAATAAAAAGACATTCTGAAAAATTGTTCAAAAAAGTAAAAGTAAGTCGATTTAATTATTTAGAAATGACAAGTGGACTTAAAGAAAAAAGAAAAAAAGAGATTTTAATAATAAGTATCTAATACACACATCTATGTAACAAGAAAACTATAACTATATATGACCGAACATTATTTCAATTTAGGTTATTCAAGAAAAAATAATAACTCTACCAGATCTACATGTACATTTTGGTTGTATGGTTGGCAACCTTGACGCCGATCTCACATATTTGTATTTTGTTAAAAATACAAACTCAATTATTCCAGTTTATGACTTAGCCGAAGAAGCTGATTTTTATATGCCCGGCCATTTTTTGATTGGCAATAAAGCTGGATGTTTAGTTAAAACGATGGAAATGGAACTGGAAAACATTTGGATACCATCTATAAATAAACTTCTAATCGACCCATTTTTACACGATTGCAATACTACTCGTAACGAAAAAAATATTATCAAAAAACTGGCATCAACAAGTGCACCATCAACATTTGTGCGGATAACTCGAGAAATTAAAGCTCAATATGATTATGAACTTCGTAAATAATATTTTATGGAATATGTAGCAGAGCTTGCGCTAAGGACATTTTAGAACTACCCAACATTTAATTTTTATAGATGTAGGTTAAAAAAATTATAATACTTTTCATTTTGATGGCTAAGTAAATTGTAACCAGTATCGAGGATAAACTACAAAAATTTTAAACTAAATATATCTTATTACAGTACTATATTTAATTATAAACATACATTTATTACATAATATTAATTTTTTTTTTTTATGAAAGTATCTTCTTCATTGCTATATTTATTATAAATAATATTAGATTTATCTGATGCTTCATTGAACACATCACCATTAAAACAATCCCGTGGCTTACCTTTTGTTCTATTAATAATTCTATGTATCTTCTCACTCAACCAATAATGGTGGCATATTATAATATATTTTAATATTATATTTTAACTTTATAAAAAATACTCAATAGTCAATACAGATAGACATTATTACAAACGTATAACTTACAGGTTATCTACATTTATAATATTATGAACATAAAGACACTGAAATTTTAAATTTTAATTATCAGTGTAGGCCACGATTTAAAATAATAATACTTAATGATAATATTATGTTATCTGTAGTATTTATACCGAGGTATATCAAAAAAAAGGGTTCTCTTTATTTATTTTTATAAATTTATAATAAATAACCGAGCACGCCGTGTCGGGCGACTGAAACTGGAAACGTAGACCGCGACAAGTTTGGGAATTTGGGATATAATTATTACTGAAAAAGTGAAAAGTGCTACCTCCGCCGTACCAATATATCTACAAGAATAGAAACAGATTTATAAAATAATAAAAATATAAAATATGGACTTCATGGAAATAAGATTTAATAACATTAACGATGAGGAAATAAAAAAAAATTAAAAACATAGAATTTAAATAAAAATTCACATATTTAAAGTAGTACCCAAATATGTATTTACAACTGCCTATATTAGTTGGAACTACCTATTAGCGCAAGCTCTGATATGTAGCTATTATTTGTATAACGATTTAAAACTAAGTTACTACTAATAAAATTCGTATACAAAATTTTATAAAAATTTAAAATTTACATTATATTATATACATATATATTTATATTTAGTTATTGGAGAACGTCCTGATGGTTACGAAAATAGACTCGATTTTATTGATTTAGAAAAAATTATTTCAATTAGTGAACTTTTTATGCTCGAACCGTTTCGTGATAAGAATGAAATAATTTCATCAGAACCATTGAAACAAAATTTTTTGAGAGAATTGCATTATTTGTTAGACAAATTAAAATGGTATGATGTAAACGTAATATTATTTATTTATTTTAGTATGCAGTTATGAATATTTATTTCATTAATTTGTATTTATTAAATCTAATACCATATTAACCATAACTAACCATATCTAATAACCATTTTTTTTTTTTTGGGTAACACGTTTAAGTTATTCAGTAAAACTGATTGTATTAAAATTGAAAATGTTGGTATACTAAGTACCTACTATAAAAACTACGAGTACATATAATGTTTCAGGACAAACGATTATATGTGTAAAAAGCAATCATTAAATGCGACTGAATATTTAAGTGGTTTAACTAAAGATAATATTGATGAAGTCGCAGAGACTCTCGAAAAAACTCCTGCAATGATATTACAATGTGTAAATATAATAGAAACTTGGAATTCTAAAATGAAACATCTTTGTTCGAGTATTTTTGAGGTATTTATAATTTAATATAAAACAACTAGGTAGGTACTGTCTTTGTCCTCTCAGCACAAATTCTAATTGTATTATTGATTGAAATAAACAAATATTGGTCTTGTTACTTTTAAGTATTACGCGGCTAAAGAAAAGTCTGGGTTATAGAACGTGAGATGATGTGTAAATGTTGAAAAGTGAAAATGTCGATGTTATTAAAGAGACAATATTAAATATTAATCACAAATATTTTAGTCGCTATCATATTAATTAACAAATAACAATGTCATTGGACTATAATATTTGTTATAATATGTTATATAAATATAATGAATCATCATTTTCACATATTATTATTGGTCCTTTAGAATGGATATTTTAATAATTTTAACAACCAATCTAATTTATCTTTATTATTTAAATAGTTTCAAGAGCGTGAGACAATTCAATCGGAGCTCGATTTTTGGAAAAATAGCGAATCTTCGGTTCGATCTATTATAGACGAACTCGAGTCTGAAGATACGAAATTGTATCTTGATGTTATAGATAAATCATCAAATAATGTCCAAACAATTAAAAATATTTGGGAGGAATTTAAATGTATAAAGTTTCAATTTATTCGTCTATGTGGATTAGCAAAAGATAATGTAAAGTATATCTCGCTCATCATGGAACATTACAAGGTACATATTATATAGATGTATAGGTATTTAAGATTTAACTAATAAAATAATAAGTAATTATTTTTAGGATTTTATATTTGCTGATTTTAATACAATAATAAAAATAATACCTATTTGGTTTGACGATTTAAGAACAGTATGGGTTTTGTCACCATATTTTGGTAAAGATGAAAATATGTTAAGACTACTTTTACAAATTTCCAATGGTTTATGTGAAAACGTTGGGCGAAATTTAGGAGATTTAAAGTTTATTTTTAAGTAAATAAATACAAATTTCAGTACATTTAAATATTATTTATTTATTTACTAACAATTAAATTATCTATAGATTATATTATATTTATCAAAATAGATCATTTACATTATGATTCTGAAATAAACAATGTTTTTTATCTATTATAATAAATTAAGAAATATAGTATTAATTAACTTATTATGCTCATTAGTAATTACAAATTTTATGTTAATATAATATAATATTAATATTTAATTTAAAATAATGAATTAAAAAATTATTTATCTATAAACATTTTAATAATAATTTAATTATTTTTATAAAATAGAAATAAAAATATTGAAGAAATATCTGAAATGTCATTTAATGCTACAAAAATGTTAGATGTTTGGTCGGCAGGATATTTAGAAACTAGAAAGTCTATTGAAGAGTCCAAATTTAAACGATGGGAATTTGATAAGTGTGTGTTATTTAATAGAATAAAATACATTAAACGTATAGCAAAAGATATTTATGATATAGTTGCAGTAAGTAATTTTATTTTATAATTTATATTACATTAAAAGTTAAATAGTTAAATAATTAAACAATTTTAAAATTAAAAATTCTTTAATTGTAATGTTAAATTTAATAAAATTAATGTGTTTTTTAACAAAAATTATAAAAATAATAATTTCATAACTATTATCTTATAAACTTTCTCTACAAAAAATTTAACAAACAAGTTTTATTTCAGAAAGCTAATCAAAGAAAACAAAGAAATAATAAAATACTAGTAGTATTATTGCCCCCATTAATTTTGTAAATGCATTTATATTATTTTAAATTTAAGGTTTATCTAATTTAATTTTAGGTAATTAATCAATTTTTGATTATTTTGGGCCCAGAATTGAGATCAATCATTAAAGACATGATTGGTTTAGATGTTATGATAAGTAGAGTAAAATCACTTTATAAAGTTTTCGATGCAATCGATTTTGATTTATTTTGTGAAGATAATGTAGAAAATTGGAATTTATTTTTAAAAGAATTTAATCTGGAAGTGTTAAGAGTTGAAGAAGAGTGCAAAATATTTATTGATTGGTGTTTTAATGATTTAAGGTAAATGTTATAAATTATTAATGCGCATGAGACGTAAGTGTTGTAAATAATACACGTATAATTTTGTGATAGGGCGATGATAATTTCAAGTTTAAAAAATGATAGAAAATTTGAAATTGTATTATAATGGAAAATAGATGTTTCTTACATTCGTTTTGAACGCCATTTATGGTAGAAAAATAATGAATGTTCCATATCCTATCACGAAAAATATATTATCATAATGTTTGTATTTTATATATATTATATGCGTTAAAAATCTTAAGTTTATTGCTCTAATTAATGACTCACCATTATGACTGTGTTTTAGTAGACACTATAGAAAAATAAAAATGTACATTGAGAATATGTCTTAAGTAACCTAACAAATAAGGTATATCATCCTGAACTTTAAATTTAAACTCGACGTTAAAGAACGTACGGAAACCGTAAATATAAACATTATGATATATTATTTTATTATTTTTTTATTACCTATACACAATCCTTTTTTTAATCTACCATAATTAGCATTCAAAACGAACGTCGACATGATTACGTTTTTTATACTATTACATAATGGTCATAAAACGTATGTAATTTACATTATTTTTGAAATATAAAATTTTAATCCCACTATATAAATAAATGTAAATGTGATTTACTATTTAAATATAATTTTTTTTTCAAAATACATGATTATAACTCATAAAATAGCTAAATACATATATTATTAATTATTTTATATTAAAATTTCAATGTAATATAGATAAATTATTTAAAAACTATACAAGTTTAAATATTATATTATTATAGCTATATTATTAATATCGATTATCGTTGATTTATTTTTTTTTTTATTATAATTTTTTTTTTTTAGAAAAAAACATAATATTAAATAATTTATATGTTTTTTTTTATATTATATTAATAAATAAAATATATTTTAATATTAAGATCATGCAAAGAGGCATATTTAATACTAGAGAAACTTAAGGAATTTACATCAAGACCTATTTTCAAAGAACAATTTAATACGAAGTATGAAGCAATTTTGAGACAATATGAAAATGAGCTAACTACAATTGAAACATGGTTTTTAGTAAGAATATATCAATAACATTTTCGGAAATATCTTAATAAGTCACTTGTATAAAATAAACAAAGTTGTTCATATTCTTTAATTTCTTCAAAATTTAAGTATTTAGACTTTTACTTTTTGGTTTTATTGTTTGATTAATTATGTATAACTACATCCATGTAAATTAAATTAAATTTTTATTTTAATATTCTTATTTTTGAATACATGCACGTAGCTGTTTTGCCTATACATTCAGCCGTGTAATTACATCGCAATAAAATTTATATCTAATTTATTTCATATTCATTAACATTTGACTTTTTTACTTTCGATTTTTGGAAATCGTATATGAATCGTTTATGTAAATATCATGGTTTATTGTGTATATTCAATATTTGTATACCTATATGTAATACAACTCAATATTCAAAAATGATGAATTATGATTTATAGGCCTTTCTTTTTGTCTTATATTATTTTTTTTTTTTATAAATAATTAAATTGCAGAAATTATAATATAATTTTAAAATCTAATTTTTTAATTTTAATAGACTCAACAAAATAATCCTCCTATATCTCGCTATCACCCTCCTATTTCTGGATCTATATTTTGGGTACGAATGTTATTTGACAAAATAAAAGAACCAATAACAGTATTTCAATCAGTTAAAGAATTTAATTTGCCATTAAAGTATAAAGTAAACAATTAAATAAAATATTTAAAAATGCAATTATTTAAGAGCTTTCAAATTTTGAAGGTCGTAGAAATGTATAAAAGTGTTGTTGACCAAATGAAATGTTATGAACAAAAGAAACTGACGAACTGGACAAATAATGCAAAACTATTGACTGTGCGTCAAATGGATAGTAACATTTTAGTATGTGTTAGAAAAACAGATAAAATACGTAAGTTTATATAACAGTTTATGATACTACGAGTATGTTTTTCCATTACGATTTAAATCATTTGGCCCACTAAAGTGACTAAATATAATATATATATATTATATTACCAATTAAGTTCATGTTAATTACACTATTAATCTTCCAATAAATCTGTTATCTAATATCTGTTTCTTGATTTTTATGTTTTTATACATCTTTAAGATATCTTCTTAGAAAGACTCAGAAGTTTTTTAAACTGAATAAATGATATTAATATGATTTAAACTCTAACAAATGTTAAAAACATATTATGTTAGTTATAATTTTGTATTCATAAGTATTTAAGATTGAAAATCATTATTATGCATTATAATTTATAATATACAAATATATAACAATCCTTCAGACCTATTCTGAAGTTTAATTTATATTATTATACATATCATAATATGAGATATTTATCACTATTATTAACTTATATTTTACAAAATAAATGTTCAAATTACATTGGAAAGCTATTCAAACATATAATAAAATCCATACACCGAAAATCGAAGATTTTAAAGATTGGTTGAAATGTATTGGCGGATCAAATAAAATACTATCAGATCATCAATTAATGTTCAAAGCTAATTTTGACGTAATGAGTATATTTATAGTCATTTTTTTTTAATTTTTTTTTTTTTTTTTAATTTGTATAATACATTAGGATCAAGTTCACGAGTTATTAGAAGAAGCGGAAATGATGGAAAATTTGGGAATTATATTGCCCGAAGAAATAAAAATGATATTAGCTAAAAAAAATAGTTTACTTGATGACATAATAAAAGTAAAAAATATTGTTGAAAAATACAATTCTTTTGTTTCTTCAATGGATAATTTAGAAGTAATGTTCATAAATTAAAAATATTATATGACAAAACTTTTAATTTCAGTACATATAACGAGGAATAATAATTATTAATTTAATTATTATTTCCTAATACTTATTTCTTGGATAATAATTTTATTTTGATAAAAAGTTAAATGTTGTAATCATTATGTTATATACCTAATAATTTTTTCATACAAATCTAACATTATTAAAACATTTTAATACATTTATATTATATTATAAACAAATTATTATTATTTTTTTCTTTTAGTTTATTATTTTTAAACACAAATTGAAAAATATTGAAGATTTTTTTTATACTGGACTCTGTCGCTATAATTGGCTTTCAATAAGTATTGATACATTTACAAATGATGGTCTAATCTTGATAAACAAAACAAAAAATGATTTTTATAATTTCAAAATAGTGAGTCAATCAATATTATTATTATGGAGCTAAAATAATCGTAATTGAAATAATGTTTACAATTTAACAGGTAGAATCTCACATCTTGCAGTCTATAATGTCGTTTGAAAATGTGAATTTATTTCCATTGAATATTTTAACCAATGATAATTCTATGTTAGAGGTAAATTTAGATTTCATAATTCTTCTTTATTATTAGTAAATTAATAATATTTATTTTTTTTAAATATATTATTGTTAGAAATATAAAATGATACCTTTAAATTATGAATATTTTGGGTTTAAAGAATTCCGGTATATTATTAAGAATTACCGAAATGTTTCAAAATATTTAATACTCTTAGAATACTATTTATTTGGTACGATGAGTGGTTCTTGTGAGCCTATGTTTGGTTTATACATAAATTATAAAAATATGATGCTTAATTGTATTCTAAAGTGAGTTTTTATTTTTATTAATAAAGATATTGTATTTAATAGGTAATACTTTTCTTTTTTCTTTAAAGGATGTATTTAATCAATTTAGATTTGTATAATAAATCATTATTAAGCGACAATTCACTTTTAAAATTGACTGTGAATGTAACTAACGACGAAGTCATTATAGTTCCGAATATGTACGTTACATATAATAATATGATAAAAAATGTATTACAATGTTTGAAATGGTCAAAATATTTACCTATTTGGCAAATGGAATCTTGTATATTTTACTTCACCACATTAGAAAATCAATTGGAAAATGATTACTGCGAAAGAACATTGTATGAAGAAATAATTAACGATAAAAATATCCAAGAAAAAATTGAAATAATTCGAAAAAATTCACATTGTTTAATGGTGCAAGTGAATAAATATTTAAAAAAGTAATTTTTTTTAAAAAAAAAAATAATGTGTTAATGAACAAATAATTTAAAAAATTATCTTCATTGCTTAAATTCATTAATATTTAATTTATTAAGGTGGAAACGTTTTCAATTTTTATGGAATAGTTCAAAAATTAAAAATAAATGGATTTTAACTACAGAAGCGTCTATTCACGATTATGAACATATTTTTAACGATCTAAAACGACTATTATTATATTTTTCAACAATGCCATTGTACAAAAGAATACACTGCATTATGTATGTAACCAATTTATGTCATTCATTTTGTTGTATTTAGTTTATGTTTAAACTTCAATTTTTTATAAAATTAAATAATTATAATAATTTTTTTATTCTTTTTTATAATCACATTTCATTTAAATAATTAAAAATGTATAAAATAGTTAAAACTTTAATTTATTTAATTTAATCCAAATTAGGTTAGATCTTGGTCCAATAATAAATGAAGTGAAACAATATACTCAGAAATTAATATTATCGTACGCGGAAAAATTGATTAATTCCACAAGACAAATGATGCATTATCAAGGAAATATATTTAATGTAAGAAATAATTTATATGTTTACTCATGTAGTGATTTTTATATTGTATATTAATATATTTATTATGCATATTACATAATCAGTTATGTTATATAAATAGTAATTTCATAGTATTATTTTACAATTGTGAAAATTAAATTATAATAAATAATAACAATAATACTAATATAAATTAATTAATTAGAATAATTAGATTATTACTAAAAAAGTAAAAAATCAATTTATTACACGAAATGCTCTGAAATTCTAAATTTTAATAATTGTTTATTTGAATTCAATTTGATTTCCAGTTAATTTTTTTTAAATAGTAATATTTTACTTTGATATCAATGTATTTAATGTATTTGAATCAAATTGAATTAAAATTATTGATTATTTTTAATCAAATGTACACTATGTTTATTAGTTCTTATAGTGATATTTTAATATAATAAATTGAATAAAATAAATCTTAAGAAAATTAACATATTGTATAAGTATTTACAATTTATTATCAAAATTAAATTATTGACGTTATGCATATTCATTTATAATTATTATATTAACATATTACGCGTGTTATATTCTTACTTTTTTACAAATTTCAGAGTTTTAAAATATTGATAAACGATGAAATTAAAGATAGAAATGATTTTTATAATCATCTCCGAAAAATAGAAGAAATAAGAAAAGAACAAGTGAATGTTGAGATATTTTTTCAAGATTTAAACCATCGTATGTATATTCTGGAAAATGCTGGAGTTTCAATGCCTCAAGAAGACATGACATACATTTTGTATATGAAAAATGACTGGATAATGTTACAACAAATAGCAACAGAAAAAAAAGTGTACTTGGAAAAAGCTAAAGTTATTTGGTCACATACTGTTAAAATAAATATTGAATTATTTTTAAACACAATAAACATATTTTTGGAAAATTACGAACAAGATTGGTCGAAGAAAATAAAAGATGATTTAAATTTAGGGCTTATTTTTATAAATGTTTGTATTAAATTAATTTTTTAAATTAATATCTATTTAATTACTTTTAAAAAGGTTATTATTTAATTTTAAAATATAGGAATATGACGAAAAATTGAATGAAATGATGCAACAAAAGGAACAATTAGTTAGAGAAGAAGACCTATTTAATTTAAAATTATTAAATACTGAAAAATTTGATAAATACTATTCTGAGTTTCAATACATGAAGTTAGTATATTCATTGTATGAAAAACAAAATTCAGATATTAAAAAATGGTCAAAAATACCATGGTCAGAGATTGAAATTGAATTTATTCGGGAAACGTTTGGTGCACTTATGTTAAAATTTAAAAGACTACCTGCCTTAGCTCAAATTACACATCCGGCAATCATTTTAGAATTGTATTTAAAAGAATTGATACATAGTATACCCATTTTACAACAATTAAAAAATGAAGCATTAAAACCTAGACATTGGAAAGAAATGTTAGATATTATTGGTAAATATTATACCTATATTATAATTTATACGGTACATACTAATTACTAATACTATAAATTATTGTTTTAAAATATCAACACTTTATTATTTAATATTTAGGTTTGTAATTTAGAATTATTAAGTGAGAATAAATAATTTTGTAATTTAAATGAAAATGAAAATATGAAATTACAATTTATTAATATTTAAATAAGTATACGTTATATTATACTCATGTATAAGTGACGTAATTTATAGGAAATATAATAAAAGTACGTTTTTCTTAATGTTTCATTAATAATTTTTGAATTAATATTTCATCATATTAAAAGTATCTAACTATGAATATTATTAAAGTTATTATACTATTATAACGTAAATTATATATGAGATTTTTTGTAATACGAGTATATCAAAGTCAATATTAATTATTTAATGTATTATCGTATTCGTATTGCCTTTGTAGGAGTCGATTTCGATTTCAATGAAGACATTTTAAATTTTGGCATTGTTTTAAAAATGCAAACTGTGAAACATAAAGTTATTATTAAAAAAATACTGTGTAAAGCAATCGACGAGAACAATATTGAACAAAAATTAAAAGAGATTCACGAAGTATGAATAAAATACGATAAATGTTTAATAATATAATAAAAAAATAAAATATTTTATAGCGATGGACCACGATTAATTTAAACATAGAAAAATATTCGAATTCAACTTTTCGTATTGAATATAAAATCCGTGGCGTTCATAATATATTGCAAATATTAGAGGACGATCAAATTACTATGCATAAAATGATGAACTCATAGTAATAATATTAAATATATTGTTAACTTGAACGATTTTTTTTTATTAGTTAATTTTTATTAGTACACTGTTATTGTTTTAGTTCAGTTGAACCATTCTTATCGAAGGTTGAAACGTGGCAAAAAAATTTATCGACCGTCAATGAAATTTTAAATAAATGGTGGTTTGTACAACAAAAATGGATTTATCTTAATGAAATATATGGTAGTAAAGAAATTCAATATATTTTATCGGAAAAAATAGAAGAATTTAATGAACTGAACAAGTCCTATAAAGAAGTATGTTTGAATTGTTTCCGTTGCATTTTAATTATTAATTTTATATTCATATAGAGCCGATTTGAAATGTTAAATTAAATCATAGTTATAAGTTGATCTAAAAGTGTGAAAATCATGTTAGTTACATACAGTTGGTCATTTAAATTAAGATTTTATTTTTAATATAAAAATTTAAAAATTTCTAAAACACAATATTATGTTTTATTATACGCTAATATATAGGTAATGGTAGCAGCTAATAGAAATCCAAAAATTCTCGAACAGTGTTTAAAGCCAAACATTATGACTCAATTACAATCGTTAGAATATCATTTAGATAATAGTCAAAAAGAACTAAATAGTTATATTACTGAAAAAAGAAACGAATTTCCTAGATTTTATTTTATATCAGACAACGATTTGTTATACATATATGGCAATTCTGACCCCACTGCCATACAAGGACACATTATACAGGTATATAAATAATTATACTTCAATTTGGATCAGTAATATATAATTAAAATACATTTTTTAATATTTAAATGTGATATATATTCTTTTTAAGATATTTGACAATATTAAAAGTTTAACTTATACATTTGAAGATCAATATTATAGAGTGACGGCGATGACAACGTATAATGACGAAATATTAGTATTTAAGAATGATATTGTAATTAAAAATAGTGTCGACAAATGGATGAATAAAGTTATTGAGCAAATGCACAAATCAAATCGTTTTATGATCAAAAGAGCTATACTGGAGTTAGGAAATATTTCATGTCCAAACACAAGATGTGATTGGATTAGTAATTTTCCAGAATCAATTTGTTTAACTGCAGATAATGTGTGGTGGGCAGTTGAAGTGGAAAATGTTTTTAATGAAATTAATTTAGTGAGTGAAATACAATATTGATATAATAATATTAAATTATTTATTGGCAATCTATTGCTATATTATTTTGTATATTATAATAGATAGGTACATATAACATATTAATATATTATAATTAAAAATGATAATTTTTAATTTATTTATGCATCATACATTCATACAATATATGTATTATATAATATATATGTTACGGGCAATGTAGTCTTGACCGGGTATATAATAAGACCAAAATAGTAGTTTATATTTTTCAAGTGAAAGAGATAACTCGCTATGCCTGCTGGCTCCGCTCACTTCCTCAAGCGCCGCTTCGCAGTACTTTTTGTAAGGATGGGGCTATGTCCCAAGGGACTACGGCATACCTCGTCGCGAGACCATTGGAAATTTACTTGTAATTTATTATTTTTATCATAATTTTATTATATTATTTTAAAAATATCGACTACCCGAGTTTGGAAACAAATTCAATTGTACCGGTTCACAATTCTCGTAAAATATATATTATAATGTAAATAATTAAGAAACATGAAAAAAGGTTATTATTTTTTTTATTATTTTAAAAATTAATTTTACCACATATTATATTTAAAAGTTTTAATATAATCGTACCTAAATGTTAATTTAAAAATATATATAATATATATCTGTATATTACATCTTACACTTACATAAATATTTTATTACCATTAACAGGGTAAACATTTATGTATGAAACAATATTTGGAACAGTTGAATAAAGATATTGATGAAATAGTTGTACAAAGTAAAAATGAAATCTCTGAAAGCAAAAGAAAGAAATATAGTTCAATTTTAGTTTTGGATATTTATCACAGAGATATTATTGAATCATTTATCATAAATAAGTAATTGATTTAATTCAAAATGGAGTACCTAATGCTATAATATTTATTAAAGATTTGAATTAGGTAATTATAAAATTAAAACTGTTATTTGCAGTGTGGTGTCTACAATATCATTTGAGTGGGATAGTTTATTAAAATCATATTGGGTAAAAAGTAAAGATAATTTATATATAATGCAATGTTCAGGTAAGCACATTAGGTAAATAAATTTAAAAAAAGTACCTAGTAAACATCATAAATTAAATTATTGACATAGCATATATTTTAGTAAAATTTTACGCATTATTAGTATAATTCTAACTTATTAGTATAATAATATTTAATACATTTTTTCCATTTGTAATTTAATTAAATATATTATAAATGTTTATAAGGAATATTTAACTACGGATATGAATTTTTGGGATCGAATAAGAATATTGTTATCACTCCATTAACTAATCGTATATTCCTAACTTTTACTCAAGCATTAATGATGTGTTTAGGTGGTGCAACTCAAGGTAAAAAAATTTGAAACGTTTATATCTTAAAGTATATTACTATGGTTAAGGTTATGAATGAATTTGAATTTATATTGTATTTTATATTTGTAATGAAATAGAAGTTTATTACTTATAACAAAAAAATATATATATATATGACTGAAAATTATCGTGATTGTTTATTATATAGGCACTACTGGAACTGGTAAACTTGAAACGACATTATCTATGGCTAAAATATTGGGAAGATTATGTAAAATAATGAACTGTAGTGATGGTTTAGATCATAAAACATTTGGTCAGTTTTTAAATGGAATTTGTCAAAGTAAAATTTGGGGATTACTTACAAAATTTAATAGAATATCACCGAAAACTTTATCAGTTGTATCAACTTTATTAACTTCTATAAAATGTTCACTATTTGAGAATAAATTAGAGACCAATGATGTAATGTTTAATTTTTTCCCTAAATTTTAAAATAATAAATTAGTATGTTCAAATTTGTTACTTTAGCCACAAGATTATAATATACATATTAATCCAAATGTTGGTATATTTATTACAATGAATATTGAAGAAATGAATGGCCACAAAAAAGAAATAGACGAAATTATAAAAAATCATTTTAGACCAGTAATTTGTCTTATTCCAGACTTTGAAATAATATGCTCCACTATTTTATACTCTGAAGGATTTTTAGAAGCTATAGTAAATATCTAAATAAATTTTAAATTTAAATATTTTATTTTGTTTTTTATGATAGGTTTTATCGAAAAAAATATCTTTATTGTACAAGTTATGTAAAGAAGGTCTTTCAAATCCATTAAATTATGCATTTAATTTAAGATCATTAAAGTTAGTTATTAGGTATGCAAGAAATTTATTATTAAAACAACCGGAACTTGAAGAAAAATCGGTAATAATGACAATGTTACGGTTAGTATTATATTACGTACATAAATGAAAACGATTATCATTAAAATAATTGATAAATTTAAATTGTTCAAAATATAAATAAATAAATAAATATAGTAACGTTCAATTAATTTTAGTATAATTTAATCTAAATTTGTGTCTAATTAAATTTCAAATTATAAAGTTTTTAAGAAATATAAATAATTTAAATTTTAAATAATGAAATAAATTATATTCAACAATTAAAGCACAAAAAATTAATAATTTTTATATTAAATCAAAATAATTAAAATCTAATAATAATAATAATATCTACAAATGTTTTTATTTTTCTTATATTATATTAGTATTAGATAATAAATATCATACTTCTCTGTAGATAAAAAAAAAAATGTTAATTACTATTATTGATATTGCAATACTATTAAAGTATTAATTAATATTTAATATTTTTAAAGATTTGAAATTTAATAATAACTTTTATATTATTTTCAGAGATATAAATTTGTCTACAATAATAGATAGTGATATTCCTTTATTTCTATCGTTTATATCAGATTTATTTCCAAATGTAAATTATTTAGAAACAATGAATACCGATTTTAAATCAGCTGTCGAAATTGTTATAAAACGCGAAAAATTTATACAAATTAAAAGCCAAGTAGAGAAAATTAATCAAATAATGGAAGTACTTAAAAGTAGAAATTCAATTGCAATAATTGGCCCCACAAGCGGAGGGAAATCTGTTATTATAAACTTACTATGTGAAACATTAAATTTTTTAAAATCTCCAACAAGAGTAATAACGCTCAATCCAAAAGCGTTTTCGAAAATAGAATTATACGGCTATAAAGATCCATTAACAAAAACATGGTCTGACGGATTATTGACAAGCATTTTACGAAGCATTAATCAACCAATTATCCCTAGCCCCAATCAGTATAATTATTTTATTTTATTCGATGGCGATATAGATCCTATTTGGATAAATGATTTAAATCCTGTTATGGACGACAATAAAATGATGACACTATCAAATGGTGAAAAAATTAGGTAAGTAAGTTTTTAACGTGAAATATTATAATTATTAGGTACATTTTTAAATTTTTAATTGATAAAATAAATGGAATATTCTAGTACAAAGATAAATATTTAATATTTATTATATAATATGTATAAAAAATTGTCATTTAAATTATAGCCACTTCTTAGGGGTAAATTTTAATTTCATATAATAATTTAAATTGAAAAGAATTAATGAAATATATATTATAGTATTAAATTTGTTATAATTATAAATTATTTCAAATAATGGTTATATTTAAATTGCCAGTAATGGATATAACTATTATTTTTAGGATTAAACCACAATGCAATTTGTTATTTGAAGTGGGCCATCTTGCATATTCATCTCCGTCAACGATATCAAGGATAGGAATAGTTTTTATCGATCCCAATAACCTTGGTTATATGCCGTATTGGGCCCGATGGTTAGAACCAAGAAGTTTAATGGAGCAAGCGGCATTGGACCAGTGTTTCCAAAAATATGTACCGACTTTGTTAAATTTAATCTTCGAAGATGAAAATGAAATTAAGAAATCGTATTTATTAAAAACAGCAATCCCACAAACTAAACTAAATATGGTATGTATTTTTAGATGGTAAGTTTGTATTTAGATTATTTTACTAATAATGATTTTGAAATCAACTATTTTTAGATAACTCAATTATGCTTTATTTTGGATAGTATTTTACCTCTAATTTCATCGGATAATAATCCAACTAAAAACGCCAACAACAAGAGAACCAGCATCGAATCGGCCATCCCGTTAAATTCAATGATTTCGTTTGTTGCCGGCATGGGAGTAATAGAAGCTGTTTTTATACAAGCCTTGTACTTATCCTTAGGAGCGCTGTTAATCGACGTAACATCTCGTCACGTGTTTGACGACACTGTTAAAAAATTATCTGGTTTTGTAACTGTTGAAGATGGCTACAATCAATGTCAAAAACAAGATTTAAAATATATACCCTGTGATGAACCTACATGGTACGATTACTTTTTAGATTTTGATAAATTGAAATGGGTATCGTGGAAAAAGGTGGTTCCAGAATACATTCATAGTGATACAATTAAATTTAATGACATACTCGTTCCAACAGTGGAATCTACAAGATTGATGTGGATACTAAAATTAATAAACGAAGTAATTATAATCTTTCTTTTAGATTTCGAATAAACAATTGATATATATGATATTTTTTTTTTTTAGTATTATTTTAGAAGTGCAATATTCAAAAAGGTAAAAATCAATTAAAGTTATTTACTTTGTAATTCCAAATTTTAATTTAATTACCTATTTAAAATTGGCGTTTTATGATAGTTTGTTATATGTTAATAATCACAATTACCGTGCCTTGTCTGCTTATTATTATATTAAAATAATTTATCTTACACTATACAATCATATATAGGTTAAGCGTCCAACAATTATTGTTGGTGAGATGAGTTCTGGAAAAACAGCTACAATGAAATGTTTTATACGTAATCTAGATCCAAATTATTATGTAAATATCGTTTTAATATTTAGTAAAGTATTTTTAATATTACTTATTATGAACATATGAAAACCTGACGTTTTATAGATGAAAATGACGTTAAACTTTTCGGCTAGAACTTCGTCATTAGACGTCCAAAACAATTTAGAAACACATTTGGAGAGGCATTCTAGGAGAACGTATGGTCCACCGAATGGAAAGCGATTGGTGTATTTTATCGATGATTTAAATTTACCTCGAGTAAGATAATATACCATATACGTTTCATTTATTTTTTATCGCACGAATGACCAAGTATCCACTTTTATTGTAGGAACATGCATCGTTTAACACTGGTCTCTACCGCGCGTGTGTGGGGGGGGGGGGGGGTAATATAAATTAATATCGTCGTTTCAACCTTTTTGTATGATATTTTGTATTTTTATTTGTTCTACAAGACTACTAACTACGTGTGTAACAATATTGTGACATATTGTAATCAAAATATATTTTTAAAAATTAATATTAAAGGTAGACGAATGCAATACACAACAACCTATCGCATTACTGAAGAGTATATTCGATAAACAAGGCATGTACGACAGACAAAACGGTTTCAATTGGAAAGATCTAGTAGATATATGTATGCATCATCTGTACAATATTTAACGTTGAAATGATATTACAATTTTCTTACTCAAATTTTAGGCTTTTTCGCAGCTATGAGTCATACTGGAGGAGGACGAAATGAATTAGACACGAGATTTTTGTCTCTGTGTTCTGTATTTTCGTTATCTTTTCCATCGGACAACACGATTCGATATATTTTCGATTCGATATTATCTGGTCATACGAAATTCTTCACTGATAATATAAGGTCTGCAGTTCATAATATTGTAAACATGACGATCAACTTATATAAAGTATGCAAAAATGTATTTTAATCTTAAAGAATTATATAATATTAATATATATATATATTATTTTGATATAATATATTAATGTATAAAATATAAATAATTGTATATTTTCAGTTAATAATTAAGAAATTACACCAGACGCCTGAAAAATTCATTTATATTTTTAATTTGTGTCATATAAGTTCTATCATTAATGGAATGACCAGAACATTACCTAGAACATTCACAACTACGGAATCATTTGTTAGGGTTTGGAGAAATGAATTCACCCGAGTGATTTGTGATCGATTAATCTGTCAACAAGTATTCTTTTTTTCTTTTACAAATTCTAAATAAATTAATTGTGTCTGACATGTTGATATTATTAATTTTCAACAATATAACTTATGAGTTATGACCCTAATAAAGTAATAACAATATAAAATACTGCAATATAATGCGCGTTTAATGATTCAAATCAATTAAAATATTTTTGGTCAATGTTTCAGGATCGAAAATTAATCGAACAACATCTAACTCAAGAATTGCAGCAAAATTTTCCAGAACAAGAAAAATACGTTCTTAGGGATCCTATTTTGTTTGGTGACTGTAGAAATGCTATTAACGCTAACAATGAAATTCGAATATATGAGGATCTCATAGATTATGACTCTGTATTTTATTTGTTCCAAGAAGTACGTATAATTTATTATTAATAATGTCCAAAGAATTAACTAAATACATAAATCTTGTAAATTTTTTAGATTTTATTGGAATATAAAAAATATCACGGGTTATTGGACATGGTACTTTTCAATGATGCATTAGATCATTTAATTAGAATTCATCGAAAACTTAGAATGGACCGAGGACATGTTTTGTTAATTGGTTCCAGTGGAAACGGCAAGAAATGTCTTTCTAAATTAGCTGCATTTACATCTGGTAATATTATCTTGTCACTTGTCACTAAAAAATGTATGGTTATTTCAGTATTTGAAAGTCCAAAATGTACAGTAGAATATTATTTTAGTTTTAGTTATTTTTTAATTTTTTTTTTTTTATCAATATAGTTTTGATACTAATTAAGTTTTTTAAATTTAATTCACTGTATTTGCAACCATATTAAATACGTACTTACCTCTATTAATACCAACATAATCCTAAATTATTTTATTAAACATAAATCGTATATCTTGTAAATTTTTGTAGGTATATGTTATATTGGTGTAATTTTTTACAATTACTGTGTATTTTGTTACAATATTTTGTTTATACTATTGGTCATAGAATTTTAGATTACCTATATATTTTTATCCAAACGTGAATTCCATAAAATAAATTTATTGTGTTATTGAATTTTAAAATAATTTTTACACGTTATTTATTTATTTAAATTTTAAATTGTCATTAAAATTATATTTCTATGTTTAGGTTATGAAATATTTATAAATAATCCATTCCATTCTAATCAGAACGTCAAGATAAATGATCAAATTCAAAAATTCAGAGATAATTTGAAAAATATATTCTTTAAAGTTGGAATTAAAAATCAACCCGCTGTTTTGATAATTGATAAAGTTGACAATATCGAAGGAGGTATTAAAGTGTATTGTACAATGTAATATATACGAAAAGTCGTAAAAAATGAATTATATTATATAAAAAATAATAATAATCCCTAAAATTACTAAACTAACAGACACTAAATAATAATATCACTTTATAATTATTATAAAACGTCTTCTTATATTTTGCATGAAATTTACGTAGATATTTTAGATTTTATCAACAATATATTAACCAATGGATTTGTGCCGTCATTATTTTTGGATCGGGATGAGATTTCGAAAATTGTACAACAATATAAAGATATAAATTTAAATACTCAAGATAACACCACAAAGTATGTTTTATATTAAATTGTTATGTTTAGAACTTATAAATTTTTTTTTTTTTTATTTTTGATGAGACAATATTTAATGTTTGATTTAGTGACATTTGTTGGGACATGTTTTTGAAAAACTGTCTAAATAATCTCCATGTTATTCTGTTAATATCGCCTGGCAACAATCTTCGATTGATATTTCGAAATTATCCAGGTTTTGTGAACAAAACGTATATTGATTGGATTCATAAATGGCCTTTGGAAGCGTTAAACGCAGTTGTAGAAAAAGTTTTAATCAATGTACGATAATTATATAACATATTATAATTAATTTCTAAAATTTATACCTATAAAAAATATAATATTAATTGTATACAGTTTCACAGAAAACGTTTGATACTAATGTAGTCAAAATTGATTTCTAGGACTTGACATTTTCTTTGTAGATAATTGTTAGAACTACCAAATCTTATTGACGCATATACAAATTAAATATCCATTTTTTTAGGAACAAATTATTCCAGACAATTACGTAAAGACTATAATTGAGCAATGCGTCTATATGCATCAATCCGTAGAAAATTATGCAAAAACATTTTTTATAAATACGACACGAAAAATTTGTTTTACGTTTAAACATTTGGTTGATTGTGCACAAGTGTACAAGAATTTAGTTGAACAAAAATCAAATTTATTGTCTAAAAAGGTATTTAACGTATTTGTTTAACTACTTATAATGTTAATGTAATCTCTAGATTAAAATATTTAAATGACACACTAAAATAAATTAAGATTATAAAATAAGTTATTAATAAAATAATTAATCAAATTTAAAATTGTTTTGTGTTACAAACTGCTGTTACGGTCATTTTATCCTGTCGATGGGCGTTCGTTCTATAGCACAAGCTAAGACAAACTGTCACGTTACACTGTAATCATTCACATTTTTTTGAAATCCAAATAATTTTTTTTAAATTTCAATAAATTATATATTTTTAATACAGTGATACTAAAATTTATTTTATTTTCGAACTAGTATTTTATGAAAATTTGACGTTTATTAATTTATTTTATATTTATGATAAAATATATAGGTATGTAATTTTATAATATTTGTTAATAGTCTCAAAGAATTCAGTGTGGCCTATCAAAAATTGACGAAAGTTCTTTAGAGCTTAGTAAAATAAGTGAAATTCTCATTGAACAAGATAAATCTTTAAAAAATAATAGCATTATATGTGAAAATCTTGTAAAAGAAATACATAGTACTCGTATACTCTTAGAAGAGTTAATAACTATTGTGGACAATAGTACTGAAAAATTAAATATTAAGAATGAACAAATCAAAACCACAAAAAAACAAATGGAAGATATCATCAATAAAACTACACCAATTTTAACTTCTACAAAAACGTTATTGAATGAAATCAATTTAGACGACTTAACAGAATTAAAGTAAGATATTATTATATAAATTTCTTTTAACTTTTTCATTAGGTATATAAAATAATATATAAAATAATAATTAAAGAATAAAGAGTAGAATATATTATAAATAAATATTTTTAATTTTAGATCATTGGAAACGCCACCCGAGTCAGTAATAACTTTACTCGAATGCGTAGCTATTTTAAAAGGACTTAAAGATTTTAATTCGTGGAAAAATTTAAGTGATATGATAGAAGATTCAAATTTTTTAAATAACTTACAAGACTTAGATCTAAATAAAATTAATCAGAGACAACAAACTCAAGTGCGAACGAAGTTAAAATTTCTTAAGAAAACATTTGATATGCAAGCCATTACTAAAGTAGAATGTAGCATATTAAGTTTTATTGAGTCTGTTTTAAAATACTGTTCTTTTTATCAAGACATTATACCGTTAAAAAAAAATATAGATAAATTTGGAAAAGATTATCTTGATACAACTTTAAAATTAAAAGAACAAGAAGGTAGCTTAAAAAATGTTCGAAATACTTTATTCAATTTAGAAAAAACATTAGAAAACAAATCTAAGGAAAATAGTGAGTTGAATAAAGAAAATAATTTATTAAAAATTAAATTTGAATATGCTGATAAACTGATACAAGGATTGAATTCTGCATATGAAGGGTAATCATAATTTATATTTCATATTATATTTGACACTAAACTATATAATATATACATTTTAGATGGGTTATAGATTTGAAAAATCACAACACTATAAAAAATCAATTAATTGGAAATTGTTTACTCAATGCTTCATTTTTAACATATGCCGGTCCATTTTCATTGGAATATCGTAAAAATATTATTTTTAAAAATTGGTTTAATAATATTGTTAAATTAAAAATACCAATCGATTTAAACTTCAATTTAGAAAATGAATTAATTAGCGAAAAAGAGTTATACGAGTAAGTAGAACTAATAATGTAACTATGCAATTTGAATATACATAATATTATTTAATAATATATATACTTAAATTATTTAACGTTATTTTAAGTAAATTACTTTGTTACTGTTGAAATTTATAGTTTTATTCATAAATTATTTTAACATTATATATTTTATTTTTATAAATAGTTGGAGGGTAAATGGTTTGCTGTGTGATGAATACTCTATTCAAAACGGAATACTAATGTTAAAGTCTAACAGATTTCCTCTTTGTATTGATCCACACAACCAAGGATTAAATTGGATTAAAAATCACGAAAAAAATAATTCGTTAAAAATTCTTTCATTTAAGGATAAAGATTATTTTATGAATTTCAAAAAAGCCATTCAATATGGACAATCAGTGATATTTATTGATTTTGAAAACATGAATTTAGATTTAAAAGATTTGATAAATCAAAATATACGAAGTAAATAATTAATAATAATTATATAAATTTATAAAAAATAAACTTTTAATCAACTATAGTATAATTGAATAATAATTGTTTATCTAACCTAAAAGTTTCTTCTATTTCAATTAATATAGTAGTTGTTTTCAATGTGTTTTTAGCAAATTCATTTGATTCTAAATATATTGAGATAGAAGATCAAAAATATGAATACCATCAAAATTTTAGGTTATATTTAGTTACTAAAGAAACAAATCCAAAAATATCTACATCTATTTTCTCTAATATGGTAGTAATAAATTGCTCAATCACACAAGACGTAAGTAAGATGCAATATGAAATTTAATATATTATTATAATATAATATTACAAAATAAAAAAACCTTAAACATAATATAAATATTAATTAAATAATTTATAACGCCAAAAACTATACTAATAAAACTAAATGTTAATAATTTATATCTAATACGATGCCTACAGTATGCCTGAGTGTAATAATATATATTATGCATTTCAATACGTCATTTATTTATTTTTTCATACAATGTAGTGTATTATTATCTATATATTAATAATTAAATTTAAATATAAATTTATTATTTAGGGGTTGGAAGATCAATTACTTGGTTTAGTAATCAAATATGAAAACCAAGAACTAGAAGACAAAAAAGAATTATTATTGGAAGAGATATACCAAAATAAAAAGAATCTTAAAAAATATAAAAAGTCATTTTTAATAGAAATCACAAGTTGTGAAGAGCCTTTGATCGATAACAGACAACTGTTAAGTAAACTAGATGATTTAAAATTTAAAATCAACTTAATTTCAATAACATTTCAATCATCAACTGAATTATTGTCTGCAATAAATCAATCAATAGAAGTTTTCAAGCCTATATCAAAAAAAGGCGCATTATTTTATATGATTCTTTATGGATTAAAAGCAATTGATCCATTATATCAATTTTCTATCGATTCGTTTATAAAATTATTTTTAAATTCAATCCATTCCTCAAAAAATGATCCAACAGAATCAAACCGCATATCAAATATCATTGATCAACTCACAAATTATGTTTTTGAATTTAGTTGTATCAGCATTTATGAAAAACACAATTTATTATTTGTATTTCAATTAGCTTGTACATTAGATAATGATTCTGGAAAGTTATTGGATTCCGAAATCATATTTTTTATTAAAGGTAACTGTGAGAAAAATAATATTAAAAATCCTATATCTTGGTTATCAAATAAATCTTGGCAAGAGATTGTTTATTTAAGCATGAATTTTGAAAATTTTGCAAACTTAATTGAACATATTTGTAGTAACATTGAAGATTGGAAAAGGGTAAATTACCTATATTAATATAATTAGTATTTATTAGAAATTAAAGTTATTAAATGTCGTTTTATTATTTTACAAAATTGATAGTTATATTATATGACTGTCTACATAAAATCATCTCTAGCTTCATATAAAGAAACTTGAATGGTTAGGTACAATATTTAAAAGAATTCATTAATAACAAATGTCCATAATAATAATAATATATTTATTATATTATAAATATAACAATATTATTATATTTTTGTCAATTTTTATAGTGGTATCAATCAGAATATCCAGAATCTACAGATACATTACCTATAAAAATACACAAATATTTCGATATTTTAATGTTAATAAGATGTTTTCGAATGGATCGAGTGCATCAAGCTGTTGAAAATTATGTTTATCAAATAATGGGAATAAATAACAAGGGTCGAATCAAGATAAAAAACATAAAGTAAATTTTATTTACCTATTATTTTATTATTTATTTTATTTCTTAATATAGCTTGATGAAGCTGTCTTCATAAATTATACGATATATATTATAGTTATAAATGATCATTATTACTATGATTTTTAGACTCGAGTTAATTCATAAACAATTTTCAAACTTGACTCCATGTGTTATAATATTGAATAACGAATCGAATCCATTGAAAAATCTCACAAGTCTTGCAGAAAAAAATGATATTACGGGACCAACATTTAAAGTTCTTTCATTAGGAATTTGCGAAGAAAAAGTAGATTTAATTTTAAATATAATATAAAAAATATAATAGATTAAATTTAAAAATTACGATAATATATTTTAGATAATATATTTAGCTTTACAATCAGCAATGGATCGTGGTGATTGGTTGATTGTGCATAATTGTAATTTTTCCATTTCATTTGTGTATAAAATCGAATATTTATTAGAACAAAGAAATACAAATTGGCATACAAACTTTAGACTGTGGCTCATATTCAATGAAGATTCAGGAATAAGTAAATTAATTCCAATCTCGCTTTTGCTTAGATCCTTAAAAGGTATTATCATTATTTAAATATACCTACACATTTTCTAAAACTTTAAATATTGTAATTGTAATGTACTAATATAGTTATAATGGAACCTTCAAATCATATGAAAATAAGCATGCAGAATGTTTTAGAAAAATTCGACTTAGATAATTTAGAAGTGTCTCATCCTTCATTTAAATCATTAATCTATACATCACTTGTTCTCCACGGAATACTAACAGTAAATAATTTTAAATTAATTGTTTTTAGCTATAAATATTAACATAATTTATTCTATTTAATTATGAAAATGCTTATTATTTATTCAAGGAACGTAAAAAATACAATAAAACAGGTTGGAGTTTGCCATATAATTTTGATTTATCCGAGTTTTATATGTGTCAACAAATACTTAAAATATATTTAAAAAAAAGTAAAAAAGATGAAATACCTTGGGTTACGTTAAAGTATTTAATTGGCGAAATAATATATGGAGGAAATGTGATCAATATGTATGATCATCGTATTCTTTTGACGTATGTTGAAGAATACTTTGGTGAATTTATCTATAGTTCTAACCAACCGTTCAGCTTCTACATTTGTAAAAATAGTTTTAAACCGATCAAATATTTAAAATTAGAAAAAAAACTGCTTGAGAGTGGTAGTGGTTTTAAGAGTTTAAAAGGTGAGTAGATTTTAATCATATATCAACGTATAAATGTTTTAATTGACTTTGACGTGCAATGTATGATAATGTAATATGGTGAAAATATATGTCTTATTACATAAAAATAAAATAACGATATTAGTTAACTGCAGTTATCTACTTATCATTATAGAAATTGTTGAAAATATCCCACTGTCTATCAGCCCAGAAGTATGTGGACTAAACTCAAACGCTCTGGTAGGATATCATAACAGTTTAATAAATTATTTATGGGCAGACATGTTGAAACTCTATCCAAGTATGGAAACAATTAGCAATACAAATAATGATTGGGATGAAATGGTACAAAAAACTACTGAGGATATTTTAAAATCGTTGCCTGAAATCTTTAATTTGAATAAAGTAAAAACATTTTACGGAGATAAATGTTGTTCTCCTAATATCATAGTTTTGCTCAATGAACTCAGGCAATTTAATTTGTTATTGGAAGCAATACAGAATACGTTGTCACAGCTCTCAATGGTACTTAAACTAGTATAATTATTTACCCATTTACAGTAATTGAAATATGTTATATTTTTGTATTATTTAGGTGTTCTTAGGAAAATTGGAAATGAATGCAACATTAGAAGACATTTCAATGTGTATATATATGGGACGTGTACCTAATTGTTGGAGCATGTTATCACCACAAACTTATAAATCTTTGGCATGTTATTTAAAACATCTTACAAAACGTTCGCTTCAGTATTCAAATTGGGTGAATATGAATATTATAGTTTATAGAATTCATCTAAATAAAAAATAACAGTTGTTATAATAGTTAATTGCTTTTATCTAATAAGTAATAATCAAATCTTATGATTTACCAGAGCCAAATTAGAGAACCATTAGTAATGTGGATATCGGGCTTGCACTCTCCAAAATCATACTTCACGTCACTGATACAATTGGCGTGTAGAAAATATGGTTGGTCAATTGAATGTACCACGTTTTATACATCTGTTACTCAGTGGACTTGCGAGAGCGAAGTTCAGCGAGAGCCAGCCGCTGTAAGTACTGTAGAACAATTAACTATTGTACGAGAATATTAATTCTCATAAAAATCGTGTATTAACAATATTTACGAATTTACGATAAAAACTAAATTTTAAAATTTCTTTAGCATTACAATTTTTATTTTAAATTGCAGAATCCGTGTAATTAAAAAAATATATATATTATACAATACAGAATAATATCATATTTTTTTTTTTTTTTTTTTTAGGGATGTTATATTAACGGATTATTCTTGGAAGGTGCTTGTTGGGACGCGGACAAACGATGTCTGATCGAACATAACACATCCAATAAAATATACGATAAATTACCAATTCTAGCAATTATTCCTATTGAAACTCATTTACTAAGATTACCAAAAAGTTCAATCAAAATACCAGTTTATGTGACTTCTAATCGAGAAAATTCTATAGATCATCAAAACTTTGTGTTTGAAGCTAATTTTGACACATCCTTACACAAGAGCTTTTGGATTTTGAGAGGAATATGTATCGTCATGAATTATGAATAATTGTAAATTTATTTTAATATTGTGGATAAATTTTATTTTATTCGATCAATATATCAATACATAAGTCATTTTACAATTATATGTAAATTTTATCGATACATTATATAAAATATATATTATAACTGGGTAACTAAATGTTCAAAATAATTTATCATAAATTATTGCATATCACTTTAAAATAATAATATATAATATCAATATAATATCTTCGGTTTATATGAAACAATATTACTAAAATATAAACTTAATTTTATAATCGGTAACTATAAACTTTCACTCACGATAATAAAAAAAATAATTATAACAAAACAAATTATTAAAGCTCGTCCACTAAATCTCCGTTAACGAACAAATTATGCTTAACTCCAATTTTTTTATCACCGCTATGTTCGGTTAGTATCGTCAATAACATTTCATCGATCACAAAATGAGTTTCTGTTCCGTTTTCAATAAATTCAGACTAAAATAATACAAAAAAAAAAGAAAAAAAATGTATTTGATGTTAATAATAATTATAGATAGGTATGCATAAACATAATAAGTATATTGTAATATCGTAAACAAAATAAACATCTAGAAATTAAAAAACAAATGATAATTTTACCATTGAGTCTGTAATTAGAAGTCCATCTACAGTAATATCCATCGTTGCTTTATCTAAAAGACACAAGAAGATGAATTAATGTCGTTAAATTAAATAATTATTACAGTATAACCGCGGAAAGCATTTTTTTATAAATTTTTCAAATGATTCGTGATTATTTAATTAAAAATATTTAGATTATTTTATTATAAAAATAACTAAATATTATATATTATATTATGTTTTTCGGTGCGAATTTTTTTTCTATTAAAGTTATTAGTAGTTTGTGCCAAAAAAGTAATATGATGGGTATTTTTAATTATTTTTTTAGACAAATTGTATAATAAATAATAATAATAATAATAATAATAATAATAATAATAATAATAATAATAATAATAATAATAATAATAATAATAATAAGAAGAAGAAGAAGAAGAAGAAGAAGAAGAAGAAGAAGAAGGAGAGGAAGAAGAAGAAAAACGAAAATCTTAATTAATATTATAGATTATAGAATTAAAATCTGATGAAAACAATATAATATATTACCCAAAATTATGCGATGTTGAACACCATCAGCCGTAGTTACCACCCAGGTAGAACGAATTTTCGAAACGTGTTCACAAAAGTCTTCCAGACTTTTTCCGTCGACCAATAAATTGTACGTGTACATAAACAAACCGTCTGGTTCCACTTTAATAGTGCACTGCACATTGTCTATTTCGAAAACTTCATCACCGACTAATCGAAACATCCATTCTTTTCGCCTCACTATCTATACGCATTATAATAATCGTAAAGTGGTAAATTCTATGCATTTTATTTAATGTATTATTTAAATCATTAAATGATTAAATTCCTATAATTTTAGTTCGTAATTCAATATATTTTTTATATAATTCTAGTTCCTTTGTGTAACGACATATACAATTCGCTAAAAAAATCTTACAATCTTACGCTAAAAAAAAAAAAAAATATCCACATAACGTAGATCCACAAAAAATGCTTTCGAACAGCGTTAAAAAGTATTAAAAAAATTGCATATTTTTTAAATTTTACATATACGTATTAAAACTAGAAAATTTTTTCTACAAATTTTTCTACTATGATTTAACATTTTGATCTACCCTCAAAATGGATATGAATATGTATACTTAACAAATTTAACTCAAAAATATCTTACTTTACCATCCAATAGAATAACTCTTTTACCAGTAGCTGTTCCGTGTTCAAATACTATTTCATGCACACCGTCCGCCAGAGGAAGTTTCCATACCGCCACCGTGTCTTCGTTGTATTTTTTTTTCTCGGTCATTAAATATAATTATGATTTATGATAATAAAAGGTCAAATTTACGTTTTATAAAAGTAGTTTGTTAGTTATGTTTCTTAATATTTAGTTATAATTAAAATTATAAATACAATTTCGTACTATAAACCTTCCAATTTTTCACTAAAACCCGAACCTATATTAAATTATCCTTGTACTGTACAATGTTTATAGTATATGTTGTTATAGTAACGAATATATTTATTGTTACGTCAATATTACGATAGTATATAAAATGGTGGTAAACTGGTAACCGTATTCAAATATTTAATAGAAAATTATCATATAATTTTATACATTTTTTTTCTTCAATAGGTATACCTAATTATAATATGTCGAAAATTTCAGAAATAAAAAAATATAAAATTATTCGTTATATTGTATACTTATATTATACTCGTATATTACAAAAAAAAAAAAACTTGTAGTCACGTTTCACACGTACGCATCGTAGTGTCGTCTTCAATTTTGAATTTTAACCGCTATTACTAAGAAATTAAGAAATATATTATGTTCGATTTATAACTTACATTTATTGCTAAAATATTTACCCAAATTAAAATGTTTAAACCAACAGTGATTAAGCAATTAATCGTAAAAAGAAAAATATTATATTTATTATTTTATTTAAATAGACTATAGCTATTCAGGAAAATTTCTTTATCACGCAGTATTTTAAAATGATAATGAACATTACGTCATATCTGCAGTGACAGTAGAGGGTCCAAAATTTTAGTACAATGTTATAATATGAATATGTGATAATTAAATTACATATTTACCTCTACTCTATATGCAGATATATACTTTTAATTACATCTTTCATTAGTCTGAGGGAGGGTGGTCCAGTATTCCTAGACCCTCCGTAAAACCGCCACTACGTCATATGACGCGAGTTTCAAAGTCGTCGGACAATACTTCTCCCATGTTTTCCTTCTGAGAATAATTTATTCGAATTTTACCGAAACGCAGTCTATTTGCACATTCGATTATACTTATGCTAAATATATGTACTTACCTATACTTCATAGGCCTACTACTTAAAGAAAATTCTTCAAAAAAAAAAATTTTACCAATGACTGTTTTCCATAAAAATAATATGTAATGTAAGAATATAAATGTTCATTGTATGATCATTGGTCACATTTTCAGGCCATATTTTTTAGTTAACTCAAATACAAAGTGTGTAGTACGGATTTAAAAAGTATAACACCTACACTATATTATTTATATAATATAAACCGTGATCTATACGTACACACAAATATAAAATTCAGACATTAACGAATAATAAACGTTACCTTTAGGTATTATCATGAAAAAACCGTTAAATTCCAATTAAAATTATTTCATTTGTCCAAATAATATTCTAGCATTAAACGGAAAGAAGTAATAATTAAAATAATTCTTCAAACAATATTTAAAACTGTCCCGAATATATTTTTTATATATTCCCTCAATCCGACGGTCGTCATAAATAATAATTTATATTACTTGGTAGTAATAAATACGAGTATAAAGTTTGAATAAAAAAAAAAAAATCAATTTTACAATAAATATCTAAATATAATAAATATATTTATATTTGTAATTTTTACACCATTAATTCAGGTATACACATTGAGATTAATCGTATAATAAAAAAAGTAGTTTCATACATAATATTATAATATATACGTGTATAGACGTTACTTATGTCTACGTATATGAGCATGGATTATATCGCATTTTATATTATATAATGGGTTTGTTAAACAATAAATAACGTCGTTGTAGCTGAAATGAAGTTTCAAAGCAAATCCAACGGTTCGCTTTTCGAAATTAATCCAGGATCGTTTAACGGATCGAAATCGGCGAAAATATCCGACCAATTTGACGTGACGGCTGCGGCTGACTTCTGTAAACGTAAAAGTAAATCCATCGATTATTAGATTCTGAGCGAAGCGAAGAATGTTTTGGTATTACAATGATGTGTGATTATTTTTTGTTTTTTTTTTTTTTTTTTTTTTTTTTTATGTCTGTGTACAAAAATACTACCCGAAATAATGCTCCGATTTTCACGAATAGGGTATGTTTCCGGTAGCAAAGTGGACGTAGTTGGTACTTTACTTAGGTCATTTTTTGAATTTCTCAAAATTGATGCTATGCGGTAGAAAAAACGGCGAGAAAAAATGACGAAAAAACTGCATTTTTCGCGAAAAATGAAATTTCGACAAATTCGATTTCTATATTTCACGATAACTCAGGCAATTTTTAAGATAGAGACCTGAAATTTTTTTTGGATGTTCACATAGCTACTATATATATGTGGTACAATTTTGGAACCGTTACATTAATTTTTCTCCAAAATATAGGACTTTGAATATTTCGTAAAATTCACGTTTTTACGTATATAATGTGTGATAAAATTGTCAATTTTGGGTATTTTAGTCTGAAAATTTTACTGAAGTATACTTACATATTACTTAACATCATACTAAAATATTAGAAAAATCCATTGTCAAAATTTTTTTTTATAGCCGTTTTAAGTTGATATTTTTAGGAAAACGAAAATTTTAGAATCCATACGTATAAATAAATATTCTGAAAATACTTTTACTACCCGAAATAATGCTTAGATTTTCACGAATAGCGAGTTTCAGATGTAAAAGTGGATGTAGATGGTACTTTATTTAGGTCATTTTTCGAATTTTTCAAAATTGACTATAAGCGGTAGAAAAAACTTCGAAAAAATGACGAAAAAACGGCATTTTTCACGAAAAATGAAATTTTGACGAATTCAATTTCTACATTTCTCGATAACTCGGGCAATTTTTAAGATAGAGACTTGAAAATTTTTTTGGGTGTTCACATAGCTATTATATATATGTAGTAAAATTTTGGATCCGTTACATTAATTTTTCTACAAAATATTGGACTTTGAATATTTCGTAAAATTCTCGTTTTTACGTATATAATGTTTGATAAAATTGGCAATTTTTGGTATTAGGGTCTGAAAATTTTACTGAAGTATACTTACATATTACATAACATCATACTAAAATATTAGAAAAATCCCTAATCTCAATTTTCTTTTATAGCTGTTTTAAGTTGATATTTTTAGTTCAAACGAAAATTATAATCTGACTGAACTTCGCTCAGAATCGTTTTTACGAATGCAATGGTTTATCATTGCATTCAAATTCGAATTAAAATTAAACGCTATGATTCGCACACCTGTATCCTGTGCGGCAGGAGTATCAGCTCATCTTTTTTTTTTAATTTTTGTTACAACATTGTAATAATTTTACGTAATTTTACACCTATAATACATATTTTAAATCGTACGCTTTAGTCGTACGACGGCCCAATGAAATCATATCGATATTAATTAATTGTATAAATATAGTGAAATTAATAAAATCAATTTTAAAATTTTACTCGATGATGTATCGTATATATTTCAAAGTATTTATCCGTAAAAGATTGGTTTTTATTCTAAAACGCGCGTATTAAAAATCGGCACAAATAAAAGATATAAAAAAAAAAAATTCAAGAGATTTTTTTTAACCAATATCTTAATTTCAAGTGAAAGAATACAAACGACTCACTTTGTTAGTTCCTGCGGAAGACTCTGACGTTGATCCGAATAGTAAATCCGACAACAGTTGGGACGGTAAGAATTCATCACCCGTTGTAAATTGTTTCGATTCCGAATCTTTTTCCGAATTCTTTTCTTCTGGGCCGTCGTGCGGATACGGGTTTGACAGAAAATTGCCAAAGCTATCGCTCCCGTCAAACAGCGATTGTAGAACAGATTCGTTGCTCTCGTTGTTCTGATCACTAATCGCCTCGATGCCCAATTCCGTGTACGAACTACTATAAATCGAACGTTCCAAACAAGAATTCATAGTATTATAAATAACATTGTTATGTGTGCTAATGATGACGCTAAATAGCGAAACGCAAAATTACCTCGAATCGTTAACCGCGTTGTCTTCCGTGTTGGACGCCGATTTCACAAAATCCGATCGCAATTCTTTGATCATTTTGAAGTCGTAATGTTGGTATTCTACATAAACAATAGAAAAAAAACGATTTTTAAATATAACCAATACCGATACGAGTATTATACGCGTCGAAATAGATTTTAGATAAAATATATATTTGAAAAAACAATTTTAACCACATTATATTCAATATAAATTTTATAATTTTACAACTAGATAATGATTAACAATATAATTCTAACACTAATATTTTTATGTGTAGGTACTCACGTTTAAAATCTTTAGTGGCGTTTTCGAACGACCCGGCAACGGTCTCGGCGAATCGCTGCAGGCTTTGTTGGTAGAAAATCAACACGTGAGAAAACATGTTGCAACGCGCCGCCGCCAGCAGATCGACCTTCTGCAGACAAACCAATTTGTGATGATCGAACTGCTGTTTGGATTTTTTCACCTTCGTCTGCACGTTTTTGAATTTGTCCAACTGCGAATTAGTGTCCGGGTCCAGTTCCTGGGAAACGTCTTTCATCCAGTTCAGAGCGGCTCTGTAATCCGTCCGAGCGTTTTCCATGCGTTTCACGTCGCTTCGCGTGTCTTCCACAGCTCTCAAACAAAACGTTTCGATTTCCTGCGACGCGAATGGTGACGAAAAAAGGATTAATTAATGTATTTTTTTTTAATTAATATCCGTATCGATCAGTGTCGTATTTTGAGAACCACGAGGAATTGCATTTTCCGACAATTCGTCAGTGTCAGTGCACAGATATAATTTTATGACTCATAAAATATTAATAATTTTTAATTAACAATATTCAAAATTTGATCCTTATGTTTAAATAAAAGAATTCACTAATTATTTATTTTTCGAATATATAAAGAGCTATAGATGCTAATGCTATATAATAATATTATTGCATTTATTGCGGTATATCTTATAAAATACATATAATTGTCAAAAAGTAAGCATATAGTAGTATTGAGATATTTAAATATGATTTAAGTTCGATACTTGGTAAAAATATAAAATCAAGTTTGACACATGAATCTAAATTTTAAGTATTGAAAGACTAAAATTTAACCGATCGTAGTTAACAATTTTGGACCAAATTACACCACTGATTATGTTATTGTAAATATAATATAGGTATATTAAATGATATTTATTGATTTATACCTGGTGTAATCTGGCTAAAGGCGCGCGCAGACCGACTCGTTCTTGACCGGATTGCGCCATGCAACTTCCTAAAATTTGTAACATTTCGCCGGCTTTCGTTTGATCGTTATTTCCGGATTTTTTCAAAAACAGGCCCATCTGATTTTCTTCATACGCCAAATCTATAAATTTTATTTAAAAATCATATACACTCTTACAATACAATAATAATATACGCGTCTTAATAGTTATATACGATGTGACATTCGAAACTCTATAGGTAATTTAATAAATAAAATTCGAGTCATCTCCTACGATTTATTGTCCGACCTTTGCAGGACGATTCGGAAAACGAATAAAAAAATTAAATAAATAAATGCATAAAAAAATATAGCCTCACTGTAAATTTTCTCGTCGTATTTGTTCACGATCCTTTGCAAATGCTGACAGCTACTCCGAATTGATTTGAACAATTCTAGTTTGGCGTCGAGTTCCGCGTCCGACGCGACTATGTATTCGTCTTCCTTCTTGCCCAATTTCTTGCACACTTGCTGTTTGGTCACCCAATACTTGTGCTGCATTTTGGCCACTGTCGAACCGTCGGCGTTGTTCTTCCATCGGTTCAGTCCGGGAGCGTCGTACGTGTTCCTGTAAATCGAACAGTCGTAATAATTATTGCGTTATCGACGAAAGGCTGTATATATTTTACCTATTTAAAATATAATATATAATATTCACGAAAAAGACGAGATTCGAAAAATGAAATCCCGAAGAAAAGTATTACGAATACTCGCGGAAAGCGAATATTTTTCGTTTTATTTTTGGTTTGTTATATTATGAACTTAAGACGGATATTTCGGACGAGAAAATAAAAAAACACTTACCATCCCGATTCGGACAGACTCATCTTCGTACGTGTTTAATAAGCGTATAGTCTCCGAACGACGAAACTATGATACAGTAACAGTATAATACGAACAACAAAATATGTCTATAAAAATTGTATAGTTATTATAGACAAAACTATACGTATAATAGAGAAAAAGTCTCAAAAAATATCATTGTACGATTACGCATGTTTATCGACGAAAACGCGAAATTGAAAAATCGTCGTTGCTATTATTTATTTTATTATTAAAATGTTATTATTGAAAAACATTATTCGGACGGTTGGCGATGGCGACGGACGAAAGACGATGAACGCGATTGTAATAAACTAATAACAAACAAAAAAAACAAAAACAAAAACAATACAAAACAAATCCGTTTTTCGACTATTATTTTTTATATTACGACCGTTTTTTTATCATCGCGGAATATATTATAATTCTTTCGAAACCGTGTGCGATATTATAAACGCGCGCGTTTCGTTTCGAACATAATCGCATACGTACGATATTTTCCCTGGGCCAACTGAACAAACAGCTCGTTTGACGGTCGCAGGAAATCAATATTATAGTGTCGCGAGGAGAACCGACCTACGTGTGCGGGCAGCTGCTGTTATCAGCCGTTATCGTATGTACAGGGCGATCAAAAAAGTCCTGTATATTATAATAGTTATACCACATTCGTTTCCAGTCGAAAAAACTCGAGTATAAACGGACAAGCCAAAATAAAACGATATGAAATCACTACGATCGCTCTGTACACGTACTATACGTACACTAGGTTTTCGTCTTCCGTTTTCCACCGAACTTAACGAGGTGTTTCGTGCGGTTTATCGAAACAATTAACATATTACATACAACGCAGCGATACGATATATAATATAATGACATTAATTGTAATATTATGTACATTATTACGATAATGAAAAAAAAAACTGTTCAAATTGTTTAATTATTCTAAACGTAAAAAGACTTGATTTTTTTTTTTTTTAACTGTGATCACCCCAAATATATTATTTACATTTACACTCAGTTCGGAGAAAAAAAAAACAGTGAAAATTTTAAATCATTAATTTTATAGCCTTATTATTTCTATAGTTTAGAATTTAGATATTGGGTATTTAACATTCCACGGTGACTTGAATATCATCGCGATGAATAAAAATATTAAATAATAAATTATAATATTATGCACCTATTACGTATTATAGGAGAGGTATTAACCGTCAAAAATTACCACGATGTGTAACAGCGATGGAACACGATGAATATTGTGGGTATTCTATATAATATTTTACTATTTTAGCACCGGAAATGGTTTCACTATTGGAAAGTTAGATATATAATAAATTATTATTCGTCGCACGATCGACGGCGGTTTTAATATACCTCTATATTATTATATTATATTATTTAAAATATATTATAATATTTCGTCGTTAATCACCCGTATACAAACGAGCGTACATCTAATCGTCAGTCATTTTTTCTTTATGAATAATTATCATATAATACAATACGTAGATACAATAAATACGCATTTTATGCAAAGCGTTCACAAAATTATTAACTATCAATAATAATATAATAAATTCCTGATAATAAAATTGGATAAAATATGCGTCTTGGTCTAATGACATTTCGCGTTTCGCAATAATCGTAAATTTCTTTTATGTAGAGAACGCAGCACATTCCATTTTGATATTTTATATATTGTGTGCGTATATAAATCGAGATATTATATCGTGCCTTATTAAATTCCGACGTCAGTTCGTTTTTGGCTCGTAAACATTTTTCCTATATAATATGATATAATAATTAATAATACAGTCTTCATCGATCATTTTATAGAAAACTATTCGGTTTCGAATGAATGTTTTGGTTTAACGCAACGATGTGTCTTTTTTTTTAACATGATTTTTGTTAATTATTGTGATTCGATTACCACAAATTATTGGGGTACACATTCGGACGTTCGGTAGGTAATTCCGTCTAATCTCTAATTAGTACTTTAATTGGATAATTTTTCGAATTTCTCAATTGTTTTTTTTTCTTTTTTATATACAATAGGAAAAATTACGAAAAAAGAAATAATAATATATCATTTTATACCGAATTAATATAATATCATCCTTTTTTACTAATAATAATATTTCGTCCGGCGACTGACCGTTCCAATTTGCAATTTGCATTGAATATTATAAAAGAGGAAAAGACCCTCAACCAAATACCGGATATGTTTTCTAGGATAAATCCTGAAATTTAATTTGAATTTGAACCTTTATAAACTATACGCGCATGTCGTAAAAAATGCATGCACAGCATACTATTACGCCGTTATTTCATATAAATGCGGCGTAAACGTCCCCGATTCCCTTATTATTCCTTGAACCCGTATTCACGGGAGACATATATTATAAAATCAAAACTCCAAACTCATGCTGGCCGCAAAAGTTTGAAATTTCAATTATACACGTCCGTTTGAGACCGGGATTTTAATAATATGTAGGTGTACTTATAATGTAATAATTGTTAAACGGTTTCTATAGTTATATCATTATTATAATATAATAATAAATAATAATAATTGTACAATATCTTCGGGTCCGAACACGAGCCTCGTCACACATGCGTTGAGTCGATGAATTGTTATTTATTATTTCGTCATTTTGCGTCATACCCATAATGGATATAAAATTAATCTTTCACCTGGTTTTTTGCAATTTAACACTGCGAGTAGTTTGCAATTCGAACGGTTACTACTGCACCGGTTCGTCCAATAGCGGCAATTTGTATTTGAAATGCATGAAAACTCCGTGCAAAAACGCCAAGTGCGAGACGATCGTTGATTACGTGGACGAAAAAGGACCGGACGTAATCATTGACCGTGATCGTAAAATTTCGGTAAACGTCGAGATCAAAAACATATCGATGACTCACGTGAGCGATTTTACATTTTGTGTATATAAAATGACTACGGTCTGTGAATAATCTCGACGATCGCGTCTTACGAGTTGCTGTTCTTATAGGTGCTGTTCATCAATTATGTCCGTGATTCAACGGATTTGAGAGAAACGGTGTACCGTCTAATTAAACCGATCGTTTACAAAGTCATGTTGGACGAATTAGGCGATTTGTACAAGTTGCGGTTTATAAACGTTAGTAGTTAATATAAATTTATAATATTGTTTAGATAAAACCATGGCTATAGATAAAACCATGGCTATAGTATCTATAGCCATGGATAAAACATACGTAAGTATGGATAGCCCATAAGCCATACACTATAAATTCGCACGAAAACTGCTCCCGTAACGATTAACACGTGTTACCTATTGAAAATTTTTCATCAATTATTCACAAATCGAAATCCGTATAATAATAAAGTATTAAAGTATAAATATTATGTGTAATATATACCAGATACCTATTATAATATAATTATGATTCTTTTTACGCGACTCCAAAGTATGTAAATGGCGGCCCAACCGAAGAGGTGATCAGCAAAGAAACCAGAGAGACTTACTTCGGATGCGATTCTGAAAAAACACACCCTACTTGTGGCATGCAGCACTACGGTCTTAGCGACCCGATGCCTTTTTCGGAAGTGTGTACGAACGACTATATGCATTGGCGGAAATCGGGGGGGGGGCTTAGTCCCCCCAAGATCCTCACAAGCCCCCTTAAAAAATATTACAAAAGTATAAAAATGTAACTTCAATATTATTTAATGACGAAAAAAATTATAACACCTCATAATAAATTATGTTTTTATTTTGTAAATTTGTTTATGAACTCATAGGTAACTATTATATGTCCGATCTAAGATCTAACATAGAAATATCCAAAGTTCATGTTTACTCGCGTGTGTAAATTAATATTAATTACTCAGTATTTTAGTATTCAGTAAATTTAGAATTTGTTAAGACTTGCTTTTGATATCTTGACCACAGTTAGGTTTATGATGAAATATTGTAGCCCCCCCCCCCCAACTTCTTCAATGGATTTCCGCCTATGACTATATGACACTTACACAACAAATACTTGTTAATCATCAACGTTATATTTTACAGGGTTTTTGCTGTTCGTGTCTAGACTCGGTGAACATTGCTCGTCAGCCGAGGTCGTCTTTGGTACTGGACAAAACCATGCCTAGTATATCAATCATTTCCAAAAACTTTAAAAACAACGTTCAACAACGTGGCGAACAAGAATGTAAAAACCTCAGCATTTGTCCAGGCTACGCAAATCCGTTTACGTATCACGAGAGTTCACATTGTTTCAGATACAGTGAATTGTGGTAAAATTCGCTTTTATTCGACATATTATAATATTTAAACAATAAACGATTAATATAATCCTAGATTAATATACCTATATGTATTATAATAGTTTAATATTTATATAACATACGCAATTTACCGTTTACGACGAATATACTAGGTATACCTACCGTATACGACAGGTTAGGAGAGGAACCTAATTTAAAAAAAATTTAATAAACATATTTCTAACTTCCAAGAGAAGAAAACTACGTATATTAAAGAATATATTTTTATATGGAAAGAATGGAAAGATCGAGAGTAAATACGTAACCATAATAAAAATCATAGATTTTGATGAAGAGATTAAGAATTCGAAAGATGATTATAATATGATCAACGTCAAGTCAAAATTAAAAGATGGAAATAATTATTTAATTAAAAGTTTTATTATTTAATCAGCGATTAAGACTTGTAAGAATAAAGGAGTAAAATTATTTATGATAATAATTATAGAACCTTTTTATGTCTAAGTCTAAATAGTAAATATATTCTATAGGTACTCACTTGTTTATTATCTTGATTATTTTTGTTTTTGTTTTTTTTTTTTTGTGTTCTCCTTGTAGGTTTAACGTTTACAAAGTGGAAAAAGCACAATCGTTCATATCGTTGGCTTTGGAATTACTCGAGAAAAACGAAAATGGAGTTTACTTGCCCCGGAAGGAACGTTCTTCCATAAGGTCAGTAGACGACAACTCTATATTATGGTAACAATACACCGTTTATACATATAAAAATAATAATTTTTTACAGATCTGTCGACGGAGAACAAATGGTTTTAAAAGGTCCGGCGTCGTACCGTTACGAAATCGTAGGGCTGAACGAAACGGTCGATAACGATCTGACCCAAAGATTTATCCTGATACCTCAAGAAGTGCCCGAGATCTTCTTGCACGGACTTCCGAAATTATCAATCGGTAAGTCCATGGTTTATCTTTCCCGCGTACGTATTTCAGTTATTTCAGATACTAAAATGTACATATTATGCACGTGTTGTTAAGAATACAATATTATAATAATTATGAGCTATAAACCACCACCGCCGTTAATATTTTAAAGTTCATAAGGATATTAATTTATTATTATTGTATTGATAAACTTTATCGTAACGAAACTAAAGCCCGGAATTTTATATAAATATGCTCGTAAGTAGGTATTACTTTGTAAATTTCCTCCTCGTTACGTGCGTTTTAGACGAACCCGGCAAATATTTGGTGATCCATCCGAGTTGGATGTCTAAAAACGGAATAGAATGCGACAAGATCGGCGTACAACCACGAGCTTTCTACGAGCAACCGGATAGATGTTACAAGCCGCGGGGTAGTTGTCTTAACCAGCAACCGATCGATTTACTGAAGAAAGCTGGTGTCAATGGCCGCGTGCGACGAGCAGCGTCCACCAACGGCGAACGTCTGTTGGTCGAAGATTACCTCAGCAAAAGTCAGATACGTTACGACGGAGTCACCGAACAGATTATCGCCGATCGACGCAACCGCGTTGTGGAGGAAGACAACAAAGTCGCCATACGAGGAGTTGGACAGATCGGATTGGACAAAAATGCCGCCATCAACGACAAGTGACTAATCAACTATAACATTATGACCATGTGTCTATACACTATAGTACTATACAGATAACTTTTCAACTATAGACACTTATTAATTATACCCGAAATCGTTCCAACTGGGCAATAAATTGTCATCAACTTTATCGAATTTTCTTTTCGCAGTGTCTTTCTACAAATAAGTGAGATACACGCGATTTTCGACGATGATATGGACACCGTGGTCGCCAAAGTGCGCGTGCATGTAACGAACCTGGGTTTGAAATCGGCAAACTTTCTTATCGACGCTTCCGACCGAAATTCTCCGCAAGAAAATCGCCGCAAAGCGATCGTACATCCGCAACAGACCGCGGTCATCAGTCTGCCATACAAGTGTCACGCTAACGAGTGCAATGCGATCGGTGAGGCGAACTCAAAGTTTATCTCAATCACTTTTTCCGATTATTTTTGGGCGCGAGAGGTTCTCGGTGGTATTCGTCCATGGTCCATCCGATATTTTGTTTAGGTTAATAGGTTATTCTTTAAATTGTTAAAATTTAAATTTATACAAAAACGTGTTACAATACATGCGGCTGCGCGATTTTAAATTTATAAAATGAATACTGAAGGTACCTATTATAGAATTTTAAAATCGATTCTTAAATTATTCTTATATACCTATTATAATCATATAAATTTTCTCCCTATTGATACTAATGTGTGCGAATAAATTATTTACTGAATGAACCCGTAACAATAAGGATAATGAGACTTGCCAATAGACTCCATCATTTCTCTTTTAACTTAGCATTGTTAAATTGTAATAATTATGTACATTTTTGTTTTGTATACTTATGCCTTTGTATAAATTGGGCTCACGCCCATACTTATAATAAATAAATAAATTAATAATAAATAATTATTCACTACAAAAAAAACTCCCTGCAAATTGTATAATTATTGACCTGTATAAATTACGTTCGAAACTTCGAACTGAAAGAATGCGGCATGTTACAGTGCATTTGTACGACATGGTCCTTGCCGCCGCAGTGGCGTTCAGAAAATTCAGCGTCGTCCGCGGTTCCCGTTGCTACTGTTTGTGGCACAGACGGTGCGAGTGTTATCGCGACGATTCGCGTACCGGACGACCGCAACAGCTCTCCGGGACGGACACCACGCTGACCCAGTCGGAATATAACGATGCCGGGATGCAAGGCGACGTGCCGCCCGGAACGGTGGCGGCCGTGGTGGCCGCCATGGACCGGGACACGGTGGGTGCCAGTTTCGTGGTGCTAACCGGTTTCATGACGGTGGCCGTTGCTTTGGGCCTGGTCAAGGCGCTGTCATCGTACCGCAGCCATTGGCTGTGGATGGTAAATGCGGACTGGTTGTCCGAGATGATCGCGTATAAGGAGCCGGAACTGGAGCTGTGCCCGTTGGTACGCGATAACCGTGGTTACTACGTGCACCCGGTCACGGGTTCCCGGAACATACGATTATTCGGCCGTGGCCAAGAGTTCATCATAAATTTGTTGTTCTTCATCAACCTGCCCGCCATGATGATACGGTACGCCCACGACGTGAACGATTACTCGACAGAATGCGGCGAGGATGACGTGAATACGACATTACTCCCAGCGGCCGAGAACAACAGATATAAAAACAATTACGCAGGGTATAAATAACGCGCAGTTTCTTCGTTTCTTGCAAACCATTTTGGCCGCTTTCAGACGATTCAATCGATTTTATTGCAGTCGCATATTGTATTATTATTGACCCCTTTCACCATTCGAATTACCTATGGCAAAAATAATTTTTCGCATATTAATAATACCTACGTACTCAGTACTCATTTCCAAAAAAAACGTTCCGTTACATAACTAATTTAAGATATTAATTATATTATGATTTGTAGTATGAATTATAAAATATATTTAAATGTAACACCTAGAAATATATTCAATTTATCCTATAAATATATTGTTATATATTGTTAAGTAATAACAAATAACAATACAATTTATAGTGGAAACAATGTACCATACCATATTCACCTTCACATATTGTCACATTACTAAACACATTTACATTTGAAATAAAACAAAAATACACCAAATGATTTGAAAAACAAGTAGTTGACAATATACATCATAAGTGTATTAATTTTGTGATTAGTTTTAATAAATTAGCAATTATAAATGACATTTATAAATATATTTATGTATTAATTACTATTGTACTTGAATGATATGCAATATAGATCAATCAATAAACATATTTTATATTATATTACTTATATTATATTTTATATTCCTTCCTGTCAAAATAATTTTGATTTTTGATACATTTAAAATCACATTTTTAACACTTTTAAGTCTGTTAAATTAAATTGTGTATTACATATTTATATTATAAAAAATTAGATTCATATAGAAACTAGATCACACTAAGATAATATTATTTTTAATTACATTGAATTGACTTAAGCCCGCTATCATAATTCATAATGCATTAAATATTGCACCTCCAATTGTTTCAATATAATTATCTTAAAGAAATATTAAAGAAAGGAATAGAAATGATAAGATTACAACAGAGAACTTTCATGTGCATGAAAATAAATTTTAATTTCATAAAGCTATATTGTTCAATTATAATTCAAATAAAAATTGCAGTGTTTTTTTTTTTAGTACAAGGGAAATGTAATGTATCATGGAATGAAAAAGCATTAAGTATAAAAAAAATAATGGATTAATATACAGGATTTAAGTTTTAAATAAAAAAAAGTAACAAAAATTCAATTAAAGCTAGTTTTAAAAAACAAGAAGTTTAGTTTTCATCAACTTCTTGCTCTTGTTCTTCATCAAATTCAGCTTCCTCATCAGCTGTAGCCTCTTGATATTGTTGATATTCAGATACCAAATCATTCATGTTGGATTCAGCTTCAGTGAATTCCATCTCATCCATACCTTCACCAGTGTACCAATGTAAGAAAGCCTTACGTCTGAACATAGCAGTGAATTGTTCACTGATTCTCTTGAACAATTCTTGGATGGCTGTAGAATTACCAATAAATGTAGCAGACATTTTCAAACCTCTTGGAGGAATATCACACACTGCAGTCTTAACATTATTGGGAATCCATTCAACAAAGTAGCTGGAATTCTTATTTTGAATGTTTAACATTTGTTCATCAACTTCCTTCATGGACATACGACCACGGAATACAGCTGCTACTGTCAGATAACGTCCATGTCGTGGATCACATGCAGCCATCATGTTCTTAGCATCAAACATCTGTTGGGTGAGTTCAGGTACAGTTAAAGCCCTGTATTGTTGGCTTCCACGAGAGGTGAGTGGAGCAAAACCAGGCATAAAGAAATGTAATCTGGGGAAAGGAACCATGTTGACAGCTAATTTACGAAGATCAGCGTTCAACTGACCAGGGAACCTAAGACAAGTGGTCACACCAGACATAGTCAAAGAAACTAAGTGGTTCAAGTCACCATATGTTGGAGTTGTAAGTTTTAATGTACGGAAGCAAATATCATATAAAGCTTCATTATCAATACAATATGTTTCGTCTGTATTTTCAACTAATTGATGAACTGAAAGGGTAGCATTGTAAGGTTCAACAACCGTGTCAGATACTTTTGGTGAGGGTACAACAGAGTACGTATTCATAATTCTGTCTGGATATTCTTCACGGATTTTAGAGATCAATAAGGTTCCCATACCAGAACCGGTACCACCACCTAAGGAATGTGTCAACTGGAAACCTTGAAGACAGTCACAGCTTTCAGCTTCTTTCCTAAAAAATTAAATTATATTAAAAAAAAATAATTCTAAAAATAATTAAAAGTACAATATAAGATTTTGATCATAATAAAATAATACACAAAACATTAATAATTAAGGTACTTGTTTTTTTAATATTAACATTTTATATAGATTGCATGGTATGATAGGATAGTCAAACAATTTATTTTCATTTATAATAATTTATATGGTCATAAAAATGTGAATAAAATAAGTCTAATAGAATATACATATATCTGTATCCCGTAAATATAATTATAATAGTACTGTACAGTAAAATCAATAATAAGATAATATTATGTAAAACATAAATCTGGGGGAATATTGATTATGATTTATTGTTTTCTATTTCCATTTTACCCTAATATTATTATGAATTCTTCTTCACCAAAAACAATAATATTTTGTTGGTAATACACTAATGTATAATTATATAAGTGTTTCTAAATTATTATGACTGTTAATAGGTCAGGGAGATATAAGTTTTATATTACAATAACATAAGTATCAAAATTGATTAGGGAGAAAATATTAATATAATTTAAAATTATATACTTAGAATATCAAAAAAATATACAAAAATGATTACAACTAAACCCTATTAATAAAAAATATATTATAAATAGTTATATATAGTATAAAAAAAATTTACAAAATTAAAGACATACAGGAAAAAACAATATTAAGACATATCTATACGAGAACATGCACAACTTGTTTTTGGTGTCCAGTTCATACACACGACCAGTCATATGTCGGACAATTAAGACTTTTACCCACCATTAGTCGCACTATTATTTGTAATGTCTGTGGTCGCTACGGTCTTTTTGACCGTTCATATGTTATTCATAATTGCAGTTAATTATTTATATATAAATACATTTTTTAAAGATATACATTAATTATAATTTATATATCATTTTTACTATTAAATTGTCTATAAAAAAAAAAAAAATACACATATATAAGAATCCGTGTCGAATATCAAATACAAATGACAAAAATATTGAATTTTTCGATGAAACTATACGAACAAGCGATAAGATTGAAAGGCTATAAAAATCGATAAGAAACGATTATGGTTTATTTTATCTAAAAATAATCACTGACAAAAATAATATTGAACAAAATTAATAACGAGTTTAGTCGCACACGATCTTTTTGGCAAGTTTGTGATTTTAAAAATACATATAAATTCAACAAACAATAGATAATTGTTTTAATTAGCATTAAATGATAGCTCGACTTGTACATTGAAAGTATTAAAATACACGAAATAATATAAATAACTTACACCGAGTAATTTTAAAAAGTATAAATGCCCACCGTGTTGCAACTAATGGCGGGGTTAAACAAGTTTGTTCTAAAAACTTAACTCACATTCACGTGTTCTCATAAAACCATCTAAATCTAAAAAATGTAACAAAAGGCTTGCAAGTGCTCGTGTAGATATGTCCTTAGACTACCATATTTCATAATATGAATAATCATTAATGAATAAAAGTAAAAAGAAAAACATACCTGACAACGTCTAATACAGAGTCAACAAGCTCAGCACCCTCTGTGTAATGTCCTTTAGCCCAGTTGTTTCCAGCACCAGACTGTCCAAATACAAAGTTGTCTGGTCTGAAAATCTGTCCAAAAGGTCCAGATCTGACAGAGTCCATGGTACCAGGTTCCAAATCAACCAAAATAGCACGAGGTACATATTTTCCACCTATAAAAAATGTTATGTTGGTTAATTTATTATTTTTTATATACATACATATATAATTATATTATACTTATGAGTTATTAATTTATAGTGATGGGCAATGATATTGATAGTTCGGTATCGTAACATATATTTGACATCCATTTATAATTATTCGATATATCACAATATTGTAATGTTGATATTTAATTATTATTATTTATTTTTATGAACATTGAAATTGAATACAACCCAGGAAATATCCGATGGAAATTGGGATGCATACTCATGAAGGTATATTATTTTTACGATTATTTATGGATCTGCACTGCACATGTGCAACTTATATTATTGACTATTTGTAGTTTTGTTAATTATTATTTCTAAAATGTTGGACATTGGTTTCTATTAAATAATTCTGGGAATAATTCCACACTTACACATCACTTTTAATTTAACAAATTGTACATTTTATCAATAGTTGAAAACAGTAATATTACAATTTTTATTTACATTTCCAGTTATTACACTAATAATCCTTAATTATATTTAAAAGAATAATACAAAAATTATTTAACGAGACCCGGGGGGAAATAATAAATTATTTATTATAAATAGGTACATTGATCTAATAAATGTAAATAAAATACCTTGAGCATTTCTAGTTTTTCCCCTAACATATAATAGGTAAATCATTTTAAATATTATTTTATTAGTTTGATAAAATGCAAGAGCAGGAGAAATCATTTATACAAGGATATTAATCTACTCATACTTTTAATAACATTAGTCATATTCTTATTACCTGATGCTTCATTATAGTATACATTGATACGTTCAAGTTGGAGATCAGAATCACCATGGTAAGCTCCAGTTGGGTCAATACCGTGTTCATCAGAAATAATTTCCCAGAACTGAAAAAAAATATTTTATTTTAAAATAAATTACTTATGATACTAATAATTGGATTTTTTATTTTCCAATTTTAATATTCAAATTTATTACATACTGATACCTATAATATATTTTAAATTGTTTAATTAAGATTTTTTTCTGATAATTCACCATTATAACATAATTAAGTTACGGTCGACTAATCATGCATTAATCACATAAAACAAGTATGTATGAATGTATGATATAAATTTAAAACCTTCAAACAGCTTTACTATCTAGGTAGTTAGAATTTAAACTTCAAAATTATCTAAATTTCAAATTAATCTAGTTTGTCTAAAATACTGTACATTTCACAGCTTATTGATCACAACCATCGAGAAAATCAGTACTAGATAGTTTAGCCAGACTAAACTAAAATAAATATGTAATAAATATATATAATCATTAATATGCATTAAATTGAAAATTGCAATGTCCCATGTCTAAATGTACACCATTTTCATATTTAAAATAAACAAAATCAATTACCAGATAATAATTCAAAACATTTCAAAATTCGATTAATTTACTCATAATCGAAATTATTGGATTTTTATCATAACCGAAATACCTCGATTATGACAGTCAATAGTAATTAGTAAATAACGGTTTTCCGTTTAAAAAATAAATGAAATTAACACCGTCAAGAAAATAAATATATATTATGAAGAACAAGCAATGTAGAAAATGTTTTTATGAACAGGACAAAATTGTTAATTCTACTCAACTCGTCCCTCGAGACTTATTTCATTGTTCCTTTGTTTACCTAATATCGTTTTTGGCGGCGAAAATATACCACGTTATAAGGATATTACCGGTCGAAATACAATACCTACTTTATTTCCATAAAAACACGAGTGGAAGAATAAAAATACTAGAAAATTTTACATGTCAATAAATATAATTTAGAATTTTCGACAAATTCAAACATCTCGACGACAAATCTTGATCTCGGTATCTTGACCTATACAGTATCCGCCATGTTTGAACGATACCTAACGTACCCCAAGTTGAACACCGGCCGGAACGAGTGAAAAAAAAAATTATATCAAATTATATTTACCTTAGCACCGATCTGGTTACCGCACTGACCGGCTTGAATGTGTACAATTTCCCTCATGATTAATAAGTAAAATTTACTGAAAGATGTATATAAATAAAAAAAACCGAAGTGCGTACGAGCTACGAAACTGTATTTTGACGTACAGTACGACGACCGTGCAGAGCGATACAGCGAAGTAAAATGGCTACGACGCGGGTTTTGTTAGTTTTGTGGCGTTGGCGACTCACCAGCGATCGGAACGGTCGACGCCCCAACAGCGCGCCGATTGGCTGCCGGTACACAGTGGTGCCAACCAAAATATTGCACAATAACGATTTTTCTTATTTCCGTTAGTTTTTTTTCTCGTTTTTCAAATTTGAATAACATAAATCGTTAATCGCATGCATTACGCTTACGCCGTTTTGGCCTTTTGGGCGTCGGCCAACGCACTCCGGTCTACAGCACTACCGCGCGCCGCCCGTCCGTTGACAAGAACCACGCACGGATCGCAATGCAGTGAAAACGATTGTTCGTGACGTCTGCCGTAGTGCTGTCTATAATATATATATATATATGTTAATGTATACCCCTGCTCGCAAGTCGCAACGATCGTCACCGGACGTGGTATCTTTTAACGGAAATTGTGATATTTTACAATATATTTTGCATTCTGGGGGAAAAAGTATCCCTTTCGACTTATCCAATAATTAAAATCCCCGTACTCCGTTTATCCCTCTCGTTAATACCTTTTGAATATTTAACAGGAAAACACATTATAATTTGTATTAAGAATTAAAATTTTAAAATTTTAAATGATATATGTTTAATTTTATGTAATTTCTTGTATGTTAATAATATAAAAGATATTTACGATTATCATAAAGTAAATAAATATTTTAAATTATAAAATTTGTTTGAATTAAAATTTTTGGCTCGAATGCTCTGAAATCTGAAGTCCATGTTTGATAATTTTATAATGTACATACAACATATCTCTCTAATAAATTTTTGAATATTTCATATTATTATGTCACCGCAGCGGTATATTACTATAATGTTAGATTATATTGAATGTAAAAAATAAAAGTGTTTAGCGTGTGGTACCTTGTCACAATATTATAAATTAATAAATAACTTAAACATTTTAATTTGTTTTAGATATATTTTTTCCATTTGTATTTGTTTGCGTGCACTCTACGTCAATACATTCCTACCTAATCAGTTATCGGTCACAAAACAAATATTACCTACCTATCTTAGACTTGACTATGGTCAAGTGAAAAATCTGTACAAGTTTAAAAATGCAAGTCATTCTCAGTTCTCACACAAACAATACGACATTAAATATGCGTTAAATACACATAGGTACGCGTTTAACATTTTACGTCTTCAAATATTTAACTATCTAATCGTACGACCGTAGTCATACGTCTATAAAATACAATATACATCGTACCTACATCTCATTAAGTCATCATTACTTTTAAATAAATTACGTTATCACTCTGAATAAGTCGATTTCGTTTAATATCTATAGGTACTGTCGCACTGATACAGAATTTGTTCTGTTCAAATTTATACATTTTAGAAGGCTGTTATTCCAATGTACTTATTTTTTTAATTTATTTGGTAATTTGGTACCTGCAATTTATAATTTTGTTACCACGACCACGTTACTAAAACTTGTATGCAATATTAATATAGTCGACGCGCCTACACATTGTTTTTTTAACTATGTTCAATGGATATCTTTATTCTGAAAATTAATAACTAAAATGTCTGTAAGCTATAACAACATGCATTGTCTAGAAACTCTGGAATATATTATAATCAAATCAATCCTATTGTCGCTATTATGTATATGTATAAACAAAAAAGTGAATTAAGAATTGATACAGTCTAAAACTAATTTGTTTTCGTTCTTTATACAGGTAGGTCGTAAGTACATGTAATACCTATAATAATATATAATATAATATGATATATATCTCAAGGTCGAGTTGTGATTATCAATATTTTTTTTCCATCTCGTGCAATTTTTATGAATGAATTGAACCGTATATTATTATTTTTATAATATTATATTACATATTACAATGTAGGACGTAGGTAATAATGTAGATAATAATGCCGTAGGTATATTATAAAAGTTACTTCTGCGAGTGGTAGGTTACCCGTTCGTTATTTATTTTATTTATTAATATTAAAATAATATTTATAATGTATGAATGTATTGGTGATTTGATTGTATGACTGTGAGCTGTGAGCTGTGACAGACAAAAGTTATTGTATACATATTTAATATTCTGATTATTCGATATTAAAATTATTATATTTAACGTAGTTTTACCGTTAAGTCGATTTAAAATATATTACGAGTATAATGTTCACTTACGGGTTTCATAATAATTTATTTAATTTTTTATTAGTCATTACGAGTCTTATGTCTACATAAAAAACCAACTATTGAGTATTAAAAAAAGATAATAAAAAGTTTGCTAAATCAATATTATAATATTATGCATTTATGCTGTTGACATCGCCCGACGTTAATCTGTCTTATACTCATATTTCATGTGTCACGGTCATAATATAAATATAACAATGCATTAATATCTATAACATTGCGGGTCGAATGGAATGAATCCCAAAGTTGGCAAAGTTTTCTATTATGTCAAAATTAAAATATATCGACAAACTATATTTCCATTTAAGTACATAATAATCTGCATTCATTAATAATTAATATTCAATTTACGTAACATAACTCAATAACTATAGTATTTTATAAATAAGTCAATAAGAATATATAATAATTAATTATAATTTATAATACTAATGATTTATTTGATTTTAAGAGCTTTATATTGCTAATATATTTTAGCTCAATAATTACGATTGTTTTTTTTTTTACGAAATTTTAAATTTGAATTTTGTTTAATTTACCTTAAATACACTCGTAACTCGCCTATAACCGTTGTATAATCCGATTGATTTTTAAAACAATAAATTTTTTTGTAATGCAAATAGTCAAATAGATATTTCATTTCGTTCGCATATAGGTACATTCAGTATAGAACTGAATATTATATAGTTTATACTTTATTCGTGTTCAGAATGCAGTTAAATATTATATTTATTTATATTTATAATATTTATATTTCAGATCTTCTTCAAATTGCACTGAGTACCGTTAAGGTTAAAGTTAAACCACGCCTAACCGATAGCGGTTGTATTAGGTTTAATTATGTAGGTATTTATTTATTACACCTATGTATGTTTATGTACGTCTGCGGTGTGTATACCGAGTATTGGGAGTGTAAAGTCTAAAGGAACGGAAGTAATTTTTTATATTAAACATACATTTCAAACGTATTTACAAAATAAATATTGAAATATATTTCCAAATAATAAATATTATAATATTTATATAAGTGTTAAGTGTTAAGTGGATATCTAATTATTGTTTCTTTTATATCAATTATATTATATACTCGTATAATAATACTATACAGTATACATAAACCATTTTTTTTAGAGTACTTAGGTATGTATAGGTATTATTCATAAACAATAAATAGGTACCTAATGTATAGTAAAAATTATTAGATATCACGATGAGTGATTATGACCCATAATATTATTTGTGATGGGTTGCTAATTATTAAATTTTATCATTGATAAATTAAATCTTCATACTTTAATAATTACAATAGATTTATAAAAAAAATTCATCTTAATCAATGGAATATTTTTAAATAACTAATAATATAAATGTGGTATAGATACTTAAAATTGACTCTAAAATAAATAAAATTATTAGGCCAAATTTATTTTTTATTGACTATGAATTTATTATCTGAACATTCCTATGCTAATGAGTAATGATCGATGTTTGATGAATAATAAAAAATAAATAATAAACTTGCAGACTTTCCCCATCACGTACCTGTACCGATTATGAATTCTGTAAAATTAAGAAATTAAATACATATAAAAATATTATTTTATAAAAGTTTCATACAATACTATCAATACAATACTAGTGTCTATAGCTCTATAGTATAATATATTGTTCACTGTTCAATTAATTAAAACTTATATTGTTCGTCAACTAAAATAATTTACATTTTTTTTTACGAATATAAAGTATTTTGTCCAAATTTTAAATCTATAAAAGCAATAAATATAATAAAATATCATATTGTGTTATAATTTATAATTAATATATTAAAAAATAAAATAAAAAAATAACCGTTAAAATATTGATAATGGGTAGGCATAATATTAAAATTTGTTTATCATTATTCGTTCCATTCAATGTACGTACCTAATTATTTTTGTTATCTACTGTACCTATATACCTATTGTATATAATATAATTTAATTTATATTGTCCTATTCGGTTATTCTATAACAGTGCTGTAGACTTTAACTACTGCTTGTTACAATTTAATTATAATAATTCTAAGATCACGTTGAAATTCAAACATATTTTTTTTTACCTACAGGTAATTGTTAAATCATTCCATCTAATTATTTTTTCATAATAAAATCGAGAAATTTACTATGAGATCGTTTATCACGGATCGCCACTCACAATATATATAGTAATAACAATGACGTACTACAATAATTATTTAGTTTTTATAATATTATTTAATAATTATACAAGTTACAACGGTATAATTTAGGATTATTTTAGATTTACATGAACTTGTTTTGTTATTGTTCGTATAGGCACTTCGTAACATAATAAAATAATATTTGATTTTTTGATTTTTTTCTACTCTATATTTTATAATATAATGTATACTTATTAAATTAATAATATTTTGTTTCTTATACAAAATATATGCGGTAAAAGCCGCAATGAGTTAATTATAAATAAATAAAATAGTATAATTTAGTATTTATTAGTTATATTAGGTACATTACACAATTACAGTAAGGACGGAAGGTTGGACTTGAAAATTATTTATTTTTATTTTACGTTATTCATTGCAATATACACTGTAGCAGTACACACAATAATAATAATAATAATAATAATAATAATAATAATAATAATAATAAAATATTGTCAATTTAATATCGCATTGTTCTGTCTGTGGCAATAATTATTATTATTGTTTCATTTAGACCGAGGAAGTCATGCGGAGCGCGGTGGCTGCCGCAGCGTATATTATATTATAGTGTTCTCTATTTTATTTTTAATGGAGGCGCTCCTTATCCACCGATAATAATACAGATGACGGAAATTGAACAATTATTTAACTCTTTCAAGTAGGAGTTGAATCTTCGCCCACGATTTAAAAAAAAAAAAACACTTATATTATCCGCGAACCATCGCGATCGCATCGTGGGTGAGGAGGACCTTGGTAATTCTTAAACTCGTATTTTAAACGTGTGCATATCGTTTTGCGGTTTTATAAACGCCCATACGCATATGTTGGTTCGAATATTCTATGCAAAATACCACCGCGAACGCAACATATTATATATTATATAGTTACCTGATTAGGTATTTCAATATACTTAATAATAGCCGAAAATTCGCATCATATAAACGTACTTACGTACCGTTTTTGGAAATGACATAATATGTTGAATACCTTTCGTTAGAACGGGTTAAAAATAGTTTTCGTATCTATATTATTATTACTTTTTTTTTTTTATCAATTTCACAGAAGTCGTTCGTTAAAAATACAGATATATACGAAATCACACAAGTGTGGGCACCGAATTCGTGTAATTATATTAAATTATTCAACCGTGAAAATGTATTATAAACAAATATATACATATACGTAAACGATTGAAAAAAATCTATTGAAAACTTCGCGTATGACTATATAAGTCTACACTACGGGTATATAATGTCAACACAATATTATCAATAATCATAATCATAATAATATAAAGATAATTATTGTATAATAAAATACCCGTATTATGGATAAATAGACATACTTATATTATTCATAATAATTAACTGTAATTTTTAAAAATCAAAATGTGAAGTTCAAATAGTCGAATTGATGAATGTTAAAATGTTAGTACTCAATATATTATTATAATATTAAATATGCATGTATACTTCTATTTATATTATTTTCATATTATATATTGTAGTGGATTGCGTGCAGGTACGACATTGACATTTGACGTTAAGAATGTTACCAAGAAGTATATATTATATATCTATACCCAAATATATATTACCATAATAACAATATAATAACATTTGATGATTGGTTTGTTTATAATTTATTATGTTCATTGTGACATGCGTTAAAACTTATAAATTATTGAGTATTTATTTAAATACAGGTAAATATAGTAATCTTCAGTTCTTCCCTTTGTAATAATTGCACATAATAATCCTTGTAAAACACTTATACGCGTTTATAATAATAGCAGGTATTGAGTTATAAGTACTAATTGTGTAAGTACCTATAGTTAATAATTTACAATATTATAGATATGACAATATACCTATATAAATATATTGTTATTTTTTGTAATTTGAAGTAATTTAAATTGTTACAACCAGAAATTCAATATGATTATAATGTATAAACTATATTGTCTATTAAATAAGTAAAATGTACGAACTACGAATATACTCGTATTATACATTGGAAAAATCACAGTTATATATTTATATTATATTTATTTATCTGTTTAGAAATTGATTTTTAAAACTTACCTAAACAAATAATTTCCATAATAAAATAAGTGTAATTTTGTAAATTACATATTAAAAAAATAAAAAAATCTCGCAGGAATTTAATAAAATTTTAATTATAATATTATCTCATATGAATTAATAATGTTTATTAATAAATTATTAAAAACTATAGTAGATAATTAAATAAATAAAAATTAAGTATAAATTATTATTCATTTTTATACGTGGCGTTAAATAATAATAATAATATACACTTACTAATATAGTGATTAGGTAGTAAAATATTATAATTTACACATATAATAGACTTATCACTTATAATAATTAGAATAAGGAAATATATTATATTATGCAAGTTTTAAATATTAATAGTATATCTACTTATTCTTATTTGAATTATGGTCTATGCCTATATGGCTATATGGATATCAACCATATAATCATAAATTCATAATATTATTAATTATTATGATAATATTAATATGATTTATATTTTTATATCATTTATAGAATATAAATAATGAGTATTTTTTTTCTAACAAATAACTAACTCTTCATTTTTAAAAGGAATTGTAGCTTGTTCACTTATTTCATATTTGTATATATAATATATATACATATAAATATAAAGAAATATAGCCACATAGGTATATTATATTACCATCTCCATGCAGTCGTGTCTGGTAGGTACCTACCTACCTACTTTACGCATGCGCACATAGAAACATTTTTAATAAATATAATATTCAAAATAATAACCTCTACCTCATAACCTCATATTTTTTATTCTCGGTAAAATAAAATAGGAATAAAGTTACATAATTTTTCAACAAATATAATTTCACAGACTTCAGACATGATAAACGTTATTTCTACCTTACATGTTGTTATGAGGCATGACTCATATTATATATTCTTTACCTTATTTTATATTTATTTGTTAAAAATTCAAAATAAAATAAAATATGTTAAACTATTAATTTACAACATACTATATATACTAATGATGCTCATATTATTAATATTTCATAATAATACTCGTATTATTATTATAAATTATAATATATATTTTCTAAATATACCTAATAATTTTAAAATAAATTTATAATAACTTATAATTTTTTAAATTTAAATATTCGATATTTGTATAATATATACTATACAGATAGGAGATAGACATAATAAATAATTATAATAAATAATAGTTGTACTAAATCCTGTATCTCAAGTCTCTTATTTTGAGAAAAATAGTTTTTTTTTTTTTTTTTAAATTAAAAACCTCGGTTTATATAAAAATTAATAGATATAACATCTATAGTTCTATACCTATATGCTACATATAATTATTTTTTTTGGATTTTGGATATAACCTACAAGTAGTTATTTCAAAAGATAATTAACAATTAAAATATAACGTTATATATTTATGTTAATGTTTAAATAGAATGCTTATTATAAGTAGATACCTTATAATTTAATATTTGAATTATATAAAAGGAAAACATAATTTTCATAATTTCAGAAGTACCTACCAACTTTTACAGTTTCACAATAATTAAGTTCTATACTCATAATTAATAAACATATTTAATCATATTCAAAATGCATATATATATATAATTAATTCATCATTATTCTGGCATGTAGTACGATGAATAATAATTAACGTAAAACGTAAACATTAACACAACTATAATGACGTCACAAACTAACTTCAAATGTTTTTATATTCAGAATGAGTGATAGATTCCATCTGTAACTGTAACTGTTTTGATAGTAGGTATTTGTTTGTAAATTTTTGTAGTTTTGAATTAATATGAATATATAATGTGTATTACTTTAAATGCGTATAATATATTTCAAAAATCTTAAATTAGGTTAACTTTTTAAATTAAGTAATAATTAGAAAAAAATATTACTATATAATATTTGCGTTTATGGTAGTTATAAAACTATAATAAATGCAGCAACTACTTTAATACATTATACCGTAAAAAAATTAGCTTAAACTTCTATATAGAATTACAAGTATAATAATATGGTAAATGATAATTAGGTACCTACCTATATAATACTTTAAAATAATATAAAGTATATAAATTAAATATACCTATCTAGAAAACTTTATGTAGTAATTGGGAAATATAATTTAGTGTATAATGAAAAATGAAATGTAGTAAGTACGTACATTTAATTTAAAATATTAATATAGGTTATAACTTTATAAGTTTAAAAAAAAAACAATATTTTAATTAAAATTTTTCAAAATGTTGGACATATTATATAAATTATAATTAATTATCTTTGTGAATATGTGTTTATTATTTTATATCTTATATTATTATAGATTGTAGGCTAGTGATTTTTAATATTATTTAATTATTTTCATATATATTATAAAATGATTGCTGTCTGTTGATTATAAGAAAATAATGACCAACTTAAAATAGATTAGGTAAATACCTAAATACGAATAACACATTAATACCCATTCACTATTCATTATATTTATTATATTATGGTATATAAGATAATATTATGTACCTACAATATATACGGATTAATTAAAAAGAAAAATATAATATTAAATAATTCACGTATCTAACATATAATAGTAATAGGTAGTAGAGAATAATATATTATATATTTATATATGTTCTGTTTCATTATTTACGAAACCAAAAGAGTTCAAAAATGAAATTCAAATTAATGAAAATATTTCATTAGTACATAAGTACCTAAACCGGCTAAACTCAATAATTTTGAGGTTTGAATAATGACAAATTACAGAGTAGGTAATAACAAGTTTAAAGGTTACGATATAATATACGATTAATTAATGTACTCGTATAATTTTGTTTTCTGAAAATAATCATATATTTATAATCTATACTTCTATAGAATAGAATAAAACATACAATTAGTGCAATACATGTTCTTGTGAATACTAAAGTATAGCATAAATAAATAAAGACTATATTACTATGTGAATTATGGTTTAACTCGAGCCAAAAAGAACATTAACAAAAAAGAAAACCATAATATTATATTATATTTTAAATCTTGTACCATATTATATTATTATCGTATAGTTAGATAAATAAAATAATACATAATATTAAAATTAAAGTCCCATGTGAAACTTTCACAAACAGTGTATTTATGGAAGACAAGAACAACATCTGGCTTTCAGTACAGCGATGATATTGGTACAGTAATATAATAATAATATATTATTATTATAATTATTGAAAATTGATCGGTATAATATCATATTAATTTATATTATTATTCACGCATTATATATTAATATTATATGCAATCGTCGTGGTCATGCAGTATAATGGAAATAACTCGTGAAAAATTATTATCCAAACGCGTGTACCAGTGTCTAGTAACCATATAAGGCTACGTTCTCGGCGTGTTCGTCTGACAATATTATTATTACATCGGCAATATAGGTATAGGTAAACGACCTACGCACACGACCAAATCTACCCACTCGCCACCGGCTTTGACCGTATATAGACTGACCGTCATCCTCGGTCTTGTTTTCGAAAAAAAAAAATATAAGCCTTTCGCACTTCAACTGTATGGGTACTCTACTCACCACTTTCAGAAGTAATAATAATACGTCATAATTCACGTAATTACGTTACATTTATTTATAATATATTAGATGCAGGGGTCTAAGTTTTAAATATTACACATATGCACATATTATAATAATAAACAATATAATATGAAAATATGTCAGTGTCAGACTTAATATATAAAATATTTAGTTTTTACTTGTATAGCTTTAGAGTACAAAATCCAATGAAAATATTATTATAAGGTTATACTTATAAGTTATAACATATATACGAATACACAATACAATATTACCTATACACGAATCACGAATGTCGAATGAATGTATGACATATAATATAATTATTGTAGACACCATATATGTATAATATATTATAATATTTATGAATTTATGACCGTAATCCTAGGACCCACTATACCACTATTATACCAGCTGTCGAGTATTGTTTTAGAATAATTTAATATCGGAGCACCCTTTATCTATACCTATATCTGAGTATGGATATTTTTTTAAAAAATCAATATATTTCAACCAATTATGTGAACTTTCCATAAAGAAATTTAATTTATACCTATTAGGTATAAGCCTATCAGTTATCAGTTTATATAACTATGATTTATGAGCATTTCACTTGCAGATCAAAATATTATAGACAGTTAAAACTTATATATTATATAAGTTATAACTTATAAGGTAGGTTATAATAATATAATACTTGTATAGTACATTACTATTTACTAAATAATATTATATTATATGCATGCATGTCTTTCACTTCGGGTAAAATGATCAGTTATCAGTTATATATTAAGTTCAATCCTTTTTAAGGAAATTATTTATTCATTCCGATTTTGGTAACACATATACCTATACTGGTCAAACCTGCAGGTCTTAAAAGGACCGACTGACTAATTTCTATTAGTTGACGAACCGTGTTTATATAAATTGTAATTCGTTTTGCAATGAATCACAATCAAATTTTTCATTGCCACGATTATGCATATATCAATAATATCGTGGATAAACACAAATTTATTTCGATATAAGTATAATATAATATTTGTTGATCATTATTCATTACATATATGATATAAATTTATCGTTTAATTAACATTAAATATTATATAACCATATAACATAATACATCACATTATATATTGTACTATATATAAATAGTATACAATTTATAAATGTATTATTATTTTTCATAAAGCATAAATATGATTAGGTATATAATTATTCATAATTCGTATAATGTATAAACAAACATTTAACTATGTAAATTATATCATTGAATATATATCAATGATAATATGTATATAATAAAAATAAGTTCATATATGATATTTTGATGTTACACATTACAATAATATAATTTAAGTTAACCATTAATTAATTAATTAATATAGTTTATTATAATATTAGTTTGTAATAACAATAAGTAATGCTGAAATTTAATTAACAAATGAAATTATATACCCACAAAATAATATTATAGATATATAATTATATCAACGAAATAAAATTTAATATCGGTAACCATTATAAATTCAAACAAAATAATATACCTACTATCGATCAGTCCAAAAAGCAAGAAAATATAATATAATATAATATTATTGTTGATTATGCTGACAAGCAGTGACAACAAAGTTTTATGTCTATTATTAAAGGTCCGATTACTTTGTTCAATTTACAAAAATGCATCTTAATTTCAAGTTGGTATATGGTAACGGAAATGGCGAGTTAAAATAAATCAAAGTAAATCTATATACATTAACGTTTATCCAAATCCAAATGTTACTTTAAATAGTATTTACATTTCTATACCTTTAAATTATGATACTATTAAGTCTGTCTAAATATTAATTTGGATAAATTATTGATCTGAAATAATCATATTATACTCGAACTTAACGACCAATTATCTTAATATTTAAATGCGAATATTTATAGTTCACTATTAATTGGAAATAAATGTATTAGGTATAGAGCCGTTCTTCCGCCTAGGCAACCTAGGCAGCTGCCTAGGGGCCCTTGTCTTTTTAGGGGCCTTTTTCAGCTCTTAAAAGAATTAAAAATTATTTTAGATCTAATATAGAAGATAAGAGACTTAATTGCTAATTAACTTTTTAGTTGCTGCCTTGGGGCCCTGAACTCTTAAGTTCGGCCCTGATTAGGTATAGTTAAAGATTAAATGACTGATATTTGTAAGTGTTTAAAAATATATTTTAAAACCTATTTGGACATACAGACTTTAGCTACGGATACGACAAAAATACCACTAAAATCCAAGCGTTTTGTAACATTGGACTATGACGAGTATCAAATACTCCACCATTTATTTTCAACTTAACTTTTCATACTGATTTTTTTATGAAACTATTGAAGAAGAAGCATGCATCATCTATAAACGCCTTTTTAGGTAACTTCATAATCATCCTAATTACTTAATAAAGATAATTCTATTTTTACATTATCTAATCCACGCATGCAAGATAAAAAGGAATTATTGGTGTCGTTACATTTTTCTATACCTATTCAATAACAAATTATTTACATATCACTAATGTGGCCTTATCAAGTATTTTATTCTTGTAAATTCTTTAAACACTTAACTTATTGTGTATATTGTTAAATAGAGTGTTTATTTAAAAAAAATTTCAAAATTTATAAAAAAAACCTTATTTAAAAATTTGTTTGCTATTTAAAAGATATTATAATAAAAAAATGTACTTTTTTGTTTTAACAAAACATACTAATTTATTATTTTCTTAAAATCTTATAAATACAATAATAATGATAAATACAAATGTTTCTATATTAATGCCGGGTTGCACCAAACTTTTCGATTTATCGTTATCTATTGGTAAATTATTTAAACTATTATTAAATTACCTTACGTTAAATTTTAACTATTTAACTTTTAATACGAGTTAAATTTTTACCAGTGTTGTTCAATCGTTGTTAGGCAAATTACAAACATATAAATATATGCAAATGGAACATTTCCATTATCACTAGAATAACGCAAAACATTGATAACGAAATTTAACTACAGATAAATTTTTACACAGCGATAAATAGCCCTTTAGTCTAACTCATGATAAAGTACATTTTTAACAAGAGATAAAATTTAAAACATGGTTTGACGGTTTGTGCAACAGACTTTATTTTAACTCCTGTTAAATAAGTTTATCTGTGTGTAAATATTTGGTGCAACCCGGCATAAGACTATTATATCTTTAATCCTTTTTTTCTTCTAAAGACCGAAGACTTTGTAATTTTATTTATTTATCTAACTATTTATATTAATCAAGTACACAAGAAGATACAACTATAAAATTATACTACATAGTTATACAAAAATTTTAATCATTTATTTAATATTTTTCCTTCTTAAAATTCTTTAATTAGATTTTCATAGTATAATATGACTTTAGAATTTTAGATATATACGAATATTGTCCAGCTAAATATTATTATTAGTTTATTACTATTATTTGTTTAGGGATTTTAATATTTATAATGTTGAAAATTATTAGTTTTTTTTTTTATATATATAAATATTGAGATTGAACTTTTTTAATTATTTCTACTGGAGTGTGCGCGTATATTACATTATTATATTATGTAAATAAGTATTAAAAAGAAAATGATTATGACTCATCACTCATAATTCATAAACAAATATTATGTTCTCGTTATTTTTATTTTTCATAATATTGATCCTATAATCCTATATGATAACTTTTTTATTACCACTCGTACAATAATAATAATTGCTTTTTGTATTTATATACCTACTATACAACCCACACAAGTATATTTTACCTATTATAACATTGGTTTATATACCGTTTGGATATTACATAATACATATTATACATTTGGGCATTTGGGTAAAGTTGCATGTAATAATTTAACAGCCGACACACGCACGTCGGTTTTCTATAATGTCGTTGGAAGTGAGTCATCGTTTTATTAGACCTGCTGCAGTGAGTAAGCTTTATTTCCGGTCCATAATATGGGTCCTAGCAACAGAAATAAAATCAATAGCCCGACGCCTGCGGAAACATAAAATAATATAAAACTATCAGACTTACGAGACGCTTGACTAGACCACATAAAATGAAATGTGTCTTGTATGTATATTTTGAATATATCTAAAATTCTAAAGTAGTAAAACGTAATCAAATATTACTGTCCTGCAATGTTCGAACAACTGATAATATTTAAAATATAATATTATGATATGTGGGCGTGTCGTGTATGTGGTACGTTACACGAAGAGTTCGTTTAACTTTAAGACCATATAAAAATAATTCTAAATTCCATTAAATAATGGCCGTATAAAAAATTATTTTACGTCAGTTCGGCGTTTCCTGTCTAGAACGGTACATGAATAAGAGAAAGTTGCAGGATACTCTGTAGAGTGTGTAGACAATATAATATATAGGTAGCATACAATGAATCTCGTTTTGTTCCCTTTGCCATTATGGCATTATATCGAGCTTCGCGAAAAAGGAGAAAGTAACTGTACACTGAATATGTCTACGAGCAACTCCTCCTTATTATATATTATATTTAATGAGGTTACACACTCAGTTTATTTTATATCATCATTTATATTTATCATGCACATCTATAGTTCGAGGCTGTATATAGATACACTTTTCCGAACAACATTCAAAGTTGGCTATAACGATATGTTAACCCGGTCAACATGTAGTAAAATTTTTTAATATGTGTGTGTATACATCATGCATAACTTTGACTGAGTTAAGTATTTTTGATTTTGTGAGAAGCGAAATACAATTTATTTCGATCATTTTCGAATTTTTCAAAATTGGGTTTATGGAATAAGAAAAACTACAAAAGAGGAGGTAATAAAAATACGACATTTTTCACAAAAACTGAAATTTTGACGAAATCGATTTTAATATTTTATTATTTCACGATAACTCGAGCAATATTGAACTTGGAAGTTGATAACTTTTTTGGGTGTTCACATAGGTTAGTAGCAGGTAATATATATAGTATCTATATATACGTGATAAAATTATGAAAAGGTTATGTTAATTTTTCTACAAAATATAGAACTTTAACCTAACTGTTAAGCAATATTTGAGTATACTTCAGTAAATTTGTCAGACCTTAAAACCCAAAATTGCCAATTTTATCAAAGATTATATACATAAAAATGAGAATTTTACGAAATATTCAAAGTTCTATATTTGTAGAAAAATTAACGTAACGATTACAAATTTTTTTCGCATATATATAATACATATGTGAACATCCAATAATCCAATAATTTTTTCTTAAGTCTCTAAGATCTATGTTTAAAATTACCCGAGTTACCGTGATGAAATATTGAAATCGAATTGGTCGAAATTTTAGTTTTCGTGAAAAATGCCGTTTTTTCATAATTTTTTGGTCGTTTTTCATATCGCATAGGGTCAATTTTGAGAAATTCGAAAAATGACCTATATAAAGTACCAACTACATCCACGTTCCAATCGGAAACATATGCTATTCGTGGAAATCGGAGCATTATTTCGAATAGAAAAAGTGTTTACATACAATAACATACATGCATTAAATTACATACATAAAAAAAAAAATACACACATCATTGTAAAACCAATACATTTTTCGCTTTGCTCAAAATCTAAAAATATGAGATAAGGTAAGTGGATTAAACAATTATTTATTTTTCTCACAACTAAACTGGTTTCCTTTTCCTAAATTAGAGCAATATTACATTAAATTTAAAAATATTTTGTTATACATTCTATAGTAGATGTGTTATTAAAACTTTATACCTAATTGGTGAAACACTGAAACGTGAAAGCAAATATAGTTTTAGAAAAATATAATAAATTCTCCACTTTATTAGTATAAAATTTTGAATATTGATAATTTAATTCTTGAGAAAATTAAAAAAAAAAACATAAAATTGATATATATATTATATTGCAGTTTATTATAATATTACAGTTATATGTATATCTTATATTATTTTAATATAGTACCTAATACAAAAATTATACTCTTTTAAATACTGAATTTGAATTTTGAATACTATAATACGTATAGTATACCTATTACTATTTAGTATATTTTAGTACTAGTTTACATATTCGAAATATTATTTTATAGTAATAATTGAGTTTTTATTTCAATTAGTTTTAAAAATGATGTTATAATGAAGATGATGAAATGGTTAACGATATACCTATTTAGTGATAATTTATGACTTTTTCATTTTTCAGGGTAAATTTATGTAGTAAAGTTAGAAATGCGCAGAATTGAAAATTATACAAAAGTATCTATATTCAAGTAATTACAATGCTATATCATATTACATATCAGTGTACGAGTAGAGTCTTAAATTAGTCTTCAATGTTTCATCCCTCTACAAAATAAATAACAATATAACATATCATATTACTTATTTATTATTATTAACTTACATAGGTATATAACATATAATTATATAAGTAATAATAATTATAAGTTATTAATATAAGTAGTAATAATTTCAATATATCATCTTAGAATTTGGAAAATTAATCATATTCAAATTTGGCAATTACTTTTATTTGGTACTTACTACTTAGATACTTTTACACTTGGTATAATTACTTACACAATAGTACGATACACCTATATGGGTATATAATTTGTATAAAATGTTATATAACAACGCGTTATCGACCGTTTCCATCTAGGGCAAAATTTATATTAGGACAATGACCCATCGGCCAGATATATCTAATGGGGTGACCACTGGCAATATTTAAAATATTAATAAATGACAAGAGAGTTTTTAATTTATATATTTCATTATTCTTATAAGCAATATATACTTCTATTCGTGTTATATACTCGTATAGTAATATTTTATACTAGTTTGAATATTTTAATAGTCCTAATATGAAACGATGGTTTTCACTGTAAATCGACCAGATCGCATTGAAAATCGTTTACGGTTTACTTGTGCGTAATATATAGTAATATATAGTTATACGAGAAATTTTCAAGTATAATTTACGAGTAATTCAATTTTCTGTATAAGAATACCTATACACACGATTCATTAATATTTCTGTTCGTCGTTCGATGTTAGAATAAAGTCAACATTCAAGGATTAGAGATGTTGCGAATGAAAAGAGTATAGGCATAAATTTTAGGTGCTTACAGCTTACTACTTTTTTTAAGAATGAAATTTGTAAATTTCCAACTATGCACTATGTACAGTACGTTTTTGTGTATATTCAAATATTACCAATTTCTCTATGTTTATTATACTATAAATTTCAAATTAAACCAACGAAGAAGCTACGAAGCTATTATTATGGTTTATTGAATCGTATATAATAATTATAATATTATAATATACGTACATATTATATAGACCAATATAGTACACCGCAATATTATAATTTATAGAATAGGGTAATCGTACGACCTATATAAACGGCTATAAAAATGAACACTGAGTTCTAAGTAATAAGTTTATGGCGAAAAAAAATTAATGATATTATACTTTGTTCGTGTTTGGCCAAATGTATTTGAATATAAACATATACAACGTGTCCATGAATCATCATTCACCATTATAATAACATACTTAAATATAAATATATATTATATAGGTAGGTATATATTTATACATAGGCGTATAAATTATTATATTATTATTATTATTATTACTATTCTCGTCTGAACGACTCACCGACACGCTACACGCTGCAGTATAGTGTCATATATATTAGATATACGTATGGTATATATTATAGTAGGTACAATAATATATTAATATGCATTATGCTGTATACTTTTACTATACAGGGTGAGCTATTGAGAATCGAAAAACGGTGATAATATTACAATTTGTAGCTCACCCTGTATAGTAAGAGTACAATGTAAAACACGTAACATTTTAATCATTCTGAATACCTACATGCTACAAATAAATATATAATATAACGTTATAAATTTATAACCATCGTTATTATACTAAAATTACACCCTGGGCAGGTCGTCGGACACGTTCCGGTGATGCCTATAGGCTATACATGCAGGCTATACTATATAGAAATGAACTGCTAAAAATGAAGCGCTCGCTGTATAACCTATAGCTAATTGACCATAAGCGGTAGATAAAACTACGAAGAAATGACGAAAAACGGTATTTTTCACGAAAACTAAAATTTCGACGAATTAATTTTAATATTTCACGATAACTCAGGCAATTTTGAAGATAAAGACTTGAACATTTTTTTCAAGTGTTCACATAGCTACTATATACATGTGGTAAAATTTTGGAACCGTTACGTTAATTTTTCTACAAAATATAGGACTTTGAATATATCGTAAAATTCTCGTTTTTATGTATAAAATATTTGATAAAATTGGCAATTTTTGTTATTAAGGTCTGATAATTTTACTGAATTATATATACATATTACTTAACATCAAACCAAAATATTAGAAAAATCCCTAGTCTGAATTTTATTTTATAGTTATTTAAAGTTGATATTTTTAATTTAATCGAAAATATTATGAAAATAATGACGAAAAAACGGCATTATTTGACTGAACTTCACTCAGAATCGTTTTTCCGAATGCAATGGTTTATCATTGCATTCAAATTCTAATTAAAATTAAACACTATGATTTTTACTCATATATCCCTGCGGCAGGAGCTTCATCTTTTTTTTATTAAATAAATTTATTATTTACGAATGGACAGAGGAACTGATATAATTACAAATTCTTTCGTGTTATCTTAAAAAAAATATAGTATAAAAAGTGTGTTTAAAAAAATATATGAGATTAATCCTTTTAATTGCGACACTGGTGAGAAAATCAATCTTGTTCCAAGGAAAAATTATATCCGAGATACGTGATACCTTATTTATTACTATAGATTATAAGAAGTTGTACATAATAAAGATTACATATAAAGTCAAGGTCTCGGATAGACAATTCAATAGGAAAGTGTGTCTATATATTGTCTACACTCAACGTTTGTAGGTAAAATTGATAATAATTATTGTAAAAATATGAACTGAGATATAATAATTTGCACGAATGCATATTTTTCGTATTCCGGGTCTACTCATTTACAAAATAAACATTGCCGTATACTGTATTAAATATTAATAATATAACATAAGTGCAATTCAGATTTTAAATTAATTCCAAAAAAAATATTAAAGACGGATTTCGTTATTGGCCAAATTATGTTGCTAAAACTAAACCCACACTACAGAAAAATCCAATTAATACATAAAACACGAGTCCAATAATCGATTGAAAAACTCGACAAGATTTACATAAAATGTGTATATTATTAACTATACCTATACGTATACCTACAAATAGATTGTATATATACCATAGTCAAAAACCGTTAATCAATACGATTGTAAGTGGCTAAAAATTTCTAAAAACGTAAAAAGTGGTATTAGTTTTTTTTTTTTATGATCGAGTCGTCGGGACAACGTCATAAATTTATAAAACGCTCGTACATTAAATACATTTTTTTGGAACCTAATAAATTAGGTATAATAATCGCGTGGACTGCATCTTGGTCGATTGCGTGTAAAGTGTAGTGTGTGTACCTACAGTACACTCTGTTATGTGCGTGTAACCTCATCATTACATCGGGTTATTTTTATGCAATAATATTATTGTTATGGGTATTATTTTTATAATATATAGATTAGGTTTAATATACTAATATGCAAATTGCATTACCTGCTGTTACACTCAGTTAGAATTTTGTTTTCTTCGCAAGGTTAAATTGAAATATGCGAGGTATATCAAATTATCGATCGTAATTACCTACGCAATATGATAATTTTGTGTTTTAAAATTTAAAACCTTTAAAAAAAAAAAATTAAAAAAAAAAGTTAAAATATTATATTTTAATTTGAAATAATTAAAAAAAAAAAAGCATGTACTATACCTAATATTATAATAATTATTACCTATATTTTATTATAATTAATAATTAAGTATGTGTTTTAATATAATTTTCAAGGACACTTATTTATATACGTCCGTGGATACTACTTCCTAACGTACATTAACGCCAATATATAGTAGGCATTTTATAATATTATTTTCTACGTCTTTATTTATTGTTTCCGTTGACGAGTTACAAACAGGATAGGTAGGTTTATGTTTTACGTTTTCGGGTGAATATTACATCGTCCGACCATCGAATTACCCTAACATCCATCCTACCTATAGGATATGATACTGTATTACATAATTTGGTACAATTTGCAATTGGTACATATAGACATGACGGTGCGGTTTGACGTGACCCGCTAATCGACAAGAGATAAAGATTTTCTGAAAATAATAATATTTATTATTTAATATTTAATATTTATATGCATTTTTTTATCTATGGTACCTAAATAGTATTAAGTACCAAAAAGTAATATAAATTATAAGAATTATTAGTTGTGTTAATATCCACCTTAATAAATTAATAAAATAGGTTATTATATTGTACTTCTGTGGTTAAGAAAATAAGAATAATATTTAATAATTAATAATTAATAATAATATAACCAAATAGTACCAAACTACCAAAATAGTCTTCTTCTGTTTTCATTTTTCGCGTTTTTGCCATTGTTTAAAGTTTAAACATATTTTTAAAATTGTGAATACTAAAAAGTTATTATACTATAATTATATTTCTATATTTTATCTTCTGTAAATAGATATTGTTCAATATTTCGAAAAATATGGACATCAATCTTTTAAATTTAAAGAACTCTTCCTTAATATACGAAAAATTCAATTTGTAAGTATCAATATTTCTAATTCTTTATAAATAGTAATAAGTAGCTAGTCAGTATTTTTGTTTTTAACATTAAATGGTTATTAACCCGTTTAAAATGACACTCGTTTATACAATATTAAAAAAAATAAATCTATTGTTGAAAGCTACATACATAATTATGATCATAATGATTATAAAAACATAAGATAAAAATTGTTAGCTTTGTAAGTTATAACTTTAAAACGCTTTGTTAATTGACAATTTATCCTTAAGTTTAAATTAATTTACATTTTTATTTGTTTTCATACCTTCACTATAATGTTGGCATCAATTAGTATCTGATTTTCAAAATAATATTTAAAATTGATGTAATATACATTTAGCAAAAAAATTTATTTTGTGATGTATAGACATTTTTTAAATACCTATTTAAAATTTTAAAATATCATAAGAATGTACTATAGTTTGTGATTTTTGTTGTTGTTTAGACATAGAATAATTAATTTTTAATTTTAAATCATTATATAATTCAATTATGTATTTTCAATGCCTTATATTCTTTTTAAAAAATTAACAAGTATAACTTATTATTAAGATATAATTAAATGAAATTATTGTATCAAATTAATTTTAATCAATACATATTATTTCTAGGTATATCTGTCCGGATAATATATTTATTGAGCCAGTACAAAATCCAAATGTAATACTGAACATTGATCGTATTGACTTTACTTCTCAAAAACAAAGTAAATTATAAATTGTACTTGCATGTTTATGGTTTTGAAGTTTTTAAATTATGTTTAGTATATAAATACACACAAAAAGAAACCCTAAACCTTTGGATACTTTTATGTGCTTTTGTAGAAAATAATTTTATAGAAGCATAGACATCAGGCATAATGTGATAAATTTCTATCAATGGGATATAATATATTCTTGATTATAAAATACTATTTAAATTGTGGCTATCAAAATTTACTGATTGTAAGACTTTATACTTTTCATAAAATAGGTTTCCCTGTAAGCTTGTTTCCTACAAATGTCTCACAAACATCTATCATAAATTAATTTAAAATACAATTAACTTTTTATATCTGTCTACTGTGGAATGTTTTTCAAATAAAACTATCTTAGTATTGTATTCCCAATTGTATCTATCACCAGTTTAAACTGAATTATTAAAATTTCAACAGAAAAAATATTTGAGAATACAGATATTTAACATATTATTAGTAGGTTTATGATCATTATAAAGGATTAAAGCTCTCTTAACTTTCTTAGTGATACACCTATATATTTATTATAAGAAATCCTATACTTAAAAATATATAATATCTATATTAAAATATTTTAAATCAAAATTATTTATTAAGGCAGTTGAAAGTTGATATTATATTCAAGCATATAGATATAATTTTGAAAAAATATTTGAACTTGTGAACATTTTTTCTATATTATGTAGGAAATAGTTTTTTATTTTATGTATTTTTAATATACAAATTAAAATTAGAAAAATCTGTAAACTTATACTATGTTATATTGGACGATGCAGATATAATATTCAAAATCGATTTCCTACATAATGTAGAAAAGAGGGCTACAAATTTAAATATGTTTACAAAATTAAAATTGAATAATCGAAACTATGCTAATTTTCTTCCGCTTTTGATGCTTTGAAATAGTTATTCAGATCAAATATAATTTTAGTAATCCAACAATGACATGTACATGCGCGTGTGACCGTTAGTGTATTTCTAACCCATATAAGTATTTCCAGTATGCTATATAATCTTCGATGACACATCTACTCACACTAATGATCACTTACGTTTCACACAAACACACTGCGTAACGAGAAAAAATTATAATATTGCCTATACATTATTCCTTAATAAATAGCCGCTTCCAATCTCCTTAATATTATTATTTCATTAAATTAATTTATTGTTTTTATTTTCAGCAAATAAAAGTCAAATACCTATAGGATGTAGTCATCAACAAATTTCTGGAGTGTTAGGTGTTGTTAAACTATTAGTTGGTCCTTACATTATTGTAATAAAAGAAAAAAAACTAGTGGGTAAAATCAGTGGTCATGATATATGGCAATTGGTAGAAATTGATATGATATCATTACCAAAAACAAAACTTCATTTAAATGAAACACAAGTATTATTTTGTAATCTATATATTTAAAAAAATGTATTCATTAAACTAATTTTTGTATTAAATAGGTCCAAATGGATATGGAATATTTAAATATGGTCAAACAAACCTTTAATACACCGTATTATTATTTTTCATATACATATGATTTAACTCATACCATGCAAAGATTATATAATACTTCTTCATCATTTCTAAATGTAAGATTTATTTTATTTAAATACAATAAATTATCTAGTAATTTTTTTTTATAATTAGTATAATTTATAAAAAAATGTTAATTAGTATTTTCATAATCATTAAATTTTATTAGTCATTTTATATTATATTAAGTCTATTAAAAGAATTCACTTAAAGTAATTTTTTTAATTTTTATTATAGTTCCCAATGTATGAAAGAGCAGATCAAAGATTTCTGTGGAATCACTATTTATTGAATAATTTTTGTAAGAATAATGAGGAATTTTGTGTTCCAATCATTCATGGATGTAAGCTAAAATTAATTATTAAAAATAAATTGATTTATAACTATTAGGGCTGTTATTAGTTTATTACAATGTCACGCTATGATTTCTTTTAATGTAACAAAGACTTTTATTGGTTGCTTTTAAAAAAAAAATTATTACAGTATCCTAAACAAATTCGGGTAGATAAAATCACTTTAGTAGAAACTTCATTTAATGGTCACATTTTACAAACTCTAATAAATTAATAATTGAAATCGATAGTTTTAATATCATATACGATAACAATTTTCAAATGGAATTTATATGTCATTAATCATTATCAAAGAGATAATGTCAGCCGATTCAATAAATCAAATGAAAGTTTCCGTACTGTTTGAAATCATTTAGTTAGTAGGTAGTTAGTGCTAGCATGAACATTGAAAAAACGGTTCATGTTAGTACGCGTTAAGCAAAAGTGTACACTAGTTAACTGATAAATACATTTAACATATTGTAATAACGACTCTTAATTTATTTAAGTTTGAAAAATTATAGGTTTTATTTGTATTATTAGTATTTGATCTTTAATAGTTAATAATAAATTTGTCTTTTTATTCATAATTTTATTTACTCTTATATATTAATATTTAATTATATAATATTATATTCTATTAATATTTGTACAATTCTTTGTACTCGTATTTAGAATAACAAATTTAATTAGAAAATCCAAATATTATATCATACTAGTCTGTTGTTTAACTTATTAACTGTATTCTCATTAAAAATTATAAATAAGGTTATAGATAATATTAGGAAAGTTTTTTTTATTTTCAAATATATATTTGTCAAATAACCTGTATAAACTATAGTTTACATATATGTACATTATAGAGTATAGACTAATTTCAAATGTATTATTTGGTTATGATTTTTAAATTGATACAAATTATTTATTATTTCATTTAGTTATTGCCATTAACAATTGCATTTTAAATGAAAAAGAATTTATTTGGACAATAGTATCTAGACGATCAAGAAACCGTCATGGCCCTCGATTATTAAAACGTGGCATTGATCATAATGGAAATGTTGCAAATTTTGTTGAAACAGAAATGATAGTAGAATTTAATAATACCCATAGTTCTTATGTTCAGGTATATAATTTTGTTGTTCCTTTCAATGCCAATAATTATTAAACATTAATTTCATTCTATAGACCCGTGGGTCAATTCCATTATATTGGGTGCAATATCCAACATTAAAGTATAAGCCTGTAGTACAAATAGCTCAAAGTGAGAACCATTTGGAAGCAGCTACTAATCATTTTAAAGAGCAGATTTCAATTTATGGTCAACAAATTTTGATAAACTTGGTAAGAAAGATTATTTTGATTATATTTTATTATTTTATTAATGATAATATTAATAACAGATTGATCATAGAGGTGCAGAACAAGAATTAGAACACAAATATCGTGATATTGTCACCATGATGGACAACAATAAAATTAAATATGAAGCATTTGATTTTCATAGTGAATGTAAAAAAATGAGATGGGATAGATTATCAATATTGATTAATAGAGTTGCTCACGAACAAGATAATTTAAAATATTTTTTTCTTGGGTCAGATGGGAAATTGTTGATTTCACAAAAAGGCGTATTTAGAACAAATTGTATTGACTGTTTAGATCGAACAAATGTTGTACAAAGTTTATTGGGTCGTAGAATGTTAACTACTATGTTGCAAGTAATTGTGGTGTTATTTTAATTTTAAAGTATAAATAATACATTTTTATATTTTAAGAAATTAGATATATTAAGTTTTGGACAAAAAGTTGAAGATAAATTAGAATTTGAAAGTCTTTTTAAGTCAATGTGGGCAGACCATGCTGATATAATATCAATCCAATATTCTGGAACAGGAGCCCTTAAAACAGATTTTACACGAACTGGTAAACGTACTTATAATGGTATGTTCAGAGATTTAAAAAATTCAATTTTGCGATATTATAAAAATAATCTCAGAGATGGAGTTCGTCAAGTAAATATTATATTATTTATATTGTGTAAACATATTAAATTAATTATATTTATTTTTTGTAGGATTGTATTGATCTTGTATTAGGCAACTATGTAGTAAATTCTAATGAAAGTGCATCTTTACCATGTCCTTTAGAAACTAAACCTGCTCTAAAATATTTTATGGTAATAATTTATTTCAATAATTTTTTATTTATATATAATTTATAATTGTAAAATTTATAAAAAATGACTATAATTGGTGATTTCAGTTGATATAACTGGGTTATTAACTGAAGGAAAATAAATAAACAATATAAATTTTATAATGTTTGACAAATAAATATAAATAAAATTATATAAAAATTAATCAATACTTGTTATGAATTATTATTAACTTTTAAAATTAGAATTTCTTTTCAAGAGTGCTAATCATAATTTTTAATAATTAACTAATTTGTTTTTAAATATTTCTTAATTAATTTTAAATAAATATTATAAAATATGATTATTAAAATGAAGAATTGATACTGCTGTAGAAGGGATATAAGCCCAAAGAGGATAGTGTTGAATTTTGATAGAAATTTGAATACAATGCTAAATCATCACATTCAACAAATTTGAGCGAATCAGATAATTTATGTATTGATCAAACTTTTTACATTCGTACAGTCTCTATGTTCAATATAAATGCCTATAGCCTAGCATAAGCTAAATATATGAATAAGAAAAAATGAGAATATTGCCCTTTAAATTATGAAAATGTGATGAAAGTCAAGTTTTACAGGTCATGTCTGTGCATGAATGACACAATTTGTAATTACTCCTATGATTATGTTTTAATAATTATGAAAATTATTTTCTTACTAAATTAAAATTAAAAAAAGGTTAATAAATTATCAAAAAATATTAATTGGTAAAAGCAAAAATAATTTAAACTTCAATGATACAGTTAAACATATTAATTATACATTTTTAAACAAATGACAATAAAATATGTTAATTTTGTTATTAACATAAATATTATTATTTTACATGTTTTATATTTAACATATAAAAGCCTAAAATAATAAAATAAGTACAAATTTGTAATATTATTTTTAATTGTGTTTTTTTTTTTTTTTTTTTTTTTTTTTTTAAGTATCCTATGATTTTGATGATTGCATTAGCAATGTTTATGGCCAATGCAGTGTTTACTTCAGGTTAGTAATATAATTAATTAATTTTAATACATTTTATTTAATATTTTTTATTTTTATATTAGAGTACAACACTGGGACTTATCTATTCCTTCTATTCTGGGGATCAATGGTTATATGTGTGCTGTCATTAATATTTTATTATGGAAAAGAATTTGTCAATTATCCACAGCTTTCGAGTTTTGATAATGGAAAAAGGCACCATCATGAATCTTAATACATTCCAATTTTATAATTTGTATTATATTAAGACATTAACAAATTATTTATTGTATGACTTATTGTTATAAAACAAATTGTATTTTATGTTTTACCATTATTATTAAATATATATTAATAATAAGCATTTAAATTAAAATTTATTAATGACACAGGGTCTTAAAATTATCATGATTAACTTAATTAATAATTTTACATTTATGAAAACATTGTTAACAAATTCAAGAACATACTAAAGTTAACCTCCAAAATCAGTTACTTTGAAATGATTTTCATCAATAGTTGAGAAAATATGTCCTTCTTCAATGAAAAATGAAAGGATTTTTTCTATTTCCAGTAAAGACATTTTCTCTGGAAGTATTTTTTGTATGTCTGTTGCAGAATAACCAGCCTCATCCTGACACTGCTTTATCACTGTGTACACTTTCAATTGCTTAGGATTAAGTGATAAATTGTTGGATGTATCCATATATCCACCAGCATTATTGTAGTTAAGTGTGAACTCCTGTTTGATTGTTACGTTAGACTGCTGTGTGTTGTTTTCCTATTAAAATTAATACAATTATACTAATGGTTTTTTTTTTTTTTTAAAGTAATAAGATTTGTATACCGTTTTAACTTCTTCAGTTTGATAGGGTAAAGCTATAATACTTAACAAATGATGTGTTAATTCATTGAGATTGTCTATTGGTCTTACACTATGACAAAGTAATGTAACTTTATCGTTTTGAATTCGTTTACTGCCAACAACTTTAAAGTATGCATTTTCTATTAACTTTGGGTATCTTGAAAGTTCATTTTCATCTCCCCATTGAATGCATAACAGTCTACCAGTATTATCTTCAATTGTAAACATATTCTTTAAAGTTTGTGTTTCAATCTTAAATAATTAATATATAAAACAATATGATGAATGATAATAATTTAAATTAATCTCGTGAAAATAATTATTATTAAAAATTATTTGCTACTATTATTATAATAAATAAATAATTGTTTTACCTGCTTGATTATACCAACAATTATAACATGTACATTTTTATTTTCCTCGTTGCTTTCTAATAGTTCACGAATAGCTACAGAAATAACGATATTTTGTTTTGGTTCTGTTACAGCTGGACTTTGTGTTGTAGTAATGTTGAATCCACCATCATCATTCATATCTGTTCCCCACATCTTGAAAACTAATATAAAATACCAATTTTTAGAAAAATAATAAGTAGGTAAATATTTATTAAAGAATATAAATAAACAGTAGTGTTTAACATTAATATCTAACGATTATATATTGTTTTTGTTCAGTTAATTTTAGTTGACTATAGAACATAAAGCTTAATTGATCAAATCTACAGTTTGAGTAAATTTGGATGGTATACCAAATACTTCTATACAACTTATATCTATCCAGAGATTAAACACGATCTTACGTGCTGGAAATTGTGATCACTAACACTAAACAATGATCATTTTTACCAATATTTTAATAAACAAATAAATAAAAGAATTAAGTTTTTTATCATAATAGATGGTACCTATCCTATTAGTCTACGAAACTAAAAACTAAAACTAGTAATTACTACTAAAATATTATACATATATAAACGAAAACAAAATTTGTTTTACTTTTTGCTTTTTTTACATTCTAATTTCCTTCATTTATTTTACCAACAGTTTCTTTAATATTTAGTTTCCAATCGTCTCAATCATTCATATCTCATTCGTTTACTTTATGGTTTTGATGTTTCAAAGAACTCTGAACAAAGACATTTTGATGACTGATGTCGTTTACAAATGACAATCTCACAATTATAAAATATTAGTATAAATGGCAGGTAAATAATGAAATGTGCATGTCAGTTTATAAATCTATACTCGATCTAAAATTTTAATCCCACAAATTCAATTGTTGTAACAATATAACGACTTACCTTCTTTGTTATATTGGCTGACGTATAATATAACACCACAATTACAAATAAGACAATTTTAAATCGTGTTTAACTTGAAACACGTACGTTCTTAATATCGTGTAACTTCGTATTGGGTAAACTGTAAATTCAACAATTTACTTCACACCAGCCTGGCAGCCTATCGTTATTCGTTGTAAACTTCCAATTTGTGACACAAACAAAACATAACCAACCAAAAATTAAAATCATACGTTCCTATACTGATGTATGCTGTGCGTAATGCTTCGATAGACTCCAGTACTCCACTACACTTCCATTGTTCCATCATCGATCATCCATTATGTTTATGTTATTATGGCGCCAAAACGTACTGTGATCAGTGATAAACTGATAACATCACCGAATAGAATATTTATAATGTCTATGGTTGTAAACGATGGTGGTAGTGGTAATATCACAATATTGAATATTATGGGATGTATACAGTACACCAAAAATGATAAGGAAAATTATTATCAAATTTCTTATTTTCTGTTCATACCAACATAAAAATTATTGAAAAAGCGGGAAAAGAAATTTTGTGATTTATAATTTAAAACACTGATTAGTTATGTTTTAATTATATTGTAGTTAGCTTTTATTTTTCAAATTAAATGGTTTTATGAAATGAAATATTATTTATATTAACGTATTCGTTTTCATCAGTCGTCTTTCATTTTCATTTCATTTCATTTCGTTCATTTCGTTCATTTCGTTCATTTCGTTCATTTCGTTCATTTCGTTCATTTCGTTCATTTCGTTCATTTCGTTCATTTCATTTCATTAGCTATTTATTCATTTTATTATTTCATATTAATTCACTATTCTTTTCTTTTTTTTTTAAAAAAAGTTTTCAATGTTTAAGTGCTGTACTATTTACATTAAAATTTATATATATTTATTAGTTTATATTATTTCATTTAAAAATATGAAATGTTTAACTGTTTTTATCGTGATTGAAGTTGCTGCATTACTATATCTCTTTATATATCCTTTTGTTATATTATTATATTTTATATTTTATAATTTTAATTGTTTTAGCATAAACTACATATTTGTACATCATACATTATATTATTCTAGTATAAACCACGTGTTTGTACTGGATTTGTACATCATACATTATATTATTCGAGTATAAACCACATGTTTGTACTGTTTTTGTACATCAATACATCGTACATTATATTATTCTAGTATAAACCACATATTTGTACTGGTTTTGTACATTATACATTATATTATTCGAGTATAAACCATATATTGTACTGGTTTTGCCATTTTATATGACAGTGGCCTTCAACCTTTTCGACGTCAAACCACGTGTTTTACTATACATTTTTTACGACCCATGAAACATAAATACAACATACAATTGTCTAATCCGACCCACCGATTGAAGACCACTGTTATATGATTTGTGTCTAATATTTTATATATTATCTAACTATATTTTTTTTTTTTTTTTAATTTGAGTATAAACCTCATATTTGTGCTGCTTTTGTACATGTAACATTATGTTATATAATCTGTATATAATATTGTGTATTCATTTTGTTTTTTTGTGTTTTTATGTTTCAGCCTTTTTACGATTTTTTGCAATTAGTATTATTTAAAACAGTTTTTTTCAAAACTAATTGCGCTATATTAAAACATTTTTTTTTTTTCAAAACTAACCACCTACTTATTACCAAACATAGAATGGAGAACGTGCTCGTTCAAATTTTAAATGAACACAACTATATTTTACAAGGTAGTTACTAATTAAGTATACAAATTTGAAATGTATAATTAAAATTTTAATAAATAAATTATTTCTTTACCTAAAAAAAATATTTTATAGTTCCAGAAAATGGATTAGATCTGGAGCATTTAAATTTGATGTTGGAAGAAGAGAACAATGGTAAATTATTATTTTAAAATTCTTACTAAATTAGTTTAATCTTATTTAAAATGTTTTTACCAACATACTAACAAAAACAAAAGTGATTAACTTATCATTAATAATATATAAAAATAAATGTAAAAAAGGAACAATTTAATTTTTTCTATATTAACTTCTTCTATAAGTATTAAGTAACAAGAGTAGGAAAAATATTCCATCGTAATAAAAATAATAATTATAATAACAATGTATGTATGTAATAATAATGTAGCAGTGAACAATGTTGAAGTTGAAGACTTAGAAGATGAAATACCAGAAGAGAACAATGGTAAAATATATTTTTTTATTTATTTAATAAAATTGTTATATCATTACTATTTGACAATTTATATAGTATTTTATTATGGCATGTACACTCAACTAACCTACATATTATGTGCTTATAATAGATAAATATTGTTATTTGCCTACTTGGTATCAATTATTTTATATTTAATTAGTAAATTAGTTAGAATATAAAAACATATTTATGAAGGTACTATGTAAAAACTATTTCTCTGCAATCCCATACATTAGTACAATCGTGCCAGATAAATTAGTATGGCGGCAGGAATACTTTTCTGTAATTTTATCCAAAACAAGCTATGGTGTGAGTTTCCGGTTTCAGCCACCCTGGTCTATTAAAAATTTATAAAAATCAATGCAAAGAACCTCTGGTTTCCCTTAATCATGCCTTCCGTGCCAATCTATCTGGCAACTACTGTACAAGATACACAACTAAATTACCTTTATGCTGGGTTGCATGAAAATTTACAGTAAAATGAAAAAACTTGAACTTAAAATAATATAAAGATACTCAATGTCTCAATCTAATTTATTGGTATGATTTGTGTTAGATAGTTATATAAAATCTAATGTTTATTAGTACCTTAACATTTACCTAATATTTATGTATTATTAAAAACAATTCACAATTATTAATTTCATAAATTTTGGTTATAACTTAATTACCTATAGTTTTTATATACATAAAAAATGTATTATTTTATTCAAAACTTTATTTAATTGTTTTCATGCAACCTGATATAGGATTTTTAATGAAATAATTTATTAAATTTTATAATTATAATGATTTGAATTTATATATATATATATATATGAAACCTTTTTGTAATTTCCAGAAGAAAATCAAAATTTAATCGAAGAAGCAACAACGTATACAACAGTACCTGGTATGAGATTAAAATCACTAATTTACCTTGATAATTTGAGTTATAGATACCATAAGTGTAATATGAACAACAATACAATGTGAGTATAATTTGTTATAATATTTAGTTGGTGTCAAATTATAAATAAATATATTGGAATCTTTTATTTTATAATATTAAGATATCTAAGATGTGAAAATCAAAAAAATAGAAGATCAGAGTTTTGTCCGGCATTGGCAAAAATAAGTACTAACCTGAATAATTCAGCAATTTCAATTACTCATCGGCATAATCATTTACCACCAAATACAGACATCCCTATGGCACATCTCAGAAGGACAATTGGTTTAGCTGCTACAGACCCTGCAAGAATATCTGACTCAGTCAGACAAATATATAATAGTTCAATAGTCCAGTAAGTAAAATACTTTTTTGAATATAAGCTATACATAATGTAAGTAATCATAATGCTGAATACATATTTTTATTTATTTTAGAAACCCAGATGGCGCATACAACTACACATTCCAGCAATCGAGACACAGTGTCAACAGAATGCGTCGTAGTCGTAGACCAATTAATCCAACCACTATTTTAGAATTTATTCAATTGCTTAGACTACCACAAAATAGAATGTATTCATCAACACTGCAGCATCCATCTTCAAGGTAAAATTATAAAAATTATATTATTGTTTTAAAGAGAAATGATACTTTTTTTTATACCAATCATTAATACGTAATATATTTGTTATTTAGATTTTTCCAAGAACAATTATTTGCCGATGGCGAGACTGTCGGAGTTGTATTTGCTAATATAGATGCCATTGTAAAATATAGGGATGTTCTTTTGTCTTGCACCATCGCAGGGGTTGATGGTACTTTTAAAACAATTCCAAATTCTCCTCCTCAATTCAACAAAGGATGCCTGCTTACATTTCAAGTTGTGTACAAGCATGTAGTAAGTTAATTATTGTAATATTATAAATTTAATTTTTCAATTAATTTACCATTAATATTAATATCCTAATTATCAATAATTTAGTCTTTTCCAATGGTATACGGTCTCACCTCTAGAATGACTCAAGCTACATATGAATCATTCTTCAGAATTGTTCGACAAATTCTGCCTCTAAATTATGCACAATTGGTCATAATAACGGATTATGAACTTGGGTTAATAAATGGCATAACAAATGTGTTCCCTGAAAGCCAACATCGTGGCTGTTGGTTTCATTATTGTCAAGTGAGTAGTTATTAGCATTGTTAAAACTAAAGGTTAATTAATCATAAGTTTTATAACATTCGCATAATTTATATTTTCTTAAATGCTATAATTTACTCATAAATTGACATAATAATAATTTTTTCACATTATTTCAGTCTATTATCCGATACTGTAGAAGAAGTTTGAATAGTGTATTCCATTTATTTCAATCAAACCCTGTAGCTGCTAGAGTGCTGCGTATGGTAATTTTATTTTATTTGACTATTACTTTGATAACATCTATGTATAATGGAATAATTTACATTAATAAAACTATTTTTAGGTTTTAGCATTACCACATTTACCATCAGAAATCCAACCAGATTGTCAATTTACCATTGTTGATGGCTTTCAAGCAATAGTTCAGTATATTGTACAACATCCAGAGGTCCATGAACAACTCCGAGTATTTTTATATGGTTATATTCAAAATTATTGGCTTCAAAACATTGGTGCATCCCATATCAGTGTATATGGGTAAATAACAAAATAATCTGAAACATAAAACTGGTTATTATATGAGTTAATTGTGTTGTTTATAGGTCAGACATAAGAACAAACAATTACTTAGAATCATTCCATAGAACGTTGTTAGATCAACTCGGAAGCCATCCAAACATTTGGAGTTTCATGTGTAAATATAACTATACTGAATATATATGTCTGTAAATGTTATTTATGTGTGCTTGTTTTTATATGTTAAGACGTTGTCGTGTATCGTGTCTTCCCATTTTAGTTGTATTGTAGTATATAATATCTTTGTGAATTATATTCAGTGTCGGCCTAGGATATAAAAGGCCTAGGCAGGGATTTTTTTCTTAAATAATAATTAATGTATTAGTTGTGAATATATATTTATATTACTTTATACATAACTTATAGTAATTTGAGATTTGAGATTTAAAGTAAATATTAAATATTTAAAGTATTTATATAGATTATTCTTATAATATTTCAATATTTTACAAATTTACAAAAATGTTAAATAAAATTGACAAATAATTTTGAAAATTTTATTGAAGTAGTATACCTAGTATTTGTTATTAGAAGTATATTGTATAATTAGGTATTTGTTTATTATTTGACTATTGTAGTTTGTGTTATAAATTGTAATTAACTTAAAAATATTGAATTGTGTTAACTCATTGCATTTTAACTAACCTAATAAATGTTTTAGTTTATTGGTGTTTATTTACATACATGTGGCCTGTGTACAATTTATGTTTAGATTATATGTATACTAACAATTTGGAAAGTAACAATGAGTAAGTTTGTCATTTAATTGGCCATATTAGTTTTTTTAATTATTGCATTTTTTTATTTATAGATAAACTATTAATAATTGAAAACCAAATGTACATTGAAATGGACCAAACTCGAAGAAACCTCCAAGTAAATATATATTTACTAAATAATTGTTAGGTTAGATATGATTATTATTTAATGTATAATTATGCAATTCTAGGTGAGAAGTCATTTATCAAGGGTCCAACGTACAGAAGCCACCAGAAGGATGAGAGATTATATTCAACTCTTAAGGGAAGATAGAGATATCCTAATGTTTTTAAGGAGAGCCGGCCATACAATGGACAATTACAATCGAGCCCAAGTTGGACCCCAGCCACTAGTATGTTTTAAATTTTTAAATACGAGTAACATTATATTAATGTATTTAATTATATTTTATAGAACCAGTGAACACATCTATAACAACCTAGAGTAGTCACCACATAAACACATGCAACACACATACAATACACTATTATTTTTATTTTTTTATAATACATTTCCTTTCACCATCCATTCAATTCGTTACATGTTCTCATTACATTCATTAAGCAAGCAATATAAGCATTTTGAGCTGTATATTCAACTAATTTCCAAAATTTATCAAATTCTTCTATTTTTTTTTCAAGAGATACTTATTGTGAACATTTCAATGAACAAACACAATCTTAATCTTTAAATTCTTTAGGATTAATTTTTTTAATTTTTATAATCGTAATAACCAAAGTTTGAGTTTCTCAATGTTTTTATGTTTGATCGAGATTGATGTGTATGTTTTCTTTTTCTTCCTTTTTTTGGCCTACCATTAACATTTTGATATGTATTTACTTCATTCAAATTTAAGTTCTAAAATTCATTAATAATAGTAAATTAATAAAAATTATACACGCACCTACGCACATTAGTACTAGCATGTCTTGCTCGGCGAACCTGTCCACTTCATGTTGAGTACTATTAGTGTTCACACCACACACTTACTGATTGGTTATTTTATGATATGTGTCCGTACACTTCAATTATGTGTCTTAGGCAGTTTCAAAACAGCACTTATAACGAATTGTGTTTCTCAAGCTAGAAAGGTAATTTAATATATTCAACTTTAAATTTAACGTGTTTATTATAATTATTGATGATTTTTTAGATTGTTAAGCAATTCAGAACATACAAGTATTCAACTAAAAAAACATTTGAAATAATGACATGGTGTGTCATCTCAGTCTGTGAAACAAATCAGTGTCGGCTTGGCATGTAAAGGCCCCTAAATATTATTATATTTAAAAAAATATAATTTAATATAAAAAATGATACTTGGACTTTGGGTAAATATCTGCTATGGCCACTATGTACTAAAATTGTTTTAGATTCTGAGCGAAGCGAAGAATGTATTGGTTTTACAATGATGTGTGATTATTTTTTTATGTCTAAAGACACTTTTACTACCCAAAATGCTCCGATTTGCACCAAGACTATATTGTTTTTTAATTCGTCTTCTTCTTTTCTACTGTCGTTCAGTACTGTTGTATAGTCCAGTCATTTTCTACTGGGTATATTATTTGCAGATAGTCCAGTCGTTTCCATCGGAAACTAGTCCTTTGTCTTCAATATAAATAAGTTTGGCAATATGATATGGTGTAACATCTGTTATATCTTCCTTGGGCAATACCAAGACTATATTGTTTTTTAATTCGTCTTCTTCTTCTTATTATATTTTAATATTAATCTGCAAATAAATTTATAGATAGATCATTCATTTATGTCTATGTTTTGCATTCAGTATAGCTATCTTATTTTTCTGTAGTTGCATACGGCCTAGTTGGTAACTATCCTTCGGTTAAGTGTCATTGAAATCTTTGCTTATATAAGTAGTATATCTTGTTACTTGTTTTAATTATTTCATTTGATTATTATACAAATAAATAAAATTGTTTTATTATTAACCTAACCTAACCATATTTTTGTAAACTTGATATTTATTTTATATTTTAATATTTATTGTTATTTAAGTTATTTTTATTTTATTTATTACAATTAATAAAAATATACTACAATATTATATTATAAAATATAATAAAAAATATTTTGGCCAAGAACACAGGTAAGTCCATATTTTTTAACCTTAAACATAAGTATAAGCATGATGTCCAAGTGATCTTATGTAACTCAAGTAACTTATGTATATATTATATAAGCAATATTTATATGTATTTAAAGAATCATGAAAACACTATTAGTACTATTACTCTTTAAAAATGTTTATTTCATCTTCTGAAAAGTTTTAAAAAGTGGACTTGTCTGGTTGTTGCACTGAGTACTTCAATATTGTGATCTTAGCCCGCCGTCAGGCAGGCTGTACAAAAATTATTATTCGAGCATAAACATAACTTAAAAATAGAGATTCCTACCTAGCACTTATAAACTAAGGTTAACATATCGCGTTGATATGATAACATACCTTAATTACCGATCATATGATAAAGAATGACTTAGAATTTGTGTGTTATATGTGAATAATTTCCAATGATGAGATGCAGAAGGAAAATTATTAAAAACTACTATTAGTAATTACTACCGTTTTTTTTATAAACTACTCAAAATAAATCATTTATTGAGAATTTATGAATAATATGTAAAATGATTTTATAAAAGTAAACAATTAGACTTTTTAATTTATTTATTTTTTAAGGTCAATATGTATCAATCGCAATATATGTATCATAACGACGCCATCTAGAGTAATTATTAATCATAATCTGGCCCCTGGCGGAGCAAACCTAGAGACATTTTGCGTTATTAGTGTCCACGTGTTTAGACGAGTATCGTCTAATCGTAATCAATTATTAATAATCAACCTAACCTAACATATTGAAGAAAATGAAAAAAAAAACTATTAATAACGAACCGATCTTTTTGAAACTTTCAGGATACATTGTCTTCGTCGAAAAAATGAGTTTTGCTTCTATGGTAAAAGTCTCTAAGTATAACGGTTATCGAGTTATTCGGATTAGAAATAGTTGGAATAGAACACATAAATTGTCGTTTTTTTTTTTTATTTCTCGATTTTGCCGCTCAACCGTCCCTCGTAGGGACTTGCACCATATGACTGAAGTCGTTCCTAATGAGCCCATTGAGAAGTCCTGCGAGTTTTAAATGGATAACTTCAATATCCAGGACGCGACGAGGCGGAACCCATAGATTTTTTCGTAAAAAATTTTCGGCGGCCGAAACGAAGGGAACGAAGGGACTTACGGGACTTGACTTTCTTATCGAAAACCGTTTTTGGGACCGTCCGCTTACGATCCCGGACTTTTTAAGACCCTATCACTATTAGTTTCTGAGAAATTTTTTCTCCCGAACCAATAATCTTAGGACCCTGATTCCAAAGGGACGTCATTCTACGTCCCTAGAAACTAAATCATACGAAATTTGAACGTTCTACGTCGAACGGTTCGCCCGCTACAAATTTAATAAATAACTATGGCATAAAAATCTATAGGACGTCATAGCGTCCTGGATATCGAAGCAATCCCTTTCAAACTCGTAGGACTTTTCAATAGGCTCACGAGGAACGACTTTATTTATATGGCACAAGTCCCTACGAGTGACGGTTGAGCGGAAAAATCGAGAAATTCAAAAAAAAAAAA
>JAIUCT010000007.1:7857623-7872500 GCA_021307375.1 Tetraneura akinire
ATATATATATATATATATATATATATATATATATATATATATATAATAAACATTTTATTCATTCTAATCAGGTTTTAATATTATTATAACATATTATATACAAATTGATGAATGACAAGATTTTCGTTTGTGTCTCAAATATTTGGCCGGACGACAATAAATGATTATGTACCTAATTCAGGTTTAAGAATAAAAGTTCTAAATGACAGATATAAGTAACAATAATAAATAATCTTTTATTATACAATATGATTCTTTTTTTATTATAAATTATTTTATTTAATATGTTAAACATGTTAATATTTTTATAACAAGTTTTAGATTTTTTCACGTAGGTACCTAAACTATATATTAGGATGTCTCACCTGCAGGTTCGTCCACCCCAATTTACTTTTGATCTATTGAATATTTTTAAAATTTAATTTTTGCAATTTATTTAAGTATGTATAATGTATATACAATTGACATTTTTCATTATTATATATTTTTTTTTTTTAAAGTAAGTACTTAAAACCAAAATAACCAAATAAAATTTTTGTTTTCATATTTATTAATATTCTGAGATAGCTAATTAATAGATTTTATTTTTATAAAAATTTTAATAATTGAATTATTAATTTCTATAGAAAGTGTTTAGTTAGTTATTAATTTTTTAAATTTAAGTAAATTCAATATTTTATAATCAATTTATATTCCATGTAAACTTTAATGTTCATATCTGTTTCATAACAAACATAACATTATAATCAAGGTTATCAAGGTATCATTTTTTATTGTAATAATTATATTTTATATGTTAATGTAACATTTTAATATGATATTATGAATTTATGATAACAATAATTATTAATTGAAAATGGAATCGCCACGTAACGATCAAAATGTAACGCTCGTTAACCTTTTTCTGATAGTGCTGATACAATAGTCTCCGTTTAATAAGTTAAAAGTTAGAGACTTGAATATTGTATGGGTGTTCCGTGTTCATTTATGTACTATATGTGTGATAAAATTTGCGTTTTAAATATTCAATAAAAAATGTCAAACTTACATTATCTGACTGAACTTCGCTCAGAATCGTTTTTTCGAATGCAATGGTTCATCATTGCATTCAAATTCTAATTAAAATTAAACAATATGATTTGAAGTTTTGCACACTTGTATCCCTGCGACAGGAAACAGGATTATCAGCTCTGTTTTTGTTAAATATATTTGAATAGAAAATTAAAAAGAGAAGGACAGTTTAAATGATGTGACAAAAATCGTAATCAACTAAATAAGATTGCAAGATATACATGAAGAAAAATAAGATGTATGGTGAGAGTGAATAGGAAAGAGGTTATAACCTATATTAATTATTAATTTTTAAGGATATAAAACCTCGAAATCTTTTAGAGAAATAAAAGTAAAAGAGTTTTTTATACATTAGGTACATATAATTCATTAAATATATGTAAACATATTCATTTATTATAATATTTAAATATTTATTGTAACATCAGTTAACATAAAAATAATTAATTGATTATTTAATCGTGTTATTGGTGCGAATGTGCGATATTGTAAAGGAGAACTTTGGAAGGTTTTATTGCGGTAGTCATCTTGAAACATATTTTAATAAGTAGGTATATAATTATAGTACATTAGTACTTATATAACAGAGGTTCCCAAACTTTTCATATAGGTACCACCCATTTTTCAAAAATGGCAGATTTTTGGGACCTACATATTTTCCAAATCCTAATGATGTTTTTTTCTTTTTTTGCTTATGGCAGAGTATAGTTATAATTTTTTTTTTCTAGGTAAATTTAGTAAAAAAACAATAATTAACTACCTAATATATATAATGTATATTATATATATTAAAAACAATTAACATTTTATTTATAAGAATACATTTAATACAACGCGAACTAATTTATTTCAATGTTAATAAAAATTATTAATTATTACTGTTATTAGTTATTCTTATTACTTTTATGCTAACATGTTCTCCGACCGATAGTTCAATGGATTTTCAATTTATTTTTGTAAATACTTATCACGTTATACTGTTATAGTGTTATACGTTTCGCCGATATAAAATACAATATTATAAAATAAAATTGAATATCAAAGAAAGTGTATAATTTTAAAATACATAAAACAATTAATACTATACAATTCGTCAATACGTCTAACTATAATATAAGCGTTGTATACATTATATTAGTATGTATAACAAAAAGTAATTGGTAGGTATTTATAATAAAAATTTAATTACCTAATTAATTATTTTTGTTTCTTAAAAATAGGTTATAGGAATATTAAAAAAAAAAAATTAACGAATTACGACCCACTAAAATTTTTATTACGATCCACCATTGGGTCGCGACCCACATTTTGGGAACCTCTGGTATGTAATATGTTTTTTGTTTTTTTTTTTATATCGAACAAACGTAAGATAATTAAATTATTATTTAATCAAAATACTTGGTTGATTGTTTAGGAGGAATAATTATATTTTTCCTCTATAAAGACCAATATCCATCTAGAATAAAAACTACGATACCTACGTGTTTACAAGATTACAACTACTTTGAAATTAAAATGTAATACATAACACTGTTATCATTCGCAATACAGTCCGTGTTTACAATGATGACACATAAAATTATAATCCAGGCTACTCGACGTTATAGTATAATCTTTGGTGAAAAATTCATGGTTCTTACAGTTTTTGACAGCATCGGTGACGTTGCCGAACGCCTTTCTTCCATGGCATGGCGAGGTGTACTTAATACCGTCACACTGCACGTCAAGTTCGTTCACCGGTTCACAAAAATAACAAACGCGATCGCCAAAATTGACTTCTCCGCATAAGGAGGGAGGCGGACAATAGTTAGGACAGTAGGTAACTTCGTAGTAGTGTACAGTTAGGCATTTCATGTATGGTCTAATTGGTCTAACAATTGGTAAGGACTTGGTAAAACATACCGCTGCAGCCAAAATCATTATTACAACGAAGGCGATCAAAGTCATTATTGTTTCTAAAACCGATAAAATATATTATTTTAGGTCAGAGGTATATACTCAAAGAAAAAACCGTTGGTTATGGGGAGGGGGGGAAATAAATAAATTAATAAAAATAAAAATAAATAAATAATTTTGTAAATCGTATACGTTTGGGGTTCAACATTAAAATGTCATGTCACGAAATAATGGATAATATGAATGTAACATTGGAGACGTACCTATACGTATGAATTATGAAAAATTGAAAACCCATACGTTTTCATAAATATTTTAATACATCAGCCTAACCTAAATCATTCACTATACGTATAAATAGGATTGAAAATCGATCATCTTAAAATATATTAATTATTATAATTATACGTTTATACTTCTTATACTGGATGGTGGTCATGGTCACCAGGTCATTTTAAGTTTTGGTTAGCAAATCTTATTATTTAGAAAAAAATTGAATATTACATTGATGTTATCAATTAGATATTACTATATTATATTCATAGGCGTGCGCACGGGGGTAGCGGATGCAGCAAATGCTGTCCCTGAATATTTTTTTTTGGACTGATAATTATTAAATTTCATCATTAATAAATTAAATTTTCATACCTAAATTACATTACATTTGTAAAAAATTCGTTTTAATCGATGAAATATTTTTTAAACAACACACGATTAAATATAATTGTGATACTTAAAATTAACTGTAAAATAAATGAAATTATGGGCTGGATTTCTTCAAAAAATGGGCCGAATTTATTTTCTGCTGCCTCTGAATTTGAAATCTCCGCACGCCTATGATTATATTATATTAGGTATGAGTCCAAATTTAAAAAAAAATACATACGATTATGTAATATTATGTTATTCATTTATCATATACTTATAATATCTATTATAGATAATTAAATTAAAAATATAGATATAAATTACACGTTATGTACTATTATACTATTAGTCATTTAATGAGTTATATTTTTACCTGTAAAGTCGTTGAAACGAGAACGAAAAAGTTTAAAATATTGAAATAGTGGCAGCAGCTGTAATTTTAATACTGATATCGTCGTTTTTGGCCCGTCATATACGGACATTACAATAATTATTATTGAGCAGTTACAATTTATCACATATTCTACGATAACAAATGTTAAGTTACGACAAGCCGTTATTAATTCGAGACCTATTACTTACATATATTATGATTGATCACTTATTGCAAATGTCTTGATAATATAATGCGATTCAATAATAGTCAAATTATTATGAAGTTTTTTTTTTATTTTATTAATTTTTTTTGTGGATATAATATAACTTTTAACCTAAATTAGTCATTTAAATAATCAAATCAGACTGTACTTCACTCGGAATCATTGTTCGAATGTAAAGATTTATCATTGCGTTCAATTATTATAATCAAAATTCAACACTATCATCTTTACACGACGTGTATTTCTTTCACAGCAGCTATAATGTCAACTATTATTTTATATTTTTATATTTTAAACTGCTATAAAAAAAATTGTAATTGTAGTATTTACAATAATTTGGAACTGAGTTAAGCAGTACGTACTTGAGTTTCAATACAATTTTCAAATTATATCAACATTTTTGTCAATTTTATAACAATATTGTAAAATATTAGGAAAATAATAAAAATAATCCATAAAAATACTTTGAATATTGATTTTACTCAAACTTAAATTTAAACACATATAAAAAAAATTGATACTTGAGTTTTGTGATATTTCGGAACTACGTTAAACAATATGTAAGTATGCTTCAATAAAATTTTCAAAAATTGTTTGCCTTTTTTTTATTAATCATTGTCGTAAAAGTATCGAGAAATCTGTAACTTCAAAATTGTCTAAGTTATCGTGAAATATTGAAATCGAATTCGTCGAAATTTCAGTATTCGTGAAAAATGCCGTTTTTCATCATTTTATGGTTGGTTTTCTTATTGTTATTGTATATGATCAAATTTGAGAAATTTGAAAAATGTCTTAAACTTAAATAAAGTACCAACTACATCCACTTTTTAACCGGAAACATTAGCTAGGTATTCGTGAAAATCGGAACATTATTTTGCGTAGAAAATGTGTCTTCAGACACAATAAAAAAAAAGACACACATCATTGTAAAACCAATAGATTTTTTCGCTTCTCTCAAAATCTAAAATTTAAACGCAATTATCACATTTTAACAACCGTATATAGTAATAATATATTAATATTTATTATAAACGTACAAAATGAATTAATATATAAGCAAGAACATTAGCTTTATACGAAACAATTATATATTATTTTTAATGAAATTATATAAAAAAAAATATATAAACTAAAATAATAAATAAAAAAAACGAGAGTGGCGACAAATAATTATAATATCTATGTATGGTAAATTATTAACGCCTTATAGCATAAAGAATATTCGTTCAAAGTATAAAATGAAAAATATGGATAAAAGGTATGAATATTATATTATTTTTAAGTACCAAAATAATGTGTTTATACGGACAGTTTAGTCCGTACTTACAGTTGGAGCGGGTGAGCTTTTTATGTACGTCGTTTCATTTTTCTTGCGTGAAAATCTTCTTGATGACTGTTGTCGCGATGTGGTGTGTGATGTCGGATGCGATTCATAACTACAATAGTAACAATCGATACCGTGGTAAACGTATGACTTGCAATATCCGGGAGATTGACATATTTGGTTACAATACATGAGGCTAGGGTATTCCAAAGTCGGGCAAGCTGTTTTTGAGATCTCAAAGACGAAGCATTCAGTCGTAGTGAAGAGATACGCGACCATAACAAAGAACGTTAAATCAGCGACGAACGTTATTTTCTTCACTAAAAAAAAAATCAGACACGAATAATTCTTATTATTGTATGACGCAAAAATTCAATTTTAGAAATCACACATTTTGAGTTCGAATATGATAAATCATAAATCTTAATGTTAAAATTAATAATATGTGCCGGCAATTGCAGATTCCGTTTTGAAAATTTCCCGGTGACACATTTATGGTCAGATGGTCTATGTGATGGATAATCGAAATATTGTCCTAAAATGAAATTTCGAAAATGTATTTGTCTATTATATTGTGTCGATCGTAAAAGGAGGACGAACGGCTCATACGCGGATCCCATTTCTAGGACTACGTGACAGTTAATTTTAGGTATATACTTATGTTATTTATTATAATTTATTTGGTTTCATAAAAATAAACTCGTTGAGAAACTTTGAAATTTGAATTGAATTATTATATTATAATATAAGGTATCTTAGTTCTAAAAGAAATGCGCCATTATTATTTTTCATAATATATATCCGTAATAATGTTATATAATAATTAGTTGTTGGTAATTAGTAATCACTATTATATGTTTTATTTTAGTTTTAATTAAATTATTTATCATATAAATTTGTTAACTCACTTGTAGTAATAATGTAGTTAATTTTTTTTTCGAATTGTGCACGTATTATTGTAACTTCGTATAAATCGACCGAATGAAAATGAATTTATTCCAAATTGTCACGACCACTGCTATTCCAATACTAAAGCAATACTTAAGTATATATACACACTGATTTTAGTGACGAAATAATCGTGTAAAATGAATGATTGTTAATTATTACGAAGGGAGTGTAAAGGGCAACACAATTATGCAATGAGATAATACGTTTTTAAAATAAATACACAAGTAAATAATATGACGTAATGATAGTTATGATGTAGCTAAAGCAAAAGTTCCAATAATTTCTTGTAAGTTTTAAATAACATTTATTTTAGTTATTATACTAACTATAATATTTAATAAACGATTTTTGTTTATGCATGATTTAAAAAGAAAATTAAAGAGCAGGACGACTAATTATAAATACTAACGTTTATAAAATAGATATAGTTAATAAATAATAATTAATACGTTTTGGAAGCAAAATATCACTTATGATTTAATTATTATAATTACAGCTAGGCGAAAGAAAATATTCAATTATTTCGGATAGATTATAAAAATAATTATTGTTCATTATATACATTGCATTTGATTGCGATTTGCGATAGAATAATAATATAATAGCAGGAGTGTCTGTAAACATATTTCGTTATAACTTATATTATTATAAATTATAACGATCGTTATAAAATTATGTTAGTAACAATTTTTGTCAAACAACAATCCGCATCATTACGATATTCGATTTGTATGTGTTTACGTTATATATTATATAGGTAATATTTGTACGTCCGTCAAAATGATAATTTGATATAATATCATTAATTTTAGTACCTATTTAAACATGGGAAAGTTTAACAGTCGATTGATTTTCGAGCTTGCGATTTGTTGTTTTCATAATATATTATTATAATATAATTCGATTTCGCACTGCGTACAATGGTCACATTCGTTTTTAGTTTCTTACGTTTAATATAATAATAATATAATATATTTTATATGTACTATTAAAAATTAAACTCGTATTCGATCGAATTGCCGAGGTCGAATACATAATAATTACATTTTCTTTTTTCATTCACTGGTTTGTATCTGTATAATTTATCGCATGAGCTCGCCATATAACTCGATTACGTTCAATTAAGTGTTATTACAGATTATCTGCTGTAGCTATTTTTTAATAGACTGTTTTAATTTATATAATATAAATATTTTATTTTAATCGATTTACAAATTTTTATATTTATTAGAATTATTTATATGAATAATAATATTGCATTTTATTCAAATTTTGTTATGTATATTTTTAAATCCATATTTTAATTATAATTAGTACATATTAGATATTACGCATGTAGTTAATTTTACCTTAAGTAAAATGTAACACTATTATACAGTAAACATTAAAATGGCGATTATCTACAATAGTGTAATCATATAATTTCGCTACTTTTGAATTATCATAGACTTCGGAGTACCTACAGATTTTGTTACAATATAAACCATTTTATTATAGTCGAGTTATGACGATATTTTTTCCGTTTTTATTAATTATTTGTATGGATTTATAAATTCACGATGCTTCTATAATTTTCCATCAAATACTATTGAATATAATATAAAAAAAAAAAACCATGAAAGGGATACAGATATTAAGAGGCTAGTATTGAATTTTGATTAACATTTGAATGCAGTGACAAATCATTATATTCATGAAAACGAATTTGAGCGAAGTTCATCAGATAATACTTGTAGGTACTTATTAAAATTTTTACATTTATTAGTATGTTGTCTCTACGTTCAATATAAATAATTTATAATAAAAACCTCTAAATAAGTCACCTAAAACCTAAATACCCAAATCTGACAGTACTTCGCTCAGAATCGTTTTTGAATTGATTTATCAATGCATTCAAATGTTAATAAAAATTCAACACTATCTTCTTTACACTTGTATCCCTTCCCTTCTCCCTTGCTTTTTATACTTAATACAGTTACAATAAGAATAAGAAAAAAAGTAAATGAATGTTCAACATATATTGTACAATTAATTGGAACTGAGTTCAGTAAAATGGATTTGAGCTTTAATAAAATTTTCAAAATTTTTTGTCGATTTCATTTTAACATTATTGTAAAATATTGAAATATAATAAAAATAATTCAAATAAATACTTTAAATATCGATTTTACTACAATTTTAACTTAAAACACACTTAAAAAAAACTTGAATTTTCTAATATTTTGGATATATTTATCAGTATGCTTCAATAAAATTTTCAATATTTTTTGGTTATTTTATTAATTTAAAATTGTAAAAGTATTCAAAAATAATAAAAACTTGTATGGATTCTAAGATTTCGATTAAACTAAAAATGTCAACTTTAAATAGCTATAAAAAAAATTGAGAATTGAAATTTTTCTAATATATTATTTTGGTATCATGTTAAGTAAATTGTGAGTATACTTCAGTAAGGTTTTCAGACCTTTTAACCTAAAATTGCCAAGAATTTTACGAAATATTCAAAGTTCTATATTTTGTAGAAAAATTAACGTAACGGTTTCAAAATTTTAACACACACATATATATATATAGTACCTATGTGAACACCCAATAAAATTTTCAATTCTCTTAGTTTAAATATCCTGAGTTATCGTGAAATATTGAAGTCGAATTATTGAAATTTTAGTTTTCTTGAAAAATGCCATGACTTAAATAAATTATCAACTACATTCACTTTCCAACCGGAAACAAATGCGCTATTCGTGAAAATCGGAGCAAAAAAAAAAAAAAAAAAAAAAAGACACATATCATTGTAAAACATATTGTACATTATATTATACATATTGTACATATTGTATATTATATTGTTACATTTTACAACAACTCGTTGGGGGTATATGTTAAGTTTTAAATGTACACAGTACACATAATATATGAATAGCAGGAATAGGCCTATAAATTTTTAATAACTATATACATAACATAAATGTAAATAAATATAATATACATTATAAAATATTATAAACCTTTATTTTTTTAAACATATTTTTATAAATATACACTACTCAGGTATAGTAACAAAACAAATTTTAGTTTTCTATATAAGTACATTTATATAATATATAAGGGTTTTTTGGTCACGAAAAATGATTAACTAGGTAATATAAATAAAATAAAATGATGAATGACAAACAAAAACAACGTTCTCATAAATAAGTATAAGTATATAATATATATTGGTATAGGTAATAGGTATTACAATAAAAAACTGTTTAGTTAAGGGAGATAATACGTGTACCTCATTCCCCCCCCCCAAGCATAATTATGCCATACCGATTAGGTGAACCTTAAAACGATAGCGAAATATAATTGTGAGAATATTCGTTTTCAGTATATGAAAATAAAAAAAACAGATGTGTATGAATACAATAATAATTTTAAAATACCGAATACGTAATATTGTGTTTACTCGCAATACAAACCGCGGTCACAGTAATAGCATCGGAAGTAAAAATCTAGTCTTTCCGTGCGTACGTGATAATCACGACCGGTGTACATGTGATCTTTGCAGTAAGATACAGCGTCTGTCACGTGATTGAACGCGCTTCTATACTGACACCGGCCGTTGTACGTGATCCCACCGCAAACACCGATTACCTCAATTTGCCTTCCCCAATTACAGAGGTAACATTTGCTATCGGGTTGTGGTTTGCAAAAAGCGGGCTCCTGACATGTAGAGTTACATTCCGTGGCGTTAGCGTAGTACGGCGGTATGCACTCTTCTGTTGTGTTGGTCTTATTTGGTGATGTAAAGAAGAAGAAGCTAAAGGATTCGGACGTAGTGACGAGCCACATGACCACAATGACGACCGGCAAACGGGCGATGGAGAAAATCATTTTCGTTGCTGAAAATAAACGAAATTTTGATAAATCATATATATATCTATAATATATTATATGCATGATATTTTCATGAAGTGGATATCCATTTCATGAAATGTATCCATATCGGGAAACGTGAAAACGACAATTTTTCACACTAAATGGACAATTTTTTTATATTTTCATGAAGTGGATAAATCTTATTGGTTCATCCATATATAGTGAAATATTATTATTTTTTTTGATATTTTAATATTTAGAATAATAATAAGAACATTATGTGAATAAACTTAAAATAGTTATTATTATTATTATTTACATTTATTTCAACAAGATTGCGAGTTATGGCAATGACTATTACATAACATTTTTTTTTTTTTTTTTTTTTTTTTTATCAAGAATATCGTATACTTTGACGAGCGAAAATTGAGACTTGAGATTTTTTTAATATTTTAGAAATACGTAAAACAATGTATTTATTTTATACATTATAATATATAAGTATATTTCAATAAAATTTTGAAATTTTTTCATGTTTTTTCTTTTTTATTAATCATTACAGTAAAAATATTGAGAAATAAGAAAAATTTATAAAAAAAAATTCTTAGATTTTCGATTGTTCAAATATTTCAACTTTAAACAATTATAAAAAAAAAAAATGTAGACTTGAGATTTTTCTAATATTTTGGTCATACATTAAGCAATATATGTAGTAGAGCTTCAATAAAATTTTCATACTTTAGATCTCAAAATTGCTCAGTTTATCAAACATTATACAGAAAACGAGAATATTAAAAAACAATTTAAATACCATTACAATTAATAATAATTTTTAATATATAAAAACGAGAATTTTAGGAAATATTCAAAGTTCTATATTATATCAAATTAATAATTAACGTAACCATTCCAAAATTTTATCACGTATATATAGGACCAATGTGAATATCCCATACAATTTTCAATTCTCTAATTTCAATATTTTTTTAATACTTTTAATGTGATATCGAGTCAGCCATAAAAAAAAAAAAATTAGACTACTATAGTGTTTTTCTCCTGTACCCTTCATATAGAAATGCGTAATGTTTATATGCGTGGTGCAATGTATTGGAAAAATATTATTGTGTCGATGATCATCGAAAAAGAACGTAAGTCCGTACGCAGGTTTTATTTTTAGAATTATTCGATAAACCTGGTAGTCTGATATCTACTATGTAGTATATATAAAATAGTCTTATTCGATATATATTAATAAATAATATATATAAAATAAGTGTTAATGAACATTTTTATGAAACTCTGTATATTCTGGAATTGAATTATTATAATTTTTTAATAATATATTATAGTTATACGTATAAAAAATAGATCGTTATTATTTTCCATAATATAAGTAGGTATATACACAATATTAGTTATTATAAAATTGACAACTCACGCGTATTTTTTTTCGTAATTTTGGGTAGGTATATTTTCGTCAGAACGAAAACGGATTTATTTCAAATTGTCTCGACAGTTGCCACTTTAATACTAATGTTATTGTTATATTATAATATATATATATATATATATATATATATATAATCTAATATTTCTAATTATTCTAATGCCGAATCAATCGCAGTTATTATCGCATTGAATATGTCAATTTTAATTATATCATTATAAATTTCAAATTGTAACGCTTAATTGGTATATACATAATACGACCGAAGTGAGAGTGACCAGTGACCACGTTACGGTTTTCTTTAAAAACGGAGTTAATGATAAAAATAATCACAAAAATTTTACACAAAAATGAAATAAGATAAAATCGTGCGTTGTATAAAGAACCTTATTCACAATAATTTTTTGATGATTAGACGCATTCACTTAGTTTTTCCATATAGTTTATTTTTATTGTATTATTTACTCGTATGTTGTATCGTCTATAGAGTGGGGACGTGGGGTCTAGGCTGTTGCAATCTATTTTACATACGATAAGCACCGTTCGTTTTATTGCGTTTTTTTCCATCCAAATATAATCGATTAAACTTGCATTTATTGTCTTCATCATATTACATTAAAAATTACAATATAATTTATAATTAAACTATATTCGTATATAGATAATAATAATATGCAATATTAAAAAAAATATTCGTTGATATTATAATTGGCAATTACCTAAAAATTAAATAACAGTATTTAAATAACGCGTATAGAACGTTTTTTCTTTAACAACCATATCGTTTTTTAATAATATTGTTGACGTTTTTATAAAACATCGTCGACGTTTAGATGTTGAAAATGAAGCAATATCAATTATCTTTTTTAACATTATAATATAAATATTAAAATTAGCTTAGGTATTTAAATGGAATTATCTAAAAATGTATTTTATATTGATATACTATTATACATTAAGAGAGTTAATAGGTACGCAGTTTTATACATACAACTATATATAATATTATAATAGCACTTATTATTTAATTATAAAATTGTTATAATAACAGACGAAATAAAATAGACATTAATTTATTTCGGATTGATAATATAATGATAATTATTATTATTTATTATATATGATAATATTGTATTTGATTAAGAAAGAAGAATAATTTGAATATCTACATTTTGTCATAAACTTATGACTATATCACTCATAACTCATAATCTTATTATAACGAGCGGCGAAAATAAGTAGATCAAATATTTAAAACCATAAATGCCATAATACGCACGTAACGTATTCAAATTATATAATTTAATGAGGACATTTTTACGTAAAATATTGTATTTGTACATTCGACAAAGTAATAATTTTATAATAATGAATAGGTACTTGCTATTTATTATATTATATAGGAAATAGGACGGGATAACAGTAATTTAGGTTCAACCGATCGCTCGTTTACGATTTCAAAGGCAATCTTCCCACGTTGAAAGTTATTTTGTCTCGTTTTAAGTATAGATATATGTCGATAAAATTAAAAATTATGAAGTCACGAAAATAAAAATAAATTTTTCTCCGAGAAAATATTGTCAATTATAAAATAAACGTATATTATATACGTACCTACATACTATATTATAATATATCATTATCAAAAACAGTTTGGCTACCCTTGGCCAATTTGTAAAAATTATAATATTTAGACAACGTTTTCGATTTCATACGACGAACATCGTATACAAGGTACAATATATTATAATAATTAAAAAGAACGTCGTTTTTGTTCATTATATCATATATTATATTTTAAATACGTATTGAACATCGGAATGTGATGAGTACTGAGTAGCACCAGCCGATCGTGTCAATTTTACGACGGATTATATTACAAAAATAACTTAAAACTAAAATGTAATATATTTTATTATATAGATAAATATGTATTAATAATTTATAATGTGGGATGATTATATAATACGTTCTATTATGTTCCTTAATCGTCGCAGTACAACCCATACATACAATGAAAGCACCTGAATGTCATATACTTATGCGATATGGGTTGATAATAATATCTGACATAATTTTCGTTATATTTGCACAATTTTTTGGCTTGTGACTCTTCCGAGAACCCGAAGAACCCCCGACACGGTCCTGTGAAGTGGATGCCATCGCACTGTTCTACGTCCAATTCCTTCGCCTCCTCACAATAGCTGCACTTGTTTCCGTGATACATAATGTCCTTGCATATGCCCGGCGGCCTACAGTCGTAGTTGCAGTAGAAATCGTTTTGGAAATATTTGCCGCAGTCTTTTTTCACGATTTTGGCGTTCCCTGGTCTCGAAATCTGCAACAGGAGTACAACGACCCACGCCAAAGTTATTACCACGACGTGCATTTTCCGTTGTTTCATACTTCGCGATTGGCGCTAAACAGTATAATCATAATATTACATAATATAGATATATCACATTATCGTATGTTAATATATTTATAATTATTATTTTAAATTTTTTACTCGTTAATATTATGTAAATTTCGCAAGACGCCACGAGAAATAATATAATATTTTAATATCGTTCGACCAATGTAAATATGTAATAATTAATCGTCATGTGCGAGCCCGACGACAGTTCCACAAACACTACGATTATAATTTAATAATAATTAATAATCTGACGATAATTTATTAACTTATTATATACAATATTGTATTCGTTTAGAATAAAATAATTGACCATGTATTATATTATTTTTAATTATTTTTATTTTTATTTATATATAAATATATTATTTTAACTTTAAAAAATTAAAGAAAGATTTGTGGGTAAAAGAATTAGAATAAAGAACAGTTATTAAATAATTGCTACTACTTTTTATTTATTATTTTTATATCATACCCCCCTCAAAAACATCACTTTTATCAAACAATGCCTACATTACTTATCAAACAGTGCTTACAATTCGGTCTTTTCTATTTATTCGTTCCAGATACTTAAGGCTTTATTTTAATTATAATTATTATTATTTTTATTATTTTTATTATTATTATTATTATTATTATTATTATTATTATTATTATTATT
>JAIUCT010000007.1:7872510-7886662 GCA_021307375.1 Tetraneura akinire
ATTATTATTATTATTATTATTATTATTATTATTATTATTATTATTATATATCCGATACAATTGTAATTATTTGTTTACTTTTTTAATTTTACTTTTTTATTTTTTAAGATCCGTTTCATAACACCAAAATAGTTATAAATATCCAACGCAGTTGACTTAAGAGGATTTTTATATATTGCTATTGCTATACCACCTATATTTTAAGCAAATGGCTATAATCAATTGGAAGACAGTAGGATATTTTGGGGGATTCTGGAACCGCCTAAAAAAAATAAAACACAAAATATTTGAGTACCTATCAGAGTAATAATGATTATAACGTGTGGTCAAGAGTCAAGACCCGGGTATAAACACTTATGACTTATGAGTTATGACACTATCGAAATTTTAATGCTTCTATCACGACCAGTTCATTTATTGTTGTCAATAGTCTGTTGTTAATTATCGGCATAAACATCTTACTAAAATTCCCGGAATTTGAAATATTCAAATATAATATCTAACTGCATAACTCGACAGGAATCGAACTTGCCCCTTTACAAAGCGCATTTTCTATTGTTATAGAATCTACCACGGCGGTTGAACTCGGCAAGATTCGATCTTATCTGTTTACAGCTTATACATTTACTTTTGTTATACCACAACGACAGGGTTTGACAGGTTACTATAGTAACGACAGATTTAACAAAATAAATATAAATACTTAATTCTCAAATACTCAATATAATATATAATTGAACGTCCATTATATATAGGTAATTACCTATATGACATATAGTGTATATACTCGTATATTATACTATATGCTATCACTGCTATCAGTCTATCACAAATAATGGTTAAGTTCGGTTTTTATAGAAATACAAAATTAAATTTTATTTTAAAAACAATTTTCTAAAAATGTGTTTTTAAGATTAAAATATCGTATTATTGAATAACAATAAGTACCTACTTGACTTCTTTTTTGTATGATAATAGCGAATATTAATGTATATTTGTCATTTAGCGTATTAATATGTCCCTATATAAATTTACAAATAGACATAAATAATTACGTATTTAATAATTTTATATTCGCGGCCAGCAATCATAGTGTTCAACTAATTCCTTACACCTTATATACATCCTTTCCATCTGACCTGAGTGCCATTTTTCATGAGCCACTCGGCACACACCATGTCACCATGTTAGGATCGACTTCCTTAATATTATGATCGTCCTTGATTTTTTTTTTTTATAAATATATATTTTATTTTATGTAAATTAGATACGATAAACACGTGACGGCTATTATATTATTATATTTTCATTATGTAGTTTTTAGATTTTGAACGAAGCGAAAAAATCTATTGGTTATACGAAGATGATGTGTGTTTTTTCTTTTTATGTACGTATGTAAACACATTTTCTACCCGAAATAATGTTCTGATTTCCATGAATAGCATGAATTTATTAATATATCTGATCAATGTTTATCATAAGATAATTATTGGAGGGTGGGAAACTCATGTTTGGGATGTAATTATTATTATTATTATTATTATTATTATTATTATTATTATTATTATTATTATTATTATTATTATTATTATTATTCTTTGCTCATAATATTTTATATATATATTTTTTTTAGATTCTAAATCTTTTACATTTTTTTATTACTGTTATATATTTGTTATACTCGTATATTACCTATATGAGTAAATGTCTGTCAGTGGCGGTTATACAAGGAGGGGACGAAATTACAATTTTAAATATGTATTCATTATAATTTTTATTAACATCTAGCAACATAGAATTTATTGAAATTAATCTAATTATTTTTTTCGGTGACATAAGATGACATTTTTTTTATTTTTATCTGTCAGTATAAAACGGTAACACTATAGTTACTTGTGTATGTATGTGAAATATAGAAAATACGATCAGTAAATCCATTATATTTATATTTATTATCGTACATATATAAACTTTTTTAATAAATAATTAAATATAAAATTTAATTTCTTTTTTTAACTAAAAAATAAATCAATTACATTATTTACATCTATGATCTATGATCAGTGCCGTATTTAGGGGGGTGCAACGGGTACAATTGTACCGGGCGGCAAATTTTTAGAGGCGGCTATAGTATACAAATACTCCAACATATCTCCTAAAATACGCCTATTCTTGAAACAGTAGTATATGAATAATCGTACATTTTCTTAGAAAATGATTATTCATATACGAACGCCGTTCTACTGTTTTAAGAATATGCCCATGGAGCAGGGGCGTCCCTGGCCCACGTTTTAGGGAGGGGCGATTTTGAAATAAAACTTTTTATTGAAAAAATTTATGTTTATTTTTATTAATAAATTGCATAACATATATCTAAAGTAAAATTTTTTTAAAAAAAACACTATTTAAAATTACTACAAATAAGAAATAATATTAAAAAAAATGAAAATACAACACATAGGTACTAATTGTTTAAACATCACTTGCATTTTATCTTTATATTATCGTAATTTGAAAATCACATTATATCTCAAATTTGTAATAAATATAAAATATGTACGAGACGACACTACGACAGTATATAGATGCACATGCAATGAACATTTACATAATACATAGTAGATATAAATAATTTGGTATTTCACTATTTCAGCTGATATACTCGTACAGTCGTACTATAAAAAATTAATGTATGTATTCGTAGAGAAATATTATTAAAAATAATAATATTAAGAACAATTTCATGTATTAATAATTATATGAATATCATTAAAAAAAATCGAGGGGGTGGCGATCGCCTCGTCGCCCCCCTAAAATACGCTCTTGCCATGGGGGGGGGGTGAACAATTTAATTTGTACCGGGTGCCAAAATCTTAAATACGGCCCTGTCTATGATCTATATCTCAATCTCTATACGTACATGAAGTAATTCACGATTTTGTTTCTTGTTAACGCTTTGTTTAGTTTTTGTATTATTATATTCTCATAGATATATACATATTGATCCATAGATGTACAATAAATATGTATACGTCTAAGATTATTTATTACATTGGAAAGCATCTATTTGCTTACCAAAGATTTATATTCATACCCGTACATCATAGACATAATAATAAATAATATCATATCTATGGTTGATATATTAAAAATATAGATCTATAAGTCTGACATATGGACCTTATGTTATAGACCATAATAAGGCCTATGGTTAAAAAGAATGATTTTTTTCACATGAAATTTATGTAGGTGTGAAAAGATAAAAATTCAATAACTATAAGAAATGTTATTGTTATTATTATTTTTTTTTAAATTATTTAAAAAAATAAAAATAAATATATTATACACGCGAAATATTTTTATACCTAGTAGGTATACGTAAAAGACTAAGGGATGGTATTTTAATGTCCGAATGAAAACGAATTATTTCAAAATTTTAAAAAGACGTGCTGCTGTATTATAATTGTTAATAACCGTTAAATTATGAAAAGCAATATTCGTTAATTTGTGAGTTCAGAAAGACTTGTAGGTAATTATTTTTTCTAATTTTTACAATAAATTTTGTTGATGAAATTTCAAACCAGACGTATATACATCTAATATTTATGACAAAATATAATTTAAAGGATATTTTAACATTTCGTTGTAATAAATTATTATTACAATTTACATAATTCATTTTAATTATAAATGTTATATCAATAAACATTAACTACGTATTACCTACATTACAAATATTAATATATAATAATAAATCATGTTATATAGGTAAATACAAATACAAATACAAATGTATTGGTGGCACCAAAACACAGGAACGTAACTCCACCATAAAAAGAACAAATAATAATGAATTCTAATTTTGTTTTCAAAAAAATTATCGTTTACAATATGAAAATAGAAAATAGAAAAATATAGGTACGGTCAACATTGTACTTATTGAACTCTGGTGTGATTACTGCATTTTAATCCGTTCACACAGTAGTAGCATGAGAACTGTAAATCTAAGTCGATCGTTTTATAGTAATAGTTTTTGTCGTAGTACAATCCATCTTCACAGTTCATTAATGCATCTACGATGCGATTGAACCCGTGTCGATACTTACAATGGCCTTTGTATACGATCCCACCGCAATCACCTTTGCGATCAATACCATCATTCCAATTGCAGCGATAACATGTGACCGTCTTGTAGGAAACCGCCTCGCAAAAGGCAGGCTCCTGACATAATTTGTTACAATCCTCCACCACTTTGTAGGTCGGTTCTGGGCATTTTGTGAAGAAATTCCAAAAATTACCCTCGGACATAGTAAAGAGATACGCCACCATAATAAAGATTGCAGTTAAACCAGTTACGGATGTCATTTTCGTCGCTAAAAATCAACGAAATTGCGCATCAGACCGGAGAAGTTTTATTATTATTATTATATTATATAATATAAATATTATAGTTTTTATAGGGCGCAAAAAGTAAATTTTTGAAATCATAAATTTCGAATTGGACACGAGAAATCGAAATTTTCATTTTATACCTATACAGTTGCAGATTCTGTTCTTTGGAACTATATACATACCTGTTACCCGAATATTCGTATATCGTATTCATTGTACTCAATTTTATTGTCGTAACTCAAAATTTCGAATGCAGTATATTGATATAATTATTATTGCGTCGACCAGATCAAATAAGGAAGAAAATTCCGTACGCTGTATAAATCTCGCTTTTAGGACTCTACGTGGATGTAGTTATAGGTAGGTTTAGATATACGCGTATCAACTGTATAATATAATACAGGCTCGAGCGAAAAACCAATAATGTAAAATAAATGTCTATTAAAAATTTGTGAATCCTTCTAGTCCAAATTGAAATATTACAAAATTATTTTCATCATAATTGAATATTTGTTCGTACATATAATAATAATTATATTATGTTTTAATTGAATTATTTATTTATTATACATTGATAACTCACGCGTAGTAATGTAGTTTTTTTCCTAATGTACGTGCATAATATTGTAACTAATAAATCGACTGAAAGGAAATGAATTTATTTCAATTTGTCGACACACTTGTCAGTCAAATACTGATTTAATAATATCTACTCGTTCTAATGCCGAACCAATCGGAGTGACTATCGCATTGAATAAATTATATTAATTATAATTAATGATAATTTCGAATATTCGAATAATATAACGCTTATTGGTACATATGTGATATGTTCATTGTGAAGGTGAGTAGGTGACTGCATACAATTTTTTTTTTAATTACTTATCAAACGAGACAAGGAAAATATTATTTCTTTTCTTTTTTTTTTTTATTTATAATTTTTACAGCTTTGTAAAATCGCATTTTGCAGTGTATTGTGTATAGATACAACAACAAAAATTCAATAAGACGATAAAAATACAGAAAAAATACATAATATTCAAGACAGTTATGATAGCGAAATGAAAATTTTATTTAACATTTAGTTTTAAATTAAATTTCACTTAATTACTCAAGGACCATCTCGAAAAGGTTTTAATGATAAAAAACTTGTAAATATTACATTGTAATTTTTTTCAAGGTATCAAATAAAATAAAAAATATATATTTGCATAAAAAGTTTCATATTGTTCAAATTTTTCATTATATTTATAGTACCTATAGTCAATTTTTTTTTTATAAATATTAATTTTGTATAATTACATTTATTCTCTTTATACCATAGTTCCTTATATTATCATAATACACTAAAATTGTTTTACAAAATCTAAACGTGGTGGTTTATATTAGATCAAAGAAAATTTGTTTTTCTTGAACAATTGTTTTATGATGTAAAGAGCGAAGATTAAAAAAAAAATTTAACGTCTTAAATTTTGATAAATAATTTAATTTAAATTTATGTATAGTCATATTTAAATTAAAAATTAAAGAGTAGATGAGATGCCTATAATGTTTTAAAATCAAATAATAATAATTATTATTGATAATAATACCATAATAGATTCAATACAATACAGACGATTTATCAGTTATCACTTATGAAGTGATGACTTAATAATAAAATTATTAAAATAATTAAGAAAACATTAAATTATTTCGTATTGCGATTATACTCGTAATATAATTATTGTTTATTATATAATTTATATTGTATGTTTCCTACAGAAAATATTTAAAATGTGTATATATTTATTTCAACTACTTTTATCTTATTAAATTAAACGGTGTTATTGAGTATTCAAATATTTCGAATTGCCAAAATAGATTAAATATTCGTACATATTTAATGTTGAAATATTTGTTAAACAATAATCCGCATAATTATATGGAATAGTGATTGTTTTTTTATTTTTATGATACATATACATAATAATTTATTCATTCGCCAAAATGATAATTTGATAATTATTAATACTTACCTTACCATCTTTAAAAATGGAAGCTTTTAAAATCGATTTATATTACTTTATCATAAGTTTATTTATGATGGTGTAGAAAAAACTGCCTCTAAAAGTAAATAATCATTCTTATAAACTGAAAATAGAAGTGCAAAGGCAAACACAAATAATTTCATGAAAATCGCAATCATAGATTATATCCTTTGGCAACAGAAATATGATTAATACAGATTTCGCTATAGCATCAATCTTATGGAAAATGACATTCGTTTTCCACAGCTCGTCGGCATACCGTCACTGGATTTTGTTCACTGGACGATGAAAATATTAACAAAATATGAATCTAACCGATCCGATTGTTCATAATATTAATAATATAAAACATTTTATTAACACATTCCATATTCGAGGTATTATATTTAGTACAGATTTGGCGAAAAACGCGTGGAAAATCATGATTACAACCAACTGGTCCAAAGTAATTTTCATTATTAAAAATAAAATATATATTTTAAGTCAAAAGCACTCAAAATACCCATCGATTATTGGCAAAGAAAAAAAAAATAATAAATAAATTTAATAAACCACACGTTTGGGATGCAAAATTAATATCGTGTATTATTATTAGTTTTTTTTTTTTTTGCTCACAATAATAAGTCAATATTGTCAATATTATTATAATTGATTTTTGTTCTATATTTTTTATTTATTTTTTTTATTTCTATTACATAATTGTTGTGGAATATTGTATTATAATTTATATATATCAAATTACATTACATTAATAATTAATATGAATATGACATTGAAAACATATTCGTAAGTGATTTTATTAATATTTGTAATGTATGAATTTCTGATCAATTTTTACCGTCATAAAGATCATAAATCGATCACGTCAATACGAAATATAGTAAATACGAGTAGTTAATAGTACACTGGATGTCATAAAGTCATACCTCATACCTACAATTATAAGTTCTGATAAGAAAATAATTGTTTTAAAATCGACATTATATCAACATAGCTTACGACGTAATATAGTTCAATAAATAAGTTTCATATATAAATTATGACCGTAGTTAGACATATTATTATAATAATTGTCCAAATTAAAACGAATTAGTTCAAAAGTTTTAAGGTCGTATAGCTGTTATTACCCGTTAAATTATGATAAGCCATATTCATTAATTTGCTACATGTTATAGAATATAGACCTAAACCTATACATATTTTTATAACAATAATACAGTTCAGGAAGACTATTGTTACTATTATTTTTGATTTTAATAATAATTTCTATTTATATTATTTCATACTACATATAATAATTATAATTAAATACAATTTAAAGGATATTTACATTTTAACATTTCGTTGTAAAAATTATTATTTAAATTTACATAATGTTCATTTTGTTTCATTTTAATTAAAAAATATTAATATTATATTATCAATAAACATTACCTATTACAAATAATAATATATAATTGTTATAAATTATATTATACAGTTAATATAAACACAAATAAATTAGTAACGTCAAAACACACAAGGACATGTAGCTCTTAACCGTAGAAGGAGCAAAATACTGAATTTTAATAATTTAGTTTTCACAAAAAAAAAAAAAAAAATAAAATAAAAAATTATCGTTTACAGTATATTAAAATGAAATATGCAATTGAGTACGATCAACATTTTAATGTACTTAAATGGTGTCATTATTGCATTTTAATCCGTGCACACAGTAGTAGCATGAGAACTGAAATTCTAACTTGACCGATTTATATTTATAAACTTTGTCGTTGTACCTTCCATCTTTACAATTATTTATAGCATCCATAACGTGGTTGAACCCGCGTCTATACTTACACTGGCCTTTGTATACGATCCCACCGCATTCACCTTTGCGGTCAATACCATCATTCCAATTACAGCGGTAACATTCGATATTCCTGTAGGAGTACGGCACGCAAAAGGCAGGCTCCTGACATGATCTGATACATGTCTTGAGTACATCGCTGTCCGGTTGTTGACATTTTATTCCGTAGATGGGCTTTTTACGCATTAAGAAGTACCCGGATGTAGTAAAGATATACGCCGTCATAACAAAGACTGTTAAACTCAGTAAGGACGTCATTTTCGTCGCTGAAAATCAAGAAGTTGCCGCCATCAGAGCCGAGAATTTATATTTTTATATAATAGTCTATAACTATATATTATATTTATATACTATATGTATACTATATAGTTTTTATAGAATGCAAAAACCAAATTTTTGAGATCATAAATTTTGACTACGATAAAAATGTAAATATTCATTTTTTCCCTATATACGCTTGCAGATTCGGTTTTTAGTAACTATACTCGTACATCGCTGTTATCCGGTAATAATATTACGCATGAATTTTACACAAATGCGTATAATGTCTACGAACGAAGGAGGTTATCAGAATATCGTAATAATCGTAACGCGAAATTTCAAACGCAGTGTATTGGTCTAATCGTTTCTATCCTGCAGCAAAAGAAAGACAAAAAGCCCGCACGCTGCGGATCTCATTTTTAGGACTCTTCGGTAGTTACTTATAGGTTCAGGTATTACGCGTACCTACTATACCTACATTATTATAATATAGGCTTAAATAAAAAAACCAATTATATGTAAAATGTAATGCTTATTAAAAATTTGTAAATCTTTCTAGTCCAAATTGAAATGTTACAAAATTATTTTCCATCATAATAGAATATGTATTTGTTCGTACGTAATAATAAAATAATAATTATATTATGTTATGATTTAATTTAATTATTTATTTATTATACATTGATAACTCACGCGAAGTAATGTAGTTTTTTCGAATTGTACGTGTACAATATTGTAACTAATAGATCGACTGAAAGGAAACGAATTTATTTCAATTTGTCGATGCACTCGTCATTCGAACACTGATATAAATAATATCTATTCGTTTTTATGCCGAACCAATCGTAGTGACTATCGCATTGAATAAATTAAATTAATTATAATAAATAATAACTCCGAATTTGACGCTTATTGGCACATGTTTGATGTGAAGATTAGTGATGGGTAATCGTAAACGATTTTTTTTTTTTTTATTGCGATTACTTATGAAACGAAACAAAATGTTCTAATTTTTTTAAATTTTTTTATTTATAATTTTTATAGTTTCCTCAAATCGCACTATGGAGTGTATTGGGGTACAATACAAAAATATTAGACAATATGCCATATGTGATAGAAATACATAGAAAATACGTATAAATGACAATAGTTATGATATAGATCCGAGAGACGAAAAATCTTTATAATCTCTCGCTGACTAGATGCTGCAAAGTTGTAGTCTATATAAGCACACTTCGTTTAATATCGATTTATTTTAATATAGTATTAAAATGTAAACGATTAATCACAAACATTAAAAATTACAATATAACATAATTAATCTTCGTATAGAATATGAATTATGCAATTATAATTTTATTAATTATATAATAGTCTTAAAATTTCAGTTATGAATAACTATACATATATATAATATATATATTATTATTATTATTATTATTATTATTATTATTATTATTATTATTATTATTATTATTATTATTATTTGATAAATATATAATTTATGATTGTGATTGTGAGAGAGATATATTTAAGCGTCTATATTTATTATAATTTATAACGTTTATTTAATTATAGTGAATGACTCAAAAATTATTCTAATATTTCGAATCATAATTGCTATATTAGAATTATATATATAATATATCATATATAAAGATGAACATATATATTTAATGCGGCAATTTTTTTGAAACAATAATCCTCATAATATAATAGTAATTATGAAATGTGATATTGTATTTGATGTTTTAGTTTTATATTATTTGTTCGTACGTATTATCGTTTTTTTTTTTTTTTTTGATGTTATTTTAACTAGATACGTCAAAATGTTGATAAAATTTTAAATTTTAAAATGATAAAAACACAAAAATAAAAAATAATTTTTTTCAAGGAAGTCGGTGGTTGATCGTTCTTGAAATAAATCTACTGTTATAGTAGATCATAATAAAAAATAGTTTTAGTTATTCGTTACTTTTTCTCTTTAGTAATAACTGATAACTATAATAATATAAGAATAATTAGGTAATTCATAACATCAAAAATTGTACAATAATATAAAATAAACTTTACTTTATATTTATTTCTTTTGAAATACATTTTTTTTTTTTAGGATTACCACAATAATAGGATATTATTATTTGGTAGAAAGTTTACCAAAAGTTTCTTTAGGATGTAGAATAAACTGCTCTAATAGATAAATGCATTCTTAAATACTAAAACGAGTACGCGGCAGGCACAAAAGAATTAATTTTGTAAACCCCACGTTTGGGATGAAATTTAATAATATTATAATTTTTCTTTGCTCACAATAATTCATAAATATCATATTACATATTATAATTATTGATTTTTTCTTTATTTTCTACATTTTTAACTATCATTATTTATTTCAATTATTGTATATATTATAAATATCATATATTACATTACATTAATAATTAATACGAATATGACATTGAAAACATAATATTCACACACGTGGTTTTATTAATATTTGTAATACGGATTTCTGATCAGCGTTCATCATAAGATCAGAAAGCGATTATGATAATACTAAATATTATATACTATACTACACTGATGGTCATATGGCCACTACTAAGTTTTGATAAGAAAATAATTATTTTAAAATGGACAATATGATATCAATAGATAAACATAGGTGATATAATTATTACCATATATATACTATATAGTGTAGTTCAACAAGTTATTATAGTTACCTATATTTTCTGTATAAATCATTATACGTTATATATTTATCGGAATAAAAAGTTCCAAAAGTTTAGAAAATCGTGTATTTGTAATTTTAATACCTACTGAGTATTATAATTTATTAACATTAAATTATATAGGTAATCCATAATCGTTAATTCGCTACTTATTATTATTATTATATAGACAGCAACCTACTGATTTTGTAGGACAACAATGCAGGCCAAGAAATAGAACTGTGACGAATTTTTTCTAATTTTATTAATAATTCTTGTGGGTGTATTTTAAAATTTCACCCCGCATTTATATAAAATTGACAATCGAAATACTCGATAGTTACATTTTGGACTCTTGTGAACTTATAGCAGCACAATGTTAGCAGTCAACATTTTGACATTGTTGTAACAAATTTGTTATTAGTTTGTTAGACATTGTTAGACAATTTTTAAAATTTGTTAGTAAATTATCATTTAAAATGTACATCGTAATTCGTTATAAATATTTATGACGCGTATTATAATATATCCGAAACAATAATATTTTATTTATATATTATCTGATATAATCATATATTTTATATAATATATTTTATATAGTGAATATAAAAAAAAAAACAAATATATATAATATATATAGTGATATATTGTGGCGACAAAATACGGGCAATAAATTAGCTCCACCGTAAAACGAGCTATACTGAATTCTAATTTTATTTTCGAAAATAAAAAAACATTCGTTTAAATAAATGAAATGAAAATGAAAAAAATAGACATACGCGTTATAATATTTTATATAATATAGGTACGAACAACATTTTTAAAAGTGTCAAAGTGAAGTTTACTGGCAGTACAATCCTTTATCACAGTGGTAGCACGTGAAGGAGAAAACTATACCATCGGCATTATAAGAATATTCTTCACCTGTGTACGCATGCTTTTTGCAGAAATTAAAGGCGTCCATGACGGTGCTGAACTGTTTCTTAAACCGACACTGGCCGGTATATACAACCCCATCGCAATCACCTTGGACCTCTTGTACCTTATTACACTGAAAACATACGGTATCTTTGTATAAGTACGGTTCGCAAATGTCAGGCTTGTAACAATATCGGTTACAATATTCACGGTCATTGTAGCCCGGATATTTGCACATTATGTTTGTGTTTGCCGTTTTGATTACGTTGGACGCGTACGTGGTGAAGAGATTCGTCGCCATCATAAGGAATAAGACCGTTAAAACAATGACGGAATTCATTTTCGTCGCTAAAAATCAACGAAATCAGGCATAAGAGCCGAGAATTTTTATTATTATACATTAATCATCAATATATATATAAATCGTAGCAAAAATTCAATAAAAGCGCTTATAAATTCTGTTCTTTGTAAGTTTATATAAATATTATAATATTATATACCGTCTACCCGGTAATACGTATGCTCGTAAACGCATAAATGCGTAGCGTCAATACGTCATAGTAACGCGCGGAGTTAACGGAATAATGGTCGTATCACGAAATTTCGAACGTGGTTTCTTTGTATTATTGTATTTGTACATCTATTTTGTCGATCGAAAAAGGAAAATCTCATTTTTAGTTAGATGTTGGTGTATTTCTATACCTATACTATTATAAATTTATAATACAACAGACTTAGAGAAGAAAAAAAAAATTTAAAATAAATGTATATTACATAAAATTTGATAAAATTCTGCAGTACGAATTGAATTATTTTAGTTATACAAAATGAAATTAATAATTTTTTAAAAATTTGACAACTCACGTATTGGTAATGTAGTTATTTTTTTCGAATTGTTCGTGTACTATTTGTGACTTGTACGAGTCGTCCGAATAAAATGTAAATTTCAATTTGTCGTGACAGTTGTCATTACAATACTGATGTAATTATATACTTGCCGTATCGGTATCATTCTAATGCCGAACCAAACGTAGTGATTATCGCGTTGAATAAATTAAATAATTAAATAAATTATAATAAGTACCTAACGACATTAATTTGTAACGCTTAATTGGTTTCGGTATGTATACGATCGAAGTCAGAGTGACCACATACGGTTTTTTTTTTTTTTTTTTTTTTTTTTTTTTTTAACGGATCAAACGAGATAATGACGATTTTATATCAGTTTTTATTCGTTATTTGTATACAGTTTCATAAAACCGTATTTTGGTGCGTGCAATAGGGTAGGTACAACACAAAAATGCAATGATAAGATAAAACGTGTTTAAAACGAACGTAGAGAATTCATAAAAAATAGACATATACCATCGCAAGATGAAGAACTGTCACAATCTCTTGGCTGACCATTTAGACACTCCCCGAGTTCTTCCGACATTGGTTATCATATTTTATAATATTGTATCATCTAACCATATAGAGCTAAAGACTATTATACATTATTTATATTTAATCCATAAAGAGCAACTAATATGCGACAATAAATATTCTCATTAATATTACTTTCGTATTTATTTGTATGCTCCTTATTTTATTTCCTTATATTTTCATAAGGCATAATACGTAATAGTATACAACTTTTTGCGTTTTAGTTCAAAACTAAATGTGGTTAATTTTTGGATACCTCGGATAAATTTTTTGTTCATAAACGTCATTTTTATGACAATACGTAGTTGTCCTTATCGATGTATATACTTATACAAAATAAAATTTGTATTCGTTTTTCGATCTGGGTTTTTATAATAAATTAATAAATAATTTATAATCATTACCTGACAGAACTTCGTTCAGAATCGTTCTTTTTTTCAAATGTAAAATAAATACAACACTTATCCTACGTCGGCTTTTTATTTATAATTTATGAATATAATGTTTTAATACCAAATTATTATTATTATTATTATTATTATTATTATTATTATTATTATTAT
>JAIUCT010000007.1:7896450-8020572 GCA_021307375.1 Tetraneura akinire
ATAAAACTACTTTAAAAATTTCGGGGGGGGGGGGGGTTGAACCCCCCCCCCTGGATACGGGCTTGATAAGTAATAACATTATCGGTCAGATCAGGTTATCCGAAGAGCTTCTCGAAACACGTGTGGCAATACGGTTTCTCGTTTTGTTCTTTGAACGTTCCCTTGTTGAGCTGTTTCAGGCAAAACGCGCACACGAAATGCTCCGGATGAAATTTCTTGAACATGGCGGTTATGCAACGTCCGGCAATCGGCTTGTGGCATCCGGCGCACAGAGACCCACGTTTAGCGTGATAGTGCGTTTCGCAATACGGCTGACCTTCGTGGTCGAAGAACTGGCCACTTACGAACGGCATACGACAGTCCTGCAACGATACATAGACGCCGGTCAATAAACATAACAACCCAAACGGATAATATTCAATAAGTGATAATATTCATTAAGTGATCAGACCAGGAGCGTACGCTAAAATGGAAATTTAAATAGAGGTTTAGAGGGTTTAAAGCGGTTTAGCCCCACAGGACCAGAAAGTCACCGTTAGAAATTACTGGCCATTTTTTTGTTTTTTTTTGGTCAAACATCATCCGTTCCTTTAATTTAAAGGATTTAAGATATCTTAAATCTTTTTTTTATCAAAAATATAATAATATAATAGTGAACGCTCTTGGAATAAACACAGGGTTTGTACTACATCTACATGTGCCACGATAAGAAATAATCTGTCGGCAATACGATCGGACGGCAGACGGGTTAAAATTATTTTCGTTTTATTATTTTCTTACGAAAAATATTCGATCTAAATAGAAATTTCAACGAAAATTCTTTTGATATGGTACAAAAGATGATTGTTTCTTCTGGGCGAGAAATAAAGGAACGATTTTTTTCTTTCGTTTTTTCGTATATAAGATTGTCATTAGTTTTACGAGACAAATTATTTTATATCGAGGCACAAATAGGAATGACATTTTGAATCAAATCAAATCAATAACATTTCATCGTAATAAAATATATTATAATCATTAAACATAATATGGTTTTTATTTAAACATGCGATAAATATAGTATACAATATACGAACTATATTTTGTAATCATTGTACAGACAAAATATAAATTATTATTATATATAATGATAAAACGTGATAAAATCATAATATATAACAACGAAACGTTCTCTATAACACAATATTGCGATATAAACATTGTTGTGCAAAAATCGAAATAAACATATTATTTATAATAATGATGACGTATAGTGTTCAATCCTCCTCATCGACTCCAACACATTTCCCACAAACTGGTTTCCCTTCCATGGCGTAAAATGATTTTCCGGTGACCGGTAGCTTGCAATCCTATAAAGCACATAATTTTTGGCAGGCCAATCGTTAGGACGGTTGTTGAATCAACAACGGTCGAATGTGGTGTGTATAAAAATGTATGATATAAGTAAAAAAAAAAATAATAATAATAATAATATAGGTAGGTACAATGTACAAATACAAGACGTATAGAGATAAGAACGATTTAATTTTATAAATCGAAATTTAACCGATGGACTTTTTCGCCGTCTAGTCGTTATGGTGATTTTGACCCCCGTTTTTGCGGTGACGGAAAAACTATTGTTCAACGCAACGGCGAAAAAGTCGACAACAGCAGTGTGGTCTCGATATAGTTATTAAATTGTAGTTTTGTAAGTCCGTTTGAATTCGTCCTATGTAAAACAAATCTACAAAACTAATGTAACGTTCCTTTTGGCATAAAAAAAAAAACTAAAATAAATTTTATTAATAAATAAATAAAGAATCCATTTTGAACGCAGAATGTTTACTGTAATAACAGTCATTAATCGTGTTGACGTTTTTCGTTTTGTATACGTATACGTCGGAAAATAAACAAAATGACATTGCAAAACAGACGATAATAATACGAAATTCGTTCGGGAAGTGAACGATGTTGACGGCACGCGGCGTTATAGTACCTACCGCCTACGCATGTATTAATAGCCTTAACGGATTGTACAGATCTCACTCTGGTTCGACGCCAGGCGGTTTTTCTAATAAATATAATACGCTTCCACGGAGTAGTTTGGAACACGCGACCTAGAAATTTTGGCTAAAAATAAGCACGCATTCACGAAAATCATCAAAAGAAATTCTTCCAACGTTACAAAAAAATAATCGAATTAAATACAGTTCAAAATAAATTAACAATAATTGATAAGAATTTTTTTTTTTTTTTTTTGCAAATGGGAGATATTATAATATATTTATATACAAGTAGATTAAAATATATTATTAATCGTATAACAACGCTCACCCTGCACACGAAACAGTTGGAATGCCATTGGGTGGACAGTGCCGACACGTAATTCTCCATTATGGGCCGACTGCAACCTCCGCATTTGGGCGCGAACATGTCGAAGTAATCGTCCCGACAATACGGGCGTCCCTCCCGCTCGTGGAATCCGTCTTCGCCGAATTGTTTGCCGCACTGGGCGCAGAAAAAGTGTTCCGTGTGCCACGTTTTCTCCAGGGCCGTCACGCATTTCTGTGTGCATACAATAAATAGTCATATGGAGAGAAAACGAAAACAGTCACATATTTTCGGAATATCGCGTTTCGGCGATATTTTTAACCCACCCCTATCCAACCATCAATCTCAATAAGTATATTATAATATTATGGACGCAAAGAGTATAACGAAATCCTTACGTCCAGTATGGGTCCGTTGCAGTACGCGCATCTTGGCGAGAACAGGTTGTGATAGTCCGGTTCGCAGTACGGCCGGCCATCGCGCTCGAAAAAGTTGCGCGTGCCCAGCTCCTGCGAACAGTGGGTGCACGTGAAATGTTCCGGATGCCACGTCTTGCCCAGGGCCGTGATCACTTGGCCCACGATGGCCTTGTCGCACGCGGTGCAACAGCCTTTCTGCGTCGTGTTCACGCCTTGCCTGTTCATCTCGGCGGTCAAACTCCCGAGCATACAGTCCAATGGTGCCGCCGAATCTACTGTCTCCGTAGCGTTACTTGCTCGCACAGGACTGGACACCTGTTGAATCACAACGATTTTTTACATAACGTTTAGCGTACGAACAATTTACATATTTTTAAATAATGATAAAACGTATATAATATTATTATAAGTATAACGTGTAGTTGCAAAACGTTAACAAGAAGTATGCGTACAATTATACATAATATTATATAAATTACATTATCATCAATGTATAAATGTATATAATAATAATAATAATAATATATTCACCACGTTTATTGCAAATAATAATTATTATGTGTTGATATTTATAATTATTATGCGAGATGGTCACTGACGGAAATGTTTAGATTGTGAATCGTACGCCGGCCCGCCGTCCGTATATAATACACCAATGTTTCGCTAATAGTTGCCAAACTCCGCCCGAATTTGAGAAGGGACAAAACGAAAAATCTCATTAAAAAGTTATTTCTGGGTACTGCCAATAATGGGTAAAACAACAAAAAGCGGTCTTCTGGTCTGCACAAGGCACTACAGTTCCCTTTCTACCGATGAAAACAAAATCATCACGAAACCACCGGCACTGACAGTGCGATGACTAACCGCCGCAGGTCGACAGCGCTCGGCTTTAGCACGCCGCGTTTCATACAATAATATTATTATCTCGTAAATCGGTACGGTACCCTTTGTACGATAATTAATAATGCCATGACGTTTTATCACTACAATGTACACAATATATCATCTTTCGGAATTGAGTTATAGTAAAATTTACAATATTCTAAATAAAATATACGCGCGTTTCTCGTTTTTAATATATATTATACGATTCAAAATATATATACTCGTATTTTATTTGATAGTTTTTACAAAGTTGGTTACATTATTATTATTATTATTATTATTATTATTATTATTATTATTATGTGACGACTTGTTTGTTTAACTTTAATACCTCGGGCCGATTCAGGCATAAACACGAACCTACGATATTACATATGCGTCTTATAAATTTATCAGAACATATTATGCAAAAATCATAATGAAGTCCTTCTGATATTGATTAAAAAGCAATTTAAAATCATTTTCATTCCGGTTTTTGTATATATACCCTCAGAAATATATCGTAATAACTAAATTATAATTAAAAACTATCAAGGTTTAAAATTTAAATTTTTCCATGATTTTAAATAATAATATTCAGTTTTACATAACACACTATAATAGCGTAACACGTGTCCAGTGTCCACGTTTAAACGTATTTGGAATATAATATTTTGACAATTATTAATAACGTTCACTATTCACTTGTATTACAAATTAATAGAAAATTAAATGAAAAAATAGTTGATAGGAATAAATAGAATAAATGTATCATGATTCCATAATGGCATAAAGAATAATATTTCTTTTTATAATAAATAAAAATTAAATTTCGAAAATACGAGTTTTTGGCACGAAATCGTGTTATGATTATATTTTACAACAAAATCCATTACTGACTATTAATTAAAAATTAATTCGTATGTATTTATAGAATGGCATAAAATCTATTTTTCAATTTTCTAAACACAAAATATAAAAATCTGACTTCGCAATAAATAAATGGCTAAAATCATTACGATATGACATTGTATATTATTAATTTTAGTATTTTGGACGTCACTATATCCGTGAATTGCCATCATCATCAATCATATCAATTTTGCATGACCTTAGTAACTCCCTTAAATGGAACTGTTTTTTTTTATATTATTATTTAAAGTTGCAATGTACCTATATAAATTTAATATTTTCAATTTTTCATGATACAAATCAAACGATGATTAATATATACATTTTTTACTATTTCTATCGTTTTTTATTTTGTTCGCAAACATCAAAATTAAAGTAAATAATATTTTAAGAAATTGGATAAATATAATATTCAAATAACACATATTACAAATTGGTGTTCATGATATTAGTAAAATGTATGTTTGAAAGTTATAGAAACATAATAATACTATTATTGTAATAATTTATCGTTAAAATATTCCGTATAAAAGTGTTCTCATATACCTACACGTATTTCTAGTATTAGTAGGTATATTAATGACACAGTATTTGAAATATAGAAAGTAATATCAAATAGTTTAGACATATTATGTTGGTTGTTTTCTATTTTAGCAATAATATTACTTTAAAAATGTAGTTATATCCTTTCATATAATAAAATACTTATTGTTAAAAATGTTTATAATGATCGATTGATTTATTAAAATTATACATTTACCTGTATAACCAACTTTGTTATTAATTAATTGATTTGTACGATAAAATGGTAAATTTATAATTTAGTTGAATATTATATTAAATACAATTATTGTACAACGTACAAGAGTACGTGATTTCGAGTAGGTATGTATTTGATAGACGAAAAACGAAGTATCCTTTCACAATGAAATTAAGAAAACTAATTTTCAATCAATGAATAAACGACCCACGACCATATTTAAAAAGCAAAGGAATGGATACAGGTGTAAAGAAGATATATACGAGTATATACCATAAATATATATATATATATACCATAAAACACCTAAATTAGTCATTAAAATACCCAAAATCTGACAGTACTTCACTCAGAATCAAATTTTAATATTCAAATTTTTAACCAAAATTCAACTCTCTTATTACACCTGTACCTTTTCCACACCTGTATCCATTCCACACCTATATCCCTCTTGACTTTTATATTTTAAACACTTCTTAAAAAGAAAAAAATCGTAAATGTAATATTCACAATTAATTGGAACTAAGGTGGGTATTTAAATGTATTTGAACTTCAATAAAATTTTCAAAATTCTTTGTCAATTTTATTTAACATTATATGTTAAATATTGAAATACCTACGTGTATAATAAGAAAAATCCAGATAAATACTTTAAATATTGATTTTACTCAAATTTAAACTTCAAACACTATATAAAAAAAAAAAAATTGATACTTAAGATTTTTCTAATATTTGGGAAATACGTTAACTAATATGTAAGTATACTACAATAACGTTTTCAAAATTTTTTGTCTTTTTTATTAATCATTATTGTAAAAGTATTGAGAAATAATAAGAATACTTATATGAATTCTTAGATTTTTGATTACACTAAAAATTTCAACTTTAAACAACTATATAAAAAAAAATTGAGAATTATGATTTTTCTAATAATTTGGTTTCATCTAATGTTAAGTAATATGTTAGTATATGTAATTCAGTAAAATTTTCAGACCTCAAAACAAAAAATTGCCAATTTTATCATTATATAGATAAAAACGAGTTATAGGTAATATTCAAAGTTCTATATTTTGTAGAAAAATTAACGTAATGGTGCCAAAATACTATAACATTTATATAATACCTATATAAACAAACAAAAAAATTTTCAAGTCTCTAAGTTAAAAATTTCCTGAGTTATCGTGAAATATTGAAATCGTATTCGTCGAAATTTCAGATTTCATGAAAATTGTACTTATTATGTCATTTTTTGTTAGTTTTTTCTGTCGAATATGGTCAATTTTGAGAAATTCGAAAAATGGCCCAATATCCGATCAGATCATTATTTCTGGTCGAAAATGTGTCTTCAGACACGCTTTGTAAAATCAATAGATTTTTTCGCTACCTATGCTCAAAAACTAAAATTAGAAATAAATTGATTGATAGTACAAATTATCAAGTATATATATATATATATTATATTATATATTAGACTGTTAGCTAATTTTTTTTAATGCTATATCTATTTTTAATTTTAGATTTTACTATTTTAATATTATGTCTTAATAATATTAGTAAGAAACCACTTAATCAAAGACGACTACACTAGTACACTACCGCCGTATCAGACAGGGACGTGTTGTATGATCAGACAAGTGGTTACACTTAGCCAGACATACAATCAGACAAGTATCAAACATAATAACAATTTTCTGTCGATTTTTGATGAAAAATCAAACTTGTTTGTCTGAATGTCTTAACCCGAGTTTGGATTGTCTGAACGGTTTAATGTAACCACTGTTTTACAGTTACAGATATATAAATATATCTATAGATATACATATAGTTATTTAAAATATAATTTTCTTTATGTAAAATTACATACCTATGTAATCTAATGAAAAACTAATTATAAATTAAGCTTGGAAAGATTTAAATCTTTAAAGTCCGTAAAAGACGGTAATAGGTGGTAAAACGGTGGTGGGAAGGTGCACACTAAAAAAAGTTTTACATACTAAAAGTAGCATACAGAAATAAAATATATAATAGCGTATGGTAATGTGAAATAGGATATATCAATGTTTTAGCTAAACTGTAAAATAATTTATAGTATATAATATTTTATTAACATATATTATGACCTAAATCCACAAAATTTTATATATAAAAATAATTTTGTTTTATGTTTTGTGTACCTTATGTCTGAAGATGAAACATATTCAAGGTAAAGTAATTACTTATATAATAATATTTTGGCAAAAATCATGTAAAATTAGTTATAACAGATAATTTACTAACTTAATGTTTAGTTTAAATATCTATGTTATGCCAAATAATAAAATCCTACATTAGGTTTGTAGTCTGATAAACATTGCTCTATGTTCTATAATATTTAGAAAAGAAATAAAAACAAGTTTTCAGTAATCATACATGATATATTTGTGCATTTATGGGTTTTAAAACATTTCTAATATAGATAATAAATAAATAAGCATATATTTTGCTATAAAAAATAATACTCATAGTAGAAATGTAAAATTTAATTTTTTTGAAACATCAACATGTCATATATTATAACATTATGAGTTAATCACATTTTATTTAAAATAAGAAGACAGTGACAACAACGAAGAAGAATGAAACTGATTAAGGGACTATGTAAGTATATTTCAGTAAAATTTTCAGACCTAATGCCTAAAATTGCCAATTTTATCAAACATTATATACATAAAAACGAGAATTTTACGAAATATTCAAAGTCCTATATATTTTGTAGAAAAATTAACACAACGGTTCAAAATTTTACCACATTTATAGTACCTATGTGAACATCCAATCAAATTTTCAAGTCTCTAACTTTAAAATTGCACGAGTTATCGTGAAATATTGAGATCGAATTCATCGAAATAATTTTTCATGTAAAATGCCGTATTTTCGTCATTTTTTTTTCACATAGGGCCAATCTTGAGAAATTCGAAAAATGACCTAAATAAAGTACCAACTACACCACTTTCCAAATGGCCACTGGTAACATATGCTATTCGTGAAAATCGGAGCATTATTTCGGGTAATAAGTGTTTTAAGACATAAAAAAAAAAAAAAACAAAAACAAAAAAAAATCACACATCATTTTAATACCAATACATTCTTCACTTTGCTCAGAATCTAAAATAGTGAAACTAACCATCATGATTTTTTTTCTTTTTTTAACGATAAAATAAAATTCAAGATATTTAGAGTGAACTTCGAATAACATTATTTTTTTTAATAATCATAATTCTAATATAAATTAGAAATTAAATTGTGATTACGACTAATACTTATATTATTATTATATTACTCATATAATTTATATTATTATGTATAATATGTTAAATGCAAAATATATAAGCTATACAGTATATAATAAAACACAATGATAATTTTACATAAATTCTTACCTTAAAATCTGATAGGGAAGCCATTAAATCATCTAGTTCACGAGTAGCTGAAGAAGCCGTTGGACAGACAGTACGAGTAGATGTTGTAGTAGTTTCTTCCATCATTAATTTTGAAACCACTTGTCCATTATTACTAAAGTAATTAAATATGTTTAACAAAAAATGATATTAGATAAACATTTGTCTGAAACTGTAAATATGCATTTTAAATAATTATAAATAAAAATTGAATATACACAAATTAAATTGTGTATATTAAATTGTTCTATATTCATAAAAAAATATTATATCTTAAATTATAAACTAAATAAAAAAAAATATAAAATAAAATTTTTCGTATTATAATTATATATTATTTGTATTAATTAAAATATGATTACATATATATGATTAAAAATAATAATTAACTATATGTTTAATAATTATTAAATCAAAGTAATATTTTTTATTATTATCTATAATATTTATATTAAGTCTAGTTTAGTTATAAATCTATAAATTATCATGATTAAATTAATTTAAAATAAAATAAAGACGAAATTCATTAAATTGACATAATTTATTATAAGCACTATGATAAATTAAAAAATAAAAATCCACAAGTTTAAAATAAAACTTTACACTTTATGAAATTATCAATATATAATTATGTACTTACCTTCTTGATGAAAGTGATGTATCCAACTCATCTAAAAGAGAATCTACTGATGGACGAGTCGGAATATTATTTGATTTTTTTGAAAATGCATCACCATTAACCACTATACAAAATTAAATAACTAACTATTAATCATATTATATTGTTATACAAATTATAAATTTTTAAATTAATTAAGTATATAACTTTAATGGTTTAGTTAAGTATTTTTAGTTAGTAAGTTAGTTATGTGTTAGTTAGGTAATATTAAATGATACACTACATATTATAACTAAAAAAAAAAAAATCAAATTTTAGAATAATATTCATCAAATTGTTAGTAAGTAATATAAATTATGAATTTTATTTAAACTTATTAATTTTATAAATAAAATAATGCAAAGTAAAATAATTTTATATTATAACAAACTCCTTAGGGATTATATTATTTAATATTTGTATGCTTGTTTACTCAAAAGAAAATATTCTTAAAAAATTAATTATTTTATTAATAATTTTAACATTAGACTTACATCTTTTATCTGCATAGCGTGAACTGCTAAGATCTTGAAGTAATGTATCGAGTTCTGAAAGATTATTATTTAACGATGATGTCATTTTTGAAGATTTAAATTCATTTTTGGGCTGTGTTGGCTAAAATTACATTATAAACATTATAATTCTAAATAAATATATATTTTTTTTAATATACAATATTAATAATAATCAATTACCTATTTAGTAACTACTCAAAATATAACACTATCTTAAACAGAACAATATTACATACACATTACTGTGAAATTCCTAACCTGAAGGGTGTCCCTTCCCATTAAGAAAAACTTAAATAATTTTTAGAGGAAGCCTACAATTTAATAAAATTAATTACAATATTACAAATATAAGACAATATTGTTTTATTTTATTATTAAAAAATTAGAAGCATAAAATGTACATGAAATTTTTATCAATCTATATCTGAGCAATGCGATTTTCAAAATATTGCAAATGTTATCTTAAATTAATTAATATGTTTGTATAACATTTTCAAAACTTTAAACTCGATAAGAATAAATTATAATTAATAATTTTATAAAATATTATCCTCGTATAGGTAAATAAAAATTTGTAAAAATTGTAGTTTTAAATTTAAAGTTTAGATTAAAAATAATTATAATACAGCTCTAAATTTTGATCATATATCATGTGAAATATCTAAGTGAACATTCAAATAAATTTGAATTGAATTGAAGTTACTTCAATGTCTGAAAACATTTGAGGCAACATGGTCCGATTATTACGAATAGGGTATGTTTGCGGTTTTTTAATTTCTCAATAATTTTATTTTAATGTATTTGATGTTAAACTACTAAAAATCACGGAAAACGGTAAAATTTGTGCTATTTGTGAATTATTTTTTAAGAGTTAAGTAATAACAAATAAAAATTGTGTTTTAAAATACGGTAAATTGAAAATTTTTTGCTTGTGTGTTTTATTTCATATCCTTCTATATACATGTAAAATATTTTAAAAATAAATATGTAATTTTCTTTATACGAGTATGTCATCAAAATTTGTTACTTTATAACAATGTGTCGTTTTAGCAATTTTAAAAGTATAAAAACATTTTTTTTTTTTTTTTGCTGAAATAATACTCTAATTACCACAAATGGGATATGTTTTCAATAAATCTTAATGATACTTAGGACATTTTTTAAATTTCCCAATTGTTTAATTTTGGTTAAAGAAATATACAGAAAAATAACGGAAAACGTCAAAATTAACAAAAATTAATTTTAATGATTATAAACATGTATATTTTAAATAATTAATGATTTGTTTATTTTTATGATAACTAATGAAATATTAGTCACAGAGACATTAAAATATAATTGAGTATTCACATAAATATTTTACATGCGTCATGCGTGTTGTAATTTTGGTACTATTCCTTGATTTTTAAATATAAATAAGGTTATATTTTATTAAATACCTATATCAAAATTTTAACCACTAATAATTTATCTTTAACTGCAGTATTGCACCTTACTAAGAATCATGATTTCAAATGTAATGATTTATCATGACCATTATTCTTTTTACGGCTATATCTTGTCGTTTTCCCATTATTTTAGATTTTGAACGAAGCGAAAAATGAATTGATTTTTTTAAAGTTGATATTTTTAGTGTAATCGAAAATCTAAAAATCCATATACCTAAGTATTCTTATTATTTCTCAATACTTTTACAATAATGATTAATAAAAAATACTAAAATAGACATAAAATTTTAATTAAAACCTTACATATTAGGTAGGTACTTAACTCAGTTCATAATTGTGAATATTACATTTGCGATTTTTTTTTTTTTTTTTTTTTTTGTAACTGTTTAAACTTAAAAGAATAAAAAGAAGATAGTGCTGAATTTTGATTAAAATTTGAATGCAATAATAAACCATTACATTCTAAAAACGATTTTGAGTGAAGTGCTGTCAGATGTGGATATTTAGGTGACTCATTTAATGGTTTTATGGGCTTACGAGTATTTCATTGCTCATGCAAATGTTTATAAAAAATTCAACACTATCCTCTTTACAGTGTTTACACCTGTATCCATCCACATCCGTATCAGCTGTTCTTTTTTAATTGTTAGTTGAATTTTTCTATCATTTAAGAAAACCATTAAGAAATTCAAATAGTGGCCTAAATGAAATACTAATTATACTCTATCCAGGACGAGAATACACCGGATATGCGTATATGTAGAATAACAATCAAACAGTCACTAATTCGATAGATCGATAATCAGTCCTATCATATTTTTTCGATTTCACTAAAACTTTCATTATGAAACCGTTAATAAATAAAATTGAGATTATCAATTTACGAAATATTTTAAAATTGGATTACACGATATATGCTTATATTTCTATTAAATTTTCAAATATCTAAAATTATCAATTATATAAGTCATTATTAAACAAATTATTATTTTTGAAAAATTTTATTACATTCTTATATAAAAAATTGATGTAAATATTAAAATAAAATTTTCAAGTCTTTATGACTTCAATATTTTTAGTACCTAATCATAAAACAAGTAAAATCAGGATGGTCAAAATTATAGTTTCCGTGTCAAAATCATTTTTTCTTTTATCCTTTAGGAAAATTATTGAGGAATTCAAAAAATGGCTTGAATAAAGTATATCAATAAGTATATTAAGCAATTTTCTACCGAAAGCACATCCTATTCATTGTAATCAGACCACGTTTTATACATTTACTGTACTAAAAATTGATTTCAGACATAAATATATATAATATAAATGTAAAACGAATGCATTATTCGTTTCACTCAGAAATCAGAAATTAAATTTAAATTTTAAATTTTGCAGTATATAGTTTGATTGAAAAAAAGTAAAATAACGGCGTGTTCAGAACATCATGTTACACAAATAATGGATATAACTTTAAAAACGCACGTAATTTTCATTTCCCTCAATTCGAGATAAATAATTTAACCATACTTTGTATATAATATAACCTGTGTACACAAATAATTACCTATGTAGGAAGTAGAACTATAAATTTGTCGGAATGCATAACACCCACCGCATTCACGTAACCCATTCACGAGTTCTAAATGAAGTATGCTAATTTATCGAAAACAAAAAAAATTAATATATCTACCGATAATTCTTGTCGAACTGTGGGGTTTGAAGTTGACCGTTCGATCTTGTGCGACCGAACTGTAGCATAATCCGGCGGTTGAACCGGATTTTGCGGAACCGGAGAACCGGCAGAAGTCAATCGAGTCCGAACGCCGCCGTTGATGCTTCCGTATCCTCCGTTGACACCGCCGCCGTTTAATTTGTTGGTCTGTTGTATGGTACTTTGAAGATCCGCGAGTAACGCGTCTGTTTTTTAAATTAAATAATATTATTAATACTTATAATAATAATACTAAAATAATTTTAATTGTAAAAAAAATGATTGGATTGTGACTAAAATCAAATACATAATAACGGTGAATTTTAAAGCGGATAAACCACGTTTGGGTTTGCGTAGGATTCGAAAGAAACTAGTTTTGTCCTCCGCACATTTTCGCATTTCCATTATATAATGTGACTTGATTTGATAAAAATGATAAATAATTAATGACCGGATGAGAATGTCCAGCATATATTATTTAGGTGTGTTTATGTTTAATGAGTTTTATTTTATTTTTTAATTCTAACGAATTTTGCATTACTCATTTGCATTATTTAACGTTAAATAACAAAAAACAAAATATGGGCGTGAATGAAGTGCGTTAAATTAGACCATAATTAAAACCTCAATGGCTGTTATACTCGTAGGTATTGTACTTAAATACTAATTAATTTGTATAATAAAAGCAATATTATAACCATAAGTCCATAACAATTTTTTTTTTTTTAATTTAATACAGAATTACAGAACAATATTATTATGTTTATATGCCCAACACTTCATAAATTATATTATATATTACATTTACTCGTTTTAATATTGATTACGAAGACGAACGGTTTACTTTCGCCAATACAAAAATGTCGAAAAACGTTAGATATATCAAAACACAACATATATTTTTAAATACTTAAGTACAAAAACGTAATTGGCACCAATATTGTTTAGAAAATAAAAACAATAAATATTTAATATTTTTAAAGGTCAAAACAGTGTTAAAACCGTAATATTCGTATAAATACACTAAAATAAACAAACAGATGAAAATTCCTTTATTATGCTATTCTAAAATCCACTGTAAAAAAAAGAATCCTATTAATGTATTCAATTTATCATTTAACAATACCTATTAAAATTGAAATTATACGTGTAACTTCTGTAAAACACTAAGTAAAAACAGAATTTGCAAAAGTGCAGATACACAAAGAAAAAAATTAAATATACGACACTTTAATATCAGATTACGTATTATGAATCAAAACTATATGATTAACGATTATAATTTATAATATATATAATAATATAGCATGAGTGGCCAGCAAGAAGTGACTTGCGAGCCATATTAGAAAATTTCAACCTATGTTAAAACCAAAAAAAATTGTTTCTGAATTTATATTTATCAATTGGGGGATTTTAACTTTACACATATGTGGACCTATCATTCGATCATTATTATAGATTAAAATATCAATAGGTAGTAATAAAATGTACCTATAACGATGAGATAAATAATATTATTAATCATCACATTACGTTTTATTTGAAATTATTTTGTGTAAAACTATGAAATATGATAAATCTTGAGTATTGAATAGATGGTTCTGTAGATCTTAAAATTATTCAAACCAGCCTTTGGATTTAAAAAAATATTTTTAGTAAATGTTATTGAAAACGGATGTCCAATTATAAAAAAATCCTATTGTAATAAATACAGCACCTATAAATATAAAACGTTTAGAAGTTTATAGAATTATTAGAAGATGAAGGACTAAAACAGTTTAGAGCAGTTGTTATTTTTTATTGAAATTTTGGAAACACGTGCCTACTATAAAATAACCAAATAAATTTTCGAAACAACATATTTATGTGAATCATTATATTCGACAATGAAAATTATTAAACCAAAATATCGTTCAATTTTAACAGTGATCTAACATTCTAATGGAATTGATAATTACTACTCTTACGCGTATCATCCAAACTTCAAAAGCCTTATAAAAAAAAATACAAACTCATAAATTTACTCATTACATTTAACTAAATACTTAATAAAAAAAAATTACTTAAAAATTATAATTGTATTATTTGTATATGATTATTATTATCATTTATACTCTATTTATTTAACAAGTACAATTTTTTTTTAAATTAGTATAAAATTTTTGAGTCTTAAAGAATTATAGAAATAAGGTGCGAACCTCATGAGCCTATGATGTAAGCCACATGTTGACCACCCCTGATATACAATATGTATCGTACAAAAACTAAAATGTAGAATAATAATTTTTTTTCGATCTATAAAAAAAAAATATATTATTTATTTATTTTAATATTAATTTGTAATTTTATAACGTATACAATACTACAAGACTTACATTACATTATGCATAATATTAATATATAAAATATTATATCATTATTATAATTTTAAATATTCTGCAATAATGTAACAGAATAAATATTCAAATCAGTAAATAATTAATAAATTCAATATGACTCCAACACGATAAGTACGGTATGCATGAGGATTATTATATAAAAATTTGAAATAAAAACTTATAATAGATATTTATAATTTATAATATAGATAGATACTCTCAATATTAAGAGGACATTTTTGTATTTAATTTTTTTTTTAATGTAGAAAGTAGTACATAAAATTATCAGCACTATATTAAAACATATTACAATTAATACATATTAAAATGCAAAACATTTGATAATAATTCTATTTATTAGGTACAGAGAGAAAAACAGAGAAATACAATATTCTATTTTTAAATATGCATACTTAAATTTATTTTCTATAATATCTAATTTAGTATTATAAAAAACATATAAAAAAAGGAATTGTTTTATTTTAATTTTTTTTATATTAAATAATATACAGAGTGTTTCAATTAAATAATATTATTAAATGTTTCAGTCGGATGACCTTAGAAAGAAATGAGCATTTTTTTATGATGTTGGAGTATACCTACCAACATACATTTTGCGTTACTTAATAAAATGTTTGCTCTTTTAATATGCCTATATGCAATAAAACATAAATTTTTTTAAGCAACTTTGAATTTACACTTTTTCTATCTCAAAAATTGACTTACATACTGCTACGTTGATTTTAAATAAAATGTCATTTGTAATATTTGAGTTAATTGCTATAAATTAACTAATTATTGAAGTAGATTAAAGATTATTTTTTATCAAAATTACTTGAAAAAATACTACCATTCACATAGTGTGCCAAAAATAGGTGTTTATTAACAAAGATGTATGTATTTTTACGCATGCGTACACCAAAATAATTAAAATTTTAAAAATTAGCGCAAAATGTATACAGGTACAACCTGATATAATATTATATAAAAATTCGCATCTCAATATAAAGTTATCCGGCTGTAATATTGTATGTTAATAAATTAATAATAATAATTGTTACATTGAAAGAATAATTTTTATTTATAATTATATTTAAAATAAATGTTAGTTGGTCAATTTTTGAAATAGAAAAAAAAAATTTAAATATCAAAGTTGCTAAAAAAAATATCCTTATTCGAATCGAATTCAAAGACATTCTTCGCTTCGCTCGAATCTAAAAGTAGCTACAGTTGTCATTTAAAAAAATGTAAATAACAAACAATTTGTATCTTGATCTAAAATCATCCGGATAAAAAATTTAGTATTACTATTTAAGTGAAACACTATGTATATATTATACATACGTGTATACAGTATACATATAATAAAATATAATACAAAATTAACATTTGGCGTTTGAAATCTTATATATACACGTTAAAATACGTTTGTATAACTTTTTTACAAAAACAAGTTGTTAATTTAATTACAGTCTAAATATATAAATTATTGTTAAATATATACGAGTATAATATACAATATACGTTATAGTTACACATACGGTTTCACTAGACTCTGAGCATATAGGATAGGCCATCATTTTTTACGATTATTAGCTATAATTTCGCTGATCGTGCCAAAACTTAACGAGAAAAAAGTTCATTAAAGTATTTTCATTAAAAAATACATATATAATATAACATTGCAATCTACGAAATTATATGAATTGACTGTCTACGAATAGGATTATGTATAATATATTGTTCAAAATATTATAAATTATAAGATAATTTATTACTTCTTAAGAGGTTATTGTGGCCTGTGGGCACAGTGTATATCTATTACTCAGCATGAGAAATGCAATAAATCTTGAGAATACGAACTAATTATAAATTTAAATATATTATATTTATAATTATTATATTACATTGATCATCAATTAAAACGTAATTTTCTGTAACAAATTACCTATATAAGAAGACATGTCGTGTTTGGACGGAACAACTCGGCTGGCCGTTTTCACACCCATAATTTGTGTTATTGAAACTCGAATAATACGTATATATACAGCATTTACGTTGAATAATACACATTCAATGTCACAAGTTTACGAAACCGCATATGAGAGCTTACAAAACATAATATTATATACTATTATAATAGAAGCTGTACGAGACCGTGTTAAAAACAAAAATTTATATGTTTATGCCATGGAAAAAAAATCAACGTGAGCGAAGTGTGGGTTTTTTCTACGCACTATCGACCGCGAAATTGTTAGATACGAATATAATGCCCACGTTGTTACTGACGTATTCAAAGAGCTGCACGCAGAAAACTGGTAAAATTTATATCGCGACAAATAAGACCTAGTAGATTTATATATTATTTTTTTAAAATAGAAATTGAACCGAACACCTTTCTGGATGTATATAGTTGATATGTAGGCGTTTAAAGTTATACTATAGGTCTTAAAATATAATACACACATAAATAAATAATAATATATAGGCAAATGTTATTTTTCGGAACTTTTTTTTTTACGTATTATATTTGGAACAAACCCAAAGTCCTAGTAAATCTTTTAAAAAAAATTGTTTTCGAATAGATAGGTGAAATTGTATTTTTAATATCGGCGAAGATTTCTATAAATATTACCTATCACATTTACAAATTTTGAATGTACCTATACATTGTATTATAATTATATAGTTGGCAAGCAAATTTTGTTTCATGGTCATTAATTAAATTATATATAAGTGCATAGGTATATGTATAATAATTGACTAAAATCAATCACTATATGTTGTAACATTATTACTTTATTATATTATACAAATGACGTATTTTAACAATAGGTTAGGGTACCTACTAAAAGATCAATAAAAATCAATAAAAATAATATATAATTAAAAGGTAGGTACAACTTTATTTCATTCATAAATTTCGTTAAAAAATCAATAAATATAGGAACATAAAAAAAAAAAATACTTCAGCTATTACAATATTATATTTATATTGATATATCAATTGTAACTCGTAAATTTCATGTAATTTTTGGCGACTTTACAAGCAATAAGTAAATTTATAATGTTAATATGAATATGATAGTGTAGGTGTGTTGTTTAACATATTTTTAGTCGTGTTCTACAAATCTTTTAATTATACTATTTCCTTGCAGATTTTATTACATCGTACGGATAAATTATAAAACATATCAAGTGTTAAAAAAATTAATTCTCTAAAATTTAGTTTGTAAGATTTAAAATTTAATTTAAATTTGGTTAATATCCCAGTTAATATTATTGGACTACATTCTCGTGATTAAAATCGCACGTCTAAATACAAGTCAAATATTAACAAAATAAATTTTATTAATGTAATAATATTTACATTATATTCGTATAATAAATGTATAATATTATATCGCATTTGTGCATAAACTTAAAAAAAATTTTCAATAGATATGTAAAAACTAAAATTATATTACAGTTTCCTAAATTATATAATATATATATATATATATATATATATATATATATATTAAATACCTACTACGTAAATTATCAATTATTACGTCTACCTATATATTAAAACATTATAATTACTCGAGAAATATTAATCAGATTTTGAAAACCAACACAAATAAATTTCTATAAAATCATATTCTTTAAAAATTTAAAATATATTATTTTACTATTTGAAGATATTGGATTACCATTTACCAGAAATATTTAAACGTTTTTTTCACATCATAAATGTGAAAAAGATAAATATCTTATATAATAATTATAATTGTTAAATAACAAAACAAAAAACTTAAAAATATATATTACGCATAAAATAAAATATGATCAATTTACAAACCGTTCATTTTCATTATTAAAACACAGATTTATATAAAAAAAACTTTCACGATTTAAACAAAACTATCAATGAACTAACCAAATGGCGTTTATAACACTGACTGGTTGTTAAAAATTAAGATATCCTGACCAAATCGAGATCAACCTACACATATATTGTAATTTTTTACAATGATAACTAGTAATATTATTTAAAAAGGAGGAGTCTGTGGGTGTCATGGTATTTCGCTAAAGGTGTTGCATTTTTTCAGATACATAAACTAAGATAATAATATTGATATGAAAAATTTTTTCATCGAGACAAATTACAAACATATTATGAATATACAGAAATATACAGAATGTACAGAAACGATTTTTAAAAATATATTCACAGTTAAATTAAATTTTATTTCTACATGATAATAACATTATATATAGATTTATAATTTCTTTTTAAATGGTTTTCTTTGCCTATGAATTTTATATAACATATACCTATACATCAGATTTATCAATTTTTATATCCAAAAATCAAATACATTATTTTCTATAACTTTAATATCATAAAGTTTACACTAACTTGGGAATATTGCGATAATTCCATTAGCTTATTAGAAAATACCGTAGATAAAAAATTATAAATAGATAACAAATTATAAATGGATAATATTGAAATAAATTTATAACAGCTGTAAAAAAAAAAAATACATCTATGACTATAAACATCATTCATTAATTTTTGGTGTTTTAATACCACTAAAATTTAACTATACAAATTGTAGTAGATACCTATAATTAAAATATATTGTAACTGCCAAGAATAATAAACGTAAGGGACAATAACCTCCAGTTTCTCCAGGTTCAATATTTATCCTAAAAATAGTAATTGTGCAGACATAATATAATTAAAATTAATTTTTATTTTCGTAACAAATTGAAATTTAACTTATAAGGTATATTAATAATATAAGTTCTTCTGGAATATGGACTATTTGACATTTTAAGTACCTAATATTATAAAATTAACAAATCGTATACTGTTATTAGTTTATTACAATTATTGTATAATAAAATAAAAATGGCGTTCAACAATTTTATATCAAAATTTTATTTTATTTTTGAATCAATAAAAAGTTTTCAATGACTCCATTGTAATAATTTACATATTTATTACTATTGAATTAGACTTTTTATAGGTATAATTAAATATTATATTAGTCTTTAAACCTATTTTTTCAAAATTAATCACTAAAAAATATGTTGTCAATTTTTATTTGTATATATGTATTATATACGTTTGTCTAATTATTATGTTTATTCATTATTATTTTTATATACATTCACATAATAGAAAATTATTAATTCGATAAAACATTATAATATTAAATATTATACACATATTTTACGAAATTAATATCTATACAAAAATAACCTTCAAATGAATAATATATTTGTCATACAAAGGTTATAAATTATAACCTTTAATATAATAAATAATAATAAAAATGATTTACCTGTCATCATTTGTAAAAATTATAATGGATATATATTAATTATTAGTCATTTACAATTATTTTAGTATCAATGTATTATTTACAATTTACTTATATTTCACTAGTTTCGATGGTATTGTACATATTATTTTGTAAATATTTTTCAAATGATTACGTATAATTCAGACTGAGACGCTCAAACGTACTTTCTATTATATGCATTCAATTATTTTAATAGGTGCCTTATTTGGAGACTACTTTATATGGGTTTGGCCTACTTTAATGTGCTTCACAAATGTCACACCATATGAATTAAATTCCTGTTAATTATTAAATCAACATTTTATAAATTATAAATGAAACTGTAGATAGGTAATACAAATTATTTAAATTCTAACGAAAACAAATAAGATTTCTTAATATTAAGTAAGTGACATCATATGAAAATTAATATATAATTAAATACCTACTTCTTTCTTTTTAATTATAAATTTCATTATACCTATAAAATTATTAAAATTGTAATAATTTATTTATTTTGATGAAATGTGCATTTTATTGTAAAATATGTATAGTGTATGTATATCAAATTACACGAAATAAAATATATAAAATAATATTTATAAATCGTCATATAGGTGAGTTATGATATAATAATATTCATAGATATTAAATAAAGAGACATCAAATTAAAAAAAAAAAAAAAAAAATACGCAGTAATTTGGCATAACTATCGAAATCATACTCCACACGACGATAAAGAAATATAGACTTTGGCATAATTATATTATGTACCTATATGCATTTTGTACCTATATATTATATAATATATTAGGTATATATATATATATATATTATGTACCTATACCTACAAATTATATTTTATAGATTAAATTTATAAAAATCGAGATCATGAGATTTGACTATGAAAAAATACTAAATGAATTTAACGTTTTTTAAAAACTTGTTAAAAAATTAAATCATTAACTATATTATGCAAATAAACTGACTCACATCCCGGTTTCGAACCGTTTTTTCTCGTGCATCTGTACGGTTGATATGTGCCGTGATACTGTTGGGGCTGTAGTTTGCCATATACATTTTTATCCATCTCGATGATAAAATAATACACGAAAAATCAAAAAACAATAAACACCTGAAGAGATATCAATTAACACCACACCACTTATACGTAAAATATTATCGAAACAACACAAATACAATACTACCAACGGATAACAACATAGAACTGGTACTGCGTGTGACTATAAGGGTCCTGATTTCCGGGATTTATTTTTATCAAATAGGAGTCATGCCAGATTTACTCTGCCCGTGGTGTTTATATACGCGTAACATTTTATAAAAAAAAAAAAAAAAAATATTAAAATTAAAAAAACAAAAAAATTATAATAATAATATAAGTAAAATGATTCTGCAAATGACAGAATAACGCAACGTGTGTCGACGAACACCGGACAAACTGTTATGGGAGATATTATGTACGGTATATAAGTATATATTACCATCCCGAAGGCCGGTGTGAGAATCGGCAAATAAAAAGTTAAACCACCGAGTGATATATATATATTATTAAATATGACATACTAAACGGGATTGTTTAATAACAATAATAATATTATTATGAAGCCATGTGGTAAATTTAAACGTCAAGTGGTTTCATATTACATATTATTTTTATAATATATAATATTTACCAACGTTCGTGTTTCTCTAATTAAAATATAAAACATATATTTAATTAATTATCAGCAAAACGAATACAAAATATTACTAAATTTATTAAGGTAGAAATCAATTATTAATTTTAAAGAATATGCCTAGTGTTATTTGAATTTTGTGTTGCAACAATAAATTACATAGTACCTATATATGAATAATTCCCGACTATTTGAGCGAATTGTTTATATAGGTAATGATTTTTTAATAATTGCATATATTTAATTATTAATATTATCTAATAATAAATTATTATTTTAATAGGTATAAGATTAAAATAAAGCAATTAAAAAAAAAAACAAAACTTATATTTTATTAATCACGCGTACCTATCTATTTCAGTATTATTTTTTTTTATAAAATTGTAATTATAATAATAAATAAATATTGCGAATTAAATTTAATACCTACTTTTAAAGTATTTACCATCGTTTTATGTTACTAATCCAACATAATTAACGAAGAAAATATAAATATTCGATAAAAAAATCCTGTTAAATTGAATTAAAGTATGTATATTAGTATTATGTCAACAAATCTAAGTATGTTTTTTAACAAACTAATAAATATCTATCAAAATTCATTTTTAATACATAATTATTTAAATTCTTATATACAATTAATATCCCATAATATTTATCATTGCATAATAACTACTAAATACTATCACATACATATATAATACGAGTATATAGTTGGTACGATGAGTTGGCATGTCTATATATATTAAAAATATTAAAATGAAATGTCTACCTAAAATTAATTACTTTTTAAATGTTATTAAAAGTTAAAAACTTATAAATCATAGATTATAAATTAATATAGACTTTAGATAGTTTTAAATGGGCTTCAAATACCTCATACTACAGGTATATTATTATGAAATATGATTAAGTACTCGTAAATATAAATACGATATTATGTTTAATATATAATTAATTTTTGATTAAATTAAATTATAAAATATTTTAGCTTGTTACGTAGTTAAATATATATTACTTATATTAATCAAGCAATATGTACTAATATGTATAATGTCGTACGAGATGTCGTAGGCATACAGTCAAACCAGGCCTTTTATCAAATGCCTAAGCAAATAGTAAAAAAATATAGTTCTAAATCTAATACAAATTTACTATTTGCCTAGTCATTTTACTAAATGTCTAGGCATTTTAGTATTTTACTAAATGCCTGTTTTGCATTAGTCAAATAGTAAAAATAACTTATATTTTGCAGTAATATAAGTTGTTACGTTATTTACGCTAGCCATTATTATTTATATTATATAAACTATAGTATAATTAACTATAACTATAATATAGTATAAGTATGTTGTATAAAAATGTCTTCTACTCATGGTAGGTAAACAATTTGTAATATAGTATAATTGGTCAATATTTATTTTAAAAATTTACAATTTACAAGTTTTCCAAAAATATGAATTATTAAAATATAAAAAAAACGTACTACTAATTTATAATTTAATATACTAGTCAAAAAAATAATCAATATTAGTTAATAAATTAATAAATTTTAATCGAATAATAGCTACAACGTAAAACTGCAAAATAAATTGTTTTACTATTTTGACCTCAATTTTGACTAATGCACAACAGTCATTTAATAAAATGTCTAGACATTTAGTCAAATGACTAAGCAAATAGTAAATTTGTATTATAGAATTTATTTTTTTTTACTGTTTGCCTGGGTATTTAATGGAATAGTACCTGATTTGACTATATGCCTACGAGATATTATAAGAATAATACACATCTAAGCAGATAAATTAATGATATTGTGCATTATCAATATGTAAATGACAAAAAAAAAAAAAAAAATTGATTTTTGTTTAATATTTTTAAACAAATATTAAAAACAATTTGATAATAATAACGGTAACAAATAAACGTAAACATTAGAAATACGTTTAGTCAGATATAGTGTTTAGATGACGAGATTATTGTAAATATTTCTTAAGGTCGTCATACGCATAGGTTTATCTTAAGTAAAAAAATATAATGGTCATATATAGGTAGGTATTATTATATAAAAATAAATACGATTTTAATTTAAGCGATAAAATATAATGACAAAATATGTTTGTTGAAATATATACAGGTAAATACTTTTAGATTATAAATTAATTGCCTATCGCTATCGCTACCTTTATGGTAAATGTTTGCTACTAAATGCGATTTTTTTCTGGAATGAATTAAGAAGGATATTTTTTTCACAGTTAGGTTATGTTATATAAAAACATCACGTAGATATAGATTATTTCTACATTTTCGTCTTTTAACTTTTAATATCTTCACACGTTCTAAATAATTCTAACAGGTTAAAGATTTGATTTAAAACGAATTTATATAGAACAATTTTTTTTAAAACATCATATCATATTTAATTATTTATATTAAACAAACTAATGAATAATAAATTAATATTACAATAAATTCGAATAAAAAAAGTATATAAAAATAAATATAGTAAGTAATACTAGTAAGCATATTTTTAAAATAAATCAATCTTAATTAAATCTTAAAAATATATTAGTTGTATAATTGTATAATATAGTGTTTATAGACGTATTTTTTTGCCAAATCACTAATATTTTATTATCATGAAAATTTTTTAATTCATTGTACCTATTATCTACATATAGTTTAACTTTGTGCTTTTGTATATTATAAATAATAACATAATCGTTTTTACATTTATTTTACCTATATTAAAATTAAAGTAATATAACGATTCTAAATTAAAATACTGGGCAGGAATCGGGAAAAATGTTTGGAACGAGAACAGTAGCTCATAAATGATAAAATAATAATATAAATTGATTATTGTTTACTGAAAGGAAAATAAATGTAAATATAAATAAAATTCGAGATAAAATTCCTCGTAAAATTCCATTGAAGGTCGATTAATATTAATATTGGCTGACAGCAATATGCATCATACCTTATTTATTGTACTCGAAAACGTTTAATAATAAATAAATAGTTCTCATATAATATAAATGGATTTTATTGAAGTTGACGTAGAAAATAAATCGATACCTGTAATACTCTGCATTTAATTAAAATAAAATTCAAATTACATTGTACGTATACCTGCTTAAAAGAGAATTATTTAGATATTACGAGTACATTTTTTTAACTATTTACAAAACATTTTAAATTATCCATCAATTATCAATTATTACTTAAATATTAGGTATAAACAATTGACATTTTTTCCTGAAAACTAACGAATTTGTTTCATGTTTTAAATATGTTTTTAATAATTTTGTAAATCTAATTATTTTTTCTTTTATAAAATAAAACATAACGTTTATGCACGTATATAATTAAAAAATGATGAATATGAATCCTGATAAAAATATATCAGTTACAAAACATAAAATCCAGATATATTTAAAGTTTATATTCACAGACTAAAAATACACGTCTTTATCTTTGTCCGTGTTCCGAAAAGCGTTTCTTCTTATCACCGAGAAGATAGATAAAAAATGATAAAGGGATTTTAATAATGTCTAATAAATTTGTAATATTGAACTATACGTAAATATGAAAAAATGTTTCATTACGAAATATTTAAATTTTAAATTTTAATATTCGATTATAATTTGTGGAAACATACACGTACGAGTGTAATAAATTTACCGTCAAACTTAATATAAAATTGGAATACACGAAGTTAACAATAACTTTTACGTTTTTCGAGTGTTTCGATCGACCATTCATGTTCACAAGAGTAAGACATCACTTACGCCTCAGGACGTAAGGTAATACGTAATAATATACAAATAAGTTGTTCGACTTACCGAGATCGTCCATTTTTTGCAAATTCGCGCCCGGACGGCAACGGCAGAACGGCGATGTCCGTCTACAGATCTACTTCTACGCGACCGATCGTTCTGTCGGGTACGTCGACATAATGACGTTATTTTTTGGTTTCCGAAACAAAAACAATAAACGTCTGTGCGTGTGGTCGGGATGTGATTTTACAAAAAACAAAAGGCCCGACAAGTTTACGAGTCCGCGAATGGAAATGGGAACAATAATACTTAGGAATATTTTCCCCTGGCCGACGACGGTCAATGTTTACGTTGCCCGTTATCTACGTTTATTTATTCCGTGCACGGGTTTCGCTATCAGTTCGCGGAAAAGCGACGTTGCCAGTCCGGAGCGCGTGGCACCATATCAATCAGCTGACCGCGTACCTGTTATCTGTTAACCGAACACCCACGCACACATTCGCTCACCAGAAGTATTTTTTTTTTTTTTTTTTATATAGAACTCGCGCGCGACCCTCCGTCTCCCATCCTTCGTACTCCGTAGTTCCGTGGCGCCGCGGCATGACGGTGATCAACGATGGTCCTTCCTCACCCATGCCGACCACCAGCAACACGCACAGCATTCAACAGGCTATTTTTATCCCCCCGGCGTGAACGTTACATAACACTATAATATAATTGGCGTGCGTGCGAGTGTTGTACTTATATTACGTGAGGTGAGCGTGTATTATAATATTTTGTCCGTCCGTCCGTTCTTTTTTTTTCTCATTCGTGTTTTCGTTCCCGTCTTTTCGTGCTGCGCGCGCTAAACGCAACGGTGATGCGATTCTCTCCCTTCCACTGTACGACGTCCAACAGTCCGAGAAACTCGAACGTTTCTGTGGGCCGACGGCCTTTTGTCTTTTGATCGTGTGGTACGCACACGTCTTCTTCATCGTTCAGCAACGGCCAACGGGTCAGCCGGAAGGAAAAAAAATCATCCCCTCCGAAAAGAATGGACACCGACCCGTATGCCGACAGCGGTTACGCGTCGAAGGACGTCTACAAGTGAGTAACACCTCTACCGCTCTACTATTGCCACCACGATGAAAACGAACAAAACGTGTGTGCGCGCGTGTGTTGTATGTGGATGAGTGTCGAGTGAGTGTCTGTTTTTGTTTTATTGGGGACGCGGATTCTATCGATCACACCCGCATAAAATATTCTTTATTATAATTATAATTAATAAATATTAAATTGTAATGTGTGTATTCGTACTATTGACGGATGGTGCAACGTGTGATATAGCTGCTTACCCCTCTTTTTTTAAATGATGGATGTAGTTGTAACTTGTAGTTTTTAATGTCGCGCGTAAATATTAATTAGTCGAGTGCAATCCATCATGCCGGGTGTTTGCAGTGATCCGAACTTATTCGAGACCACCGTCGAACCGTTGCTGGTCGCCGGCCACGAAGGCGAACTATGCGATTGGCTCAAGAAGAACGCGCTCATAGGCAAGGAACAGAAGTGTCCCAACAACGAGTGCCTGACCACGGAAAAAATGCAATGGCACCGTGCCCGTGTCGTAGACAAATACAACTGGGTGTGTATGGAATGCAAGAAAAAGTTGCCGGCCAGATACGCTTCCTTTTTCGCCGATTTCAAATGCGAACTGGGATATGCGCTCAGAGTCATTAACGGTAAGCGATTGTACTGGTAACGTTTCTTTTTGTTCTGACCAGACTGGACATTTTACTTACAGGCTGGTGTAGGAATGTGCCACTTAGCGATGTTGGCGGTGAAGGCAGAACCAAAGCAAATGTAGCCAAACGTATTTACAACGGATGCGCTCAAGTGGCCGAATGGAAATTGAGAAAAATGGCAGGCGACTTCAAATTGGGCGGTACTGATGTTGTTGTCATTGTAGACATATTTCCTGGCGGAAACATGAGTTTGGAAGCACCAATGACATCACATAACAATAATTTTTCTAAAAGAGTATTGTGTATTGCCGATACCGCACACGTTCCTGTCCGCGTGTGGGCCAGCCTTTTAGATGGAACTAATAAAGTAAAACTATTATTCTTTATATTTTTTAATAAAGATTTTATTAATGTATGTACTTGCTTTAGGAGAATTATAAGATTATAGAAATGGTTAAAAACCATGTAATGTTTGGTTCAACTATTGTAACAAATAAAATTTTGTATCCACTATTGAAAAATTTACCTGAAGCAGAAGAAATCATAAGCACAGAAGCATTGATGAATTTAGATACAAACAATGACCAAAAATCATTGAAAAATTTAGGTGAGTTTATTTAAAACTACCTACTTTTTAAATAAAATTATTCATAAATAACTTTCTATTTAGAAACTATTTGGGCTACGACCGTAGAAGCTTGCATTCAGTTACAAGATATGTCCACGGCACATGCTGAACAACATCTCTATGAACTACAATGGAGACAGATGTATGGATTTATAGCATTTCCTTCCATTATACAACAAATTGTTGAGTATACGACTTACCATAACCCAATATGTCCACCTTTGCCAAGCATATTCTAATTTAATACATTGATAAGTACAAATATTAGTTTATTATTAAACCCACCGCTTTGTGTTTACATAGTAAATTATGTCAATTAATTTTTGACGTTAATTTAATTTTTATTTATGATGCTCGTGATGACAATTAGGTGTGTTCACTATTAAACTTTAATGACTAAAATTAAAATATTAAAAAATTTATAAAAATTAAAATGAATCATAATTTTATATTTAATTAATTATCAAAATACATTTGTTAACATATTAAAACCATTAGATATTAAATATTTGATTTTTTTTCTTTTATGCTGTTTTAGCATATTAGTCTTCAGACAATATTTATTTATGTATAATTTGGGATGTAATTTTCATATTTACATTCTAAATTGAGTGACTTAATAGATGGAATTATTATTCAATTAAATAACTTGCTTCTTATTTTTGTTTCCAAACCTAGAAATATAAAAATAGTTAATTTTATAAATTTTAAATACTTTTGTTTATAATTCTTAACTATTAATATTATCACTTCATTAATCAATAATCATAGTATTATAATATTCTATGGTATTATAGATTTTCATTAAAAAAAATTTTATATAATCTAGGTGATAAACTCAGGACGTATATTAATACAATGTAGTTACTAACATATTTAATATTGTCAAAGACTAGTTTGTTTAACAGCATTTTTACTTTGTTACATTTAAATACTAAGGTGCCATCATAAATTTAAAAAATAACAATGTTATAAGCAATATTTAGTTAATTAATATTTATATAAAAATAATAAATAAAACAGGGTAATCTAGCTACAACCAAAATGTAAGGTCTTTAGTATAAAATGTTTGACTTAAGCATACTTGTGATTTATACTGATCATGTATAGACTGTAAGAGCCAGGGTGTAAATGATTGATAGACTTGGATAGTATACTTATTATCTAGTACATAATTACTAAATTTATATTTTTTACATCACAAAATGTTGTTAGTCTGTTATTTAATGTATATGTACATAATTTGCTACACATTAAATATTTAATTAATTATTAAGGTAAAATTGATTTAATTTTAGTTAATTATTTTATATATATATATATATGTATGTATATAAATTCTTAATTTCCATTTTGTAATTGCTAACACAGATATTATTTTTATAATATACAATATTGTTATAATATCAGTGAATTATTTTATGCACATTGATTGATTTATAGGTTCTATATTATGTGATATATTTTTATATACATTTTAATAGCTTATTTATTAATTAATATACATTTATTTTTCATATTATTTTACAATATGTCTCGTATGGTTATTGATAAATCTACTTTAGGAAAAAAATGAAACATCTTAAATATGAAGATTTATATCTTTTATTAACATATCGTCGATGGGCAACTAATACCTCGTATCTCAAAAAAGTAAACTGTTCAGGAGACACTAAAACGTGTTTATAAAATCGATGGTATTACTGGAAAATGGTTATCACTATTTAGTCTATATCTTCTTTGTAAATAATAATTCATAAGATATTATTTTTTCAAGAGACGTGTAATTTTCTCCCGCTTTTTTTGATGTATAAATTGCAAAATCAATTTTTTTTTTTTTTTTTTATGAGATACGAGGTATTGGTTGCCCATCGGCGATATATGAACATATCTTCATTTATTTCTAATTTATATTTATTAAAATAATATTCTATTACTAATTGGACTAATTGGTTTATAGTATATTAAGGGCAATAATATAATGTGCCTTTTATTTATTATTATTTTAATACTCAGAACATTCAAATTATATAATTTCAGTGAATGTATATAGCTATTAAGGATATTCCATATGTCTTTATAGCAATATTAAATATGTACTTAGATCCTTAATTTTTTGTTACTAAGTATTATTCATTCACGTTTTACAATACATTTTAATTATTATTAAATACCATAAATTAAAGATATTTATAATCAGACTTCATATTTAAATGATTAAATAATAATTGTATAATAAAAATATGTTACTGTTTAATTTTTATTCTGCCAATATTAGACTTATATTATGCCAAAGTTTTTCATTATTATTATGATCAATTTGTATTCATTATGTTTGTAATCAACTTAAATTTATTACATGTGTTCTCATTTTTTTTTTCATTGTATAATTAATATCAATTAGGTATAACATTAGTGCAAATATTGGTTTTGTTTTTTTAATAACTCCGTAGGTAATTTTTTTATTATCATGTATAATATTGTAGCTTGTTCCTAGTAATTTCAAATTGAAATGTTGTTTTCCATATTTTATGGGTTGTACTTTACCTTTTGTTCTTTTTATCATTATATTATGATAAAAAATAATGTGTTATTCGAATATACTTATTAAGTTTTTTCTTTACATATTTTGAGACTTAATTATATTTTAATTATTATTTTTAAGATTATTCATGAATTTTTTTGGTTTAATTTAACTAATTTACACTTATTACACATAATATTAGTATTTTATTTTATTTTTAAATAAAATTCAAAATCTGTTGTCTTCCTTTAATAAATGCTTATAAATCTATTATATTTTTATTTGGAAATTATTATTAATTTACAATTAATATTATTATGTTTGACTGTTAAATTTAATTGTGAAAATAATATAATATATGTATATGTACATATTTATATATATTTTGTTTAAAAAATAGATAAAATATTTTAATAAGCCACAATGTATTCATGTTTTCATTGTTGATACGTTTATTATTAAATCTATTACATACAAGTCCACGTGTGTTTTTTTATTTAAATAATTAATTATAATTATGTTAAAATATAGCGTATACGTGTAATAATTTATAAACATGCAGGAAAACATAGCGGTAAATTATTATTATTGGTTTTAGTGGTATAATAATTAGGTTATAGTTTATAATATTTTCATTGTTTGCAAATATTTTATTGACATGTTTACAAGAACCAAACTTAAGCATAAATTAATACTCTAATAATTCTTAAAATCCCATTAATTCATCAATAACAATTTTTATGTTACGAATTAGTAATTATATATTTTTAATTTCAATTATTTATTTTGTTATAACAATATATTATCAAATACATACATTAAATATAGTATTTTCAACAAACCCAATAAATAACTTATATTTTAATATTTTAAACAAATTTTACACAAGCACATAAATACGGTTCTATGCTTATAAATTACAATGATATTACACATAATTCATTCTATTCTATAATGTAGGTACGAATGAACAATTATTTTAACATAAGTATAAAAAATTATTTCACATTACATGTGAACCACATTTATGATATATTTATAGTTAAGCATACAATTTCAATTCATATTTTATTTTTTGTAATAATTATTTTGGCTACTGGCCATGATACTTCAATGAATCTTAGACATCAATAACACTCTAATCACAGATTCTATCAAAACTAAATTTCTAAAAATATCAGTTCACAGACCATAGTCTAATGAGACATGATATGACACGAGCAATAAATCAAAGAAAAAATATTTTTAGTTTTAAAAACGTAGACATTTTTTAAATAATTTATACTGCAGTAGGTAATAGTTACCTACACTATTATATGTTAGTGGGTACACGTATGTTAACAAATGTGGTTAGTTTCATCCTAAACTTTTTAACCTAAACTTTGGCTAAATCTAAATGGTTATAAGGTCATTTAGCCATGATTCCATCCATAGATATATAATCTTAAAAAGAGGACTACACTCAAGGTTTATAGAATATACATGTTGCTTCAATCTAAAATTTATTGTTGCATTCAAATTTTAATCAAAATTCAAAACTACATGGAGATTCGACTGTACAACGGGGCCATAATGTTTTATACTATATTATATAGTTATTGTATTAAAATATACATATTTCAATTTTTTATATATTTTTATGAATAATAAATTAAAACAAAATTTAAATTATTGACTTGTTTTATAACTAATAATTTAACATTTAAAAAATGAAAAAATGTTGGACATTTATTTAACAGCATATAATTGAATTAAATTATATTAATTTAATACATTTAACGATACAAATTATATTTTGAGATAATAAGAAATAAATAGGTCAATATTATGTATCTACAAATCTACAATTACAATAAATGAATAATTTTTATGAAACTAAAACTATAGGAATGTACCATATAAGCACATGTGGCCAGGGGACAGGGGAGTATGAAACTTTGATTTGTATACTTATTTATACATAGTTTATTCTATGGTATATAATACATTATCGTGATACCAGTAGCGCTGTTAAATATGGAAATATCACAGTACAGCACATTTCATATTTTAGGAATTGTGAATATTGTCCACTATACATGTAAGTATTAAAAATTGTACACTGTTCTTTTAAAACTTTAATTCAGTTTTAAAATTTTAAATATAAAGTTTGCAATTCCATTTTTCATGCCTATTATAAAAATCTAAAGCCATGCCGTAATTATTACAACTTAATAAATATGTTGTTCGACATTGTTAATGCTATTTGTCATTTAAATTTTGATTCATCATGGGAGAATTGGGAGAGTCCAGAACTTCAGGAACAAATAAACTAAAAAAAAATAGTCTTTATCGACTTTATATTTGTCAAGCAATAAAAATATTTAAAATAAAATTTACACGATTTTGAGGCAACCTGTATATTCTAATAAACCTTGGGCTACACTGATATTTAAAATTGATTAAATGATAACATTTGAGGTATCATTGTGACAAAGTGTGCGTTTTCAAAATTGAAATGTGTGAAGTGTGAAGTGTGATTGCATAGTTCAATAATTGTTAGTTTGTTATTTTTTAGTTTCTTTTTATAAGTTTATTACTGTCGAGTCTTGCTTAAAATCGAATTAAAATATATTTAATTTTAGTATTTTTAATGTTAATACCTATTTTGATTTGTTATAACAATTAACGAGTTGAATAAGTTTGCCAATTTTAACATAGTATTTATGATTGCGAAGGCTTGTTTTCGTTTTCTAAGGAACAGCAATCGAAGTATCATCTTTATTAAAGGTAAATATTAAATAACACACATTTTTGTTATAGACTTAATTAAAAAAAAATTCTATAATATATTTAATTATTTATTTTGATTATTTTATATAATTTCTCGTACCCATTAAAATTGTTGATAAAATACTTCATAACTCAAGTATTGATCAATTAATAACATTTTACCAATAATATAAACAAATTGTATGTAGGTACGTAATTCGTTTTTATAAATCTTAATGACCTATAGTTTGTAATTGATATTAAATAATTTGTGTTTAGTGATTATCAAAACTATTTTTTTAGTATATTTTACCTAAATAAAACTTAATTGGTTATTGTTATTTTTGTTTATATTATAAAGTGATCAAAATTATAATCCATACAGTTTTTGTCATTTAAGTGTTTTAGTGTAAACAGTAATATAAAACCATAAGTATGCCCACTATATAATTTTAATTATAAGTTTTTAAAAATACTTAATTTAGATTTATAATTATATATACTTATTAAATACTATGATTGAATTTTACTTGCAGAATATTAATTTTATAAAATGGCGGAAAATCTAAAACCAATTTGTTCACTAAAAGGCCATACTGGTATCGTATGGAACATTTCATGGCATCCAAAAGGATATATGTTAGCTTCTTGTGGTGAAGATAAAACAATCAGACTATGGAATTATAAGGAAGGAGATAAAAGTGCATTAAAATGTTTATTAGCAGATGGACATCAACGTACTGTTAGAGCTGTATCTTGGTCATATTGTGGTCAAATTTTAGCATCTGCCAGTTTTGATGCGACTGTATCTATTTGGGATAATAAATCTGGTCAATTTGAATGTAATGCTACATTAGAAGGTCATGAAAATGAAGTTAAGAGTGTGGCTTGGTCTCGGTCAGGTTCAATGTTAGCAACGTGTAGTCGTGATAAATCTGTGTGGGTGTGGGAAGTATGGGAAGATAACGAATATGAATGTGCAGCAGTTATAAATGCACATTCTCAAGATGTAAAGAAAGTAGTGTGGCATCCTCATGAACATTTGCTGGCATCAGCTAGTTATGATAACAGTGTTAAATTATACAAGGAAGATTTTTCAGACAATGAATGGAGTTGTGTTGGAACATTAAATTCACATACATCAACTGTCTGGAGTTTAGCATTTGATAAAACTGGTGATCGAATTGTAACAAGTAGTGATGATAAAACTTTAAAAATTTGGCAAAAATATTTACCAGGTTAAAATAAATTATTATTTTATATAATGTTTAATATGAAATGTGTAATTCAATTAATTTGTTTGATTATTACAAAAGGTAACGCTGAAGGCATTGCTGTAAATAATGGAAATTTTGTGTATAAATGTGTATGCACGATCAGTGGATTTCATACAAGACCTATTTATGATGTTACTTGGTGCCATTTAACAGACTTGATTGCCACAGCATGTGGTGACAATTCAATTAGAATATTTGAAGAAGATGATTTATCTGATCACAATCAACCCTTATTTTCATGCGTTATTCATGTATGTGATGCTCATTCTCAAGATATTAATTCTGTTCAATGGAATCCTGTGGTAAAAGGTGTATTGGCATCTTGTAGTGATGACGGATTGGTAAAAATTTGGAAAATAGAGTACATAAACTAAAATACAAAAATATTAAATTTTGTTTTTTATAAATTATGTATTGTTATTATTTTTATCATTAATCATTGTATTATACGAATGTAATATTAGATAATATTAAAATTATTTAATTATTATTTAAAACAAAATGTTTTTCTTACTTACATCATTGAAACCATACCTAGTATATTGTAATTAAATGTTTGACATTCTAGTTTCTTTATTAAATATAAAAATTATTCCATTAATTTTTTTTTTTAATATTATAGAAAAATTAATTTTTTAATATATATGTTTAAATTATTAATAAGATAAAATAATAAAATAAATGTGATTCCTATATGCAAGTACTTTTTTAAATATATTAAACACTTAAAAACAAAACATATTATATCTAACATAACTATAACTATATAACTATTTATTTATTGTAATCAAAAAACTTATACAAATGTATTAAGGTTTCTGAACATAAATACAGTTCATGTATGTTGTTATATAGACTAATAAGTAATTCTCATTTATTTGAAATAATTAATAAAATATAATCTTCATAAATATTACTTTTCCTACGGTAAAATATGCACTACACTACTACAGCAGATTGTACATTTATTATAATTTATAAATTATAAGTTTTAGTATACATTTTTACAGATTGAATAATAAAATAATACAAAAAATTAATATGCATATACAATTATTTAACATTTAACATTTAATGTTTTTTTATTTTACAATACATAATTTTGACAAACATTAATTTCACCCAATAAAAAAAAAATTATCATTCTTACTAGGGGTATCTTAATCTTATAGATACATCTAAATATAATTTGTAAATGATTGTTTTTGCAAATTATAAATAAATCTAGGACACTGGACAGTAGGGTAATTGTACAATAAAAATTGTGGAGGGTACAGGGGTTAAAAAAAATAATTATAGGTTATAGGCATAATCAATTTTATTATGGAAAAACATTTAAATTTAATGAACTTGTACTGTATCTTATAATTGTAATACAAATTATTTATCAATGATAAATATTATATTGCGTTTACTTGATGATAAATGATAAATGATTGTAATTGTGAACAATTATATTTTAAAGAATTATAAAATATTAAAATGTGTTCTTTCAATGAACATTAAAATTATAATAGTATCGACTTCCAGTAAAACTCAAAAGGAGCACTTTCTCTTCACGATTTTATCATTGACCAGTGATCTCGTATTATATAAAGACAAATCCAACTTTTTTTTCACTTTTATCTAATTAAAAATTGTGTATAAACTATGAATATAATTTTTTTAAATACTGCGTTTTTCAGTACGAGTTTAATTATTCTTATTACAACTGAATGATCGTTTTGAGTTCATTTATAGATAAAAGATTTCATATATTTTAATCTTACCTAAATACGAGTAATATTCAAAACATCTATGATTAAACTCTGGTTCTATAATAAATTAATAAGAATAACTATATAAAATATTTTATGTAATGGCGAGTATTTAAAATTTAAATTGCATTTAGACTTAGGAATTAGTGCTGGAAATTATTGGTCAAGACGCCGTTACTGTGACAAAAGCACGACGATGAGCGACGCGGTGAAATTTCCAAACGTGGTCGCTGTGTTAAAGAAACTTTCACCAGTGTCGCTCGCTGAATCGTGGGACAACGTCGGATTATTGATGGAACCTGATGGCCGAAAATCGGATACAGTCGATTGCGTATTTTTCACCAACGATCTGACCGAAGACGTACTGAAAGAAGCTCAACTCGTCCGGGCCGATCTGATCGTTTCTTACCACCCTCCAATATTCACATCGTTCAAACGGATCACTTTAGATTCTTGGAAGGTTAGTATAAATAAAATAATTTTTTTTTAGCATATTAATTATGATATTATTGCCCATATTTTTTTGTAAGCAATTGAAATATATTTAATATAATTAAATATATTATATTTTTTTAGAGTCGAATCGTAAGTCGTTGTTTGAGCCAAGGAATCGCCGTTTATTCCCCACATACTTCGTGGGACGTCGTGGAGAACGGATTGACCGATTGGTTAATAAGTTGTTTCGGTAAGTGACAAGTGTCAAGTGTGATGGTCAGCGCCTCAGTGGTCATGATATATAATATTAATATATATTTGCGGTTACTGCGTTTCAAATGTATAACATCTTTGTCATAAAGGATATTAATAATAATGTTTTTAAATTTGATAAACTCTTACGTTATAGACGGTAAGGTGTCACCAATACAACCACTGATTACGAAACCAGAATTCAGTCACGTCGTCACTATCTCATCCGCAGCCAATGACAACGGTGAATCTTCAATGTTTGACGGCAAACTGATCACAGAAATTTTGAAAAAACAGTCAGACTTCAAAACTGGCATTCAGTAATATATTAAATAATTAAATTTGATGATACATTTAAAAATAAAACCCACAAAATTGAATGTATATTTGTTTAGCCATAGTTCTGGAATTTTTTCCATATAACAATTTGTTTCATTTAAAAATTAAATGTATATTTATTTTCACTATAATATAATGGTATCGTTTTCCAACAGAGTATTAAATCACAACGATCGTCAAATTCAATTGTTATGCGACTCGAGCGATTTACAGTCGCTGAACGAAATCGCAAAGTCCCATGGAAAATATGTGCACGTTAACAAAAACGAACCGGTCTGTATACCAATTAAATTATATTAATAAATAATATATCTATTTAAAAATAAATAAATTTTCAAAATTGATGTAGATACAGCAATTATTATGCTTTACGCTTTAATAAATAAAAAACAATCAACCTAACCTTTTAGTTACCCACAGGCACAGATCCAGAAATCACAAATTTGGTGGAAGGGCTATATCATGATGAGTTATAAAAATGTATACTTATTAGATAATATTTAAACAATTAATATATTAATAACAATAATTACAGCACAAGGCGGGGGGGGGCGAAGGCCCCTTAGCTCCCCCCATTAGATCCACGCCTGGTTACCCAGTATCACATTTGTATATTTATCTTGTGCATGACCTGCTAAAAAGGTCTGGACACGCTTATGGTCTTGTGTGAAAGAGGCCTTAAAGTATATAATTATTCTAATAGTAGGTTTAAAATAGTTAAAAATAAAATCCATTTTTAAGAAGTCTTAAAAATGATTAATGAATACATATTACGAGGTAAATAAATTCGAAAATTTTATTATAAAATAAATAATAAATTATGTATCAAAAATGTATCTATTATTATATTTTAATTTGCACGCAATGCATAAAATGTATTTCGTTGCAGTAATAAAATTATTTGTTTTCCTCGCAGATGCCCTCGAATACCACAGCGGGGAACGGTCGTCGTTGTCAATTCAATGACGGACTGACAATTAACGATGCTGTAGCAAAAATCAAAAAACATTTGGGCGTTGATAATTTAATGGTTGCTCTGGCCAGAGGGTCGACTCTAGGTAAATGCGTGTTTTTCAAATTTTAACAATAATATTATCAATCGATCGCCAAACGTACAATAATTAGTAAATACTAAATGTTAAAATATGTTTTCATCGCTTATTGTCCAAAAATTAATAGGTATCGAAAGCGGTTGAAATGTGTGCAGGTCCAAACAGAAACTTTTAATTATTTTTTTTCAATTTCTAAATCTCTATTCTCTGTTTTACGAAATACGTTTTGAACATGTTTAAATGTTATACCATACTCAGTTTAGTTTTTTACTGTTATCTTGGCAATAATTATATGCAGATGTGCATGAACTTGACACACCCGGATGTCAATGATATCGAACTCGAAATTTTGCGGGTACAATTTTGAAATTAACAAGTTAATGCTTTTCCAGGAAACACATAAAATACTTTGCCAGGCGGGTGTTAACTTTGTGTATAAGTTAGGTCTCATCAATATTTTTCTATAAAGTCGAAATTAGTGTCAAAGTTTTCTTTGTAATTTACAATAATTTGCAATTTGACCGTAATATATGCAAAAACACGAGTGGAACCTAAGGGAAGGACTAAGTCTCTTCAATATTAAACAGTTTTACCTACTAGAAAGATAAAAGAGAGATGCAAACACTTGCTTTGCTATTGTACATAATATTATATTAAACCTACATGAAAAAAAAATTCCGTGAATTTTCACTTAACACTTGCAAAGTCTGTATAGGTATAGTCAATTATATGCTTATAAAATAAACTAACTATTAAAATAAAATAAAAACATCAATTATTCGATCAAATCGAATATACTGTATATGAATTTAAATGAAAAATACCAACGCTGTTTATGAAACAATGTTATGTTTTTTAAAAAATATATTTTTATTACTACGTTTAATATTATTATTTCTGCAGATTCGATCATTAATTCTGCCGCAGCCGTTGCTGGTTCTGGTGCAACTTTGTTACGCGGCGTCAAAGCAGATTTGTATTTGACCGGTGAGATGTCCCACCACGACGTGCTGGATGCTATACACGACAACGTTACCGTGGTATTGGCCAACCACAGTAACACTGAACGCGGTTACCTGAAAGTATTCGCCGAAAAACTGCTTGCAGAAATACCGAATTTGTCAAAAATCCACGTTTCGAAGGTGGACAAAGATCCATTGATATTTGTTTAGAAAAATTAGAGACTTGTGGTAACTTGGATTGAAACTGTTTTACAATTTTACACTTTATTTAATAATTTCAATGCTAATCTTATTCGTGTCTTTATTATAATATATAATTCTGACCACATACGAGTACTTGTGATCCAACTTAAAATTTTTAATTTAAATGTTACATATTGTATGTTAATATTTTTTAAATTTAAAGAATCGATACATATTTTTGTGTTTTAGGAGTAAAATGTAACCATTAAATTTGTAAAACTATATTCTTGTATTTTTGTCTAAATTATAATATTTTAATTTAAACCTGTTTAATAAATAATATTTAAGTTTAATAGGATCCTCGTTCTCATCTTTGGTTTTCCATATTGCGTATTGCGTATACCACTATTTTTGGATTGATATTCAAATTGATTCCATCTTAAAATTATATTATGCAATTTTGTAATACTTGCCACTAAAAGTCTAAATTCTAAAATTATATATTTTTTATGATCACATAAACTGACAAAATTGTATAGTTCTCTCCGCTACCTACTCTGAATTTCAATTTAAAATATTTGAATACCTAAATACTACACTAGTTGTAAATTGATAAAACCACTATTAATGATAGACCCCTATAGTAGTTTATTATAGAATACATCAGATGACACGTGTCCTTTGGTATGGTTTCGACGTTAAATTGATTTAATTAATGACCCAAATTTATTAAATTAGGTATATAATATACTCACACATGAATAATACGTTTTATTTGTATCAATTAAAATGTAGGTGTACACTGTACAATAATTATAATATATTTATTTACACATTATAATATATGAGAATCATGAGATTTACATTAAGTTTTGAGATAATAACTATTCAAAAATTATTTATATGATTAAAACCATCATCGTGTTTAAAATAAAAAAAACAAGGGAAGAGATACTGGTGTAAAGAGGATAGTGTTGAATTTTGATTACAATTTGAATGCAATGATAAATCATTACATTTGAAAAACGATTCTGAGCGAAGTTAGCGAAATGTACTGATTAAAATTTTTACATTTATCAGTCCCTATGTTTAATATAAATAATTTATCATAAAACAACTAAATGAGTCACCTAAATACCCAAATCTGACAGTACTCGCTCAGAATCGTTTTTCAAATATAATGATTTACACCTGTATCCCTTCCCTTACTTTTTTATACAACTATAAAAAAAATGTTTAAATGTAATAATATTCACAATTAATTGGAACTGAATTAAGTAAAAAGTAATTAATACTTTATACTTATATTTAACACAATTAATTAATAAATTTTGCTTCACTCAGAATCTAATACGTTCGGTATTTAGAAGAGTTATATTATATTCTTTAAATTTTGATATTGTTCGAGAGACTATATTTTTTTTAAAAAAACAGCCCTTCTCTCTATGATATAATTTATTAGAATACCTCCTAATACAATAAAAACCTTTTAAATTCCTCGTATTTCGTTCATAATTAATAAAATTTGCAAATTCTTTTACATCGAATTTAAAGCATATTAATTAATCAGTATATTAATTTTGTAAACAAAATTTTATTTAATAAAATAAATGATTTTTATTTAAAAATAGTTGATTGAAATATAATCATATATAATTTTAAATCACTATTTTATTAATCATTTTTAATAAGTAGGTAATAACACATACAAACATATAATAATATATATTTCATTTTTATATTAATATAATAATTATTAATTACAATAATTATGTATATGTCTAAATACATAACATTTCTATAAAAATATTGATAATGTATCATCGGTTGGTGATTGACACCGTTAATGGTAATAAGGATATGGTGAAAAAATAAAAGATTATTGATCTTGAAGAATGATTATTATGAATGAGATTCGTATACAGGATAAGAGAGAAATAACTATAATAACACGATAATGAAAATATTATATTATTTATATTAATATATTAAAAAAAAATCATTTTGACATCATTTATAGTCAGGAGTGCATCTTAAAAATGACTACACATTTGGAGGAACATATTATGGTATTGAATAAAATTAAAATAATAATAAAACAAAACACAAGTGAATCCCTTAAAATACAAATTTGTAAAATGTTTTTTTTCCTTTTATGCAAATAGATTGTGAAATATATAAATGTTTTAAATATATACGATAATAATTAATAATAATTCACGTGTAAATTTCTTTTTAGCAGTTAGCACTATTAGCAATATATTTAAGCCAATTCGCTATTCCCACTATGCCTATATATACGAATACATAGGTGTATGTAGTTGATTATGAATTATGATTCGCTTGATTCCTGAAAAAAAAAATTAATACACGATATATAAGTATAAAGTATGCATAATATTAAATTAACATTTTAATTAGTTTTAATTATATTATAAATAATATGTTTCACAATACAAAATTAATATTAATATTACGTCCATTTCCCAAAGCAAATTTTCATTTGAAAGGGAAACCCTCCCTTCTCTGCATAAAAATAGAACCCTCCGCAAACAGTTTTACTTTTAATACAGTAATATGCATTGTCGTAAACGTGATTTAGTTATGAATTTTTTCTCCAGCCTCATTTTTTCCTTTCTTCTAAACTAAGAACTATTAAAGTTTTATACGTGTATTTTAAATTTTTATTTTAATTCATTTAAAATCAAAATTTTTGATAATGCAGTTCAACAGAAGGAAATATAAACGTTTCCACCATTTTTTTCGTTTTTATTTAAACATTTTTTTTAAAGAATTTCAATATTAGAAATTATAATACATTGTAATTGAAAGAAAACATTAGAGTTTTAGGGAAATAGACGTTTATTCATTATTTTAAATTAAATACATGAAAAATGCAAACGTGTTAAATTTTAATATATTATATGTACTTATAATAATAAGTACCAAGTAAACATAATTTATTTAAAAAAAAGATTAAATATGAATTATTTTTATTTATATTTAGTATTTAAAAAGGATTTAATTTTTTCTCGTGTCATTATATTTGACCAATTTAGTTAAAAATTATAACTCATAATTATAATAATGTGTAGGTATGATTTATCAGTACCCATATCATATTCATAATATTGTAAGTATAATCAGAAATTTACGTTCGTAATAAAATTATAAACATTTACGAAATTTCAAACTTATTATAATGAACATTACAAAATAAAATTTTTTTTTAAATATTATATATTATTATAATTTATAATATAATGTTACTTAAGTTTAATGTTTATAAATGTTTAAGAAAAAAATCATTGACGATTAACCCATTAGATAAGTTGTCTAAAATAAAATCAATTTTTCATCTTTGCAAAGTGTCGTTTGACGTTTAGATTAGATATTAAATAATGATATAATAGTTTAGGAAAACTGAATAGCGTTATTATATAACTGAATAGGACTTCAAAATTAATCAAAATTAAAATTTTCTCAGTTTGAACTTCAAAAAATTATTTTAATATGATTTTTTAATTTTTTATTTTCACATGAAAAATATTTTATTGTAAAATATTTCTTCATTGGCTAAGGTAGTAAGGTTGTATTGAAAATATATTAATACTTCAGTATAATTTTATAGACCAATACCCATTCATTAACTAATAAATTACAATACGTATGTATTAGGCATATTAATTAAAATTTATAAATAATATAATTTAATTTATTTATAAATAAATTTATTTATAATATTTTACTTTTAAATGCTAATATTTTTTAAATTATAATTATACTTCCACCATAATATTGATTGATATATACAGAGTGTTTACCAAACATGTTCATCTACATTTAAATAAAAGTTAATCATAATGTAATAGATACCCACCCATACAAATATTATGACGATAAACAATTTTTTTTAATTATACTACACCCTTTTTCCAAAACAAATTTACTAAAAATTTAAAATATGATTTTAGAATAGGTATTTAAGTTATATGAACGTGTTTGGAGAATCACTACCTTACATAAAGCATAAGTACTGCATATACAACGTATATCATAGGAATATGTCACTTATTAGTTATTAATTTATTATCATGCGTTTTCACGAGTTGCTCAACCGAAAAATCATTCTGTTTATAAAAAATATACAAAGTGTCTCATCGTGTTTGTGCTCCTCTATCACCCATATGATATTTTTCTAATTATTTGTATTACGACATATACTACGTATAACAACATATCGCGTAATATAACACAAGAATCAATTTTGATTGATTTACTTACATTTAAAATATATATTTTTGTTTTTATTATTTTCAAAAATCTTAAATTACCAGTTTTGTAAAAGAACTAAATTTTGCTCAATATTTTAATTTTAGATTTGGATAAATCGTGTTTATAAACTGACCATTTCAGATTTTTTTAAAAAAAATAAAAGTAAATAATATGTCGGTCAATTTTATATCGAAATAAACCTACAGAAAAAGTTCTTTAATATACAAAATAATTTTAATTTATAAATATATGAAACGAGCAAAAAGTTATTGATAGGACAAATACGATGAGAAACACCATGTATATATAATATAATATCATATATGTATAATATAAAATAATTTACACGTATGTATATGTGTTTATGTTAGAAAAACCGAAAACCAAAACACCAAAAACAAACATATTATGCTTTCGAAACGGAAATGATAATCCTGCTTACTGGTATTTATTATACAATATAGATCAACAGTGTGCGACAGCAGGGGATATATACGAAAATGTATTTTTTTTTTTTTTTTTTTTTTTTTTATTATTATTATTTTCTATGCGATAGTACAGCAACCAGACTTACAGCCAAACAATCCCTTGGCTTTGGACAAGATGCTCTTGGCCGGCTCGCCGAGAGCCTCGCGTTTTTCGCTCAACAGCTCGTCGGCTACTTTTAATTTATCGTCGACAACTGCACTCACCTATGTAGATATATAAAATATATTATATATCCAACCAACAAAAAAATAATAATAAGAATAAGAATAATTGAATTAAATTACAAATTTATATATTGTATTAGTAATATTATAATTATAATATATTATGTGAGTATTGTGGATACACTGTAAATTACGTATAGGTACTGTGTTTACGATTTTCTTTTCATCGACAATAATATATTATGAATAAAAATTCTGCTTCGAATTTTGTGAAAAACTGTTTTTATATTTTATAGGTATACTATTATCAATTTATCATAAGATACAAAGATTACAGAATGCCCAACATGTGGATTTGTCATTTGTATATAAATATATAAGTATTTATACCTAATATAAATTGTGAAGAGATTCGTTTTTATTTTTATCATAATATTATTTTGCTATATTTTTTTAAAAAAAAAAAAAAAACCACTTTAAATTGTCTACAAACAAATAGTAGTATAAAAATTTTAATAATTTTAAAATCTTTATTTCGAAAAAGACAATAATAATAGTTATAATTTAATACTTCATATAGCTATAGCAGAACATCCATTATTATACGATTGATAAAATAATAACATATATTACATTCATCCATTTTTTTTTTTTTTTTTTAATATAACATAATTAATAAGTATAAATTATATATACAATAAATCGTAATCAATACTATATATACATAATAATATAATATATATACGATAAGCACAAAGCAGCAATATAGGGTGCACAAACTATAAAAACTATGTCTAATATAATATATATGTCATGAATTTACTACAACAATATATTCTATGAAAATCAAACAAAAAAGTGTAATTTTTGGTATGTATATTCAATAAAATAAATAATATACCCACTTAATTTAATGCAGTCGTTTCATCTTGAGGTTTTAAAGTCTTTAATAGTTTAATACCAGAACTATGCGTCAATGCAGTACAAATTTATATATAAAATTTATACCTAATATAATTAATACATCATAAATTATGAACTATATATTATAATAATACTTTGTTTTCTAATAAAATAAAATAATTTAATTTTCTTCTAATTTCTATGCAACTATGATTTAATGATTCATGAACTCTATAATATACGATTATATAATAATATTATACATAGACTTAGGCGTGCGCAGATTTCAAGTTCATATAGGCAGCAGAAAATAATTTCGGACAAATTTTTTAATAAATCCCCATAATTTAATTTATTTTATAGTTAATTTTAATTATCACAGTATCATTCGTTATTTAAAAAGTATTCCATTGATTAGGATGTATTTTTGACAAATCTAATGTAATTGAGGTATGAAAATTTAATTTATCAAAGATAAAATTTAATAATAATTAGCAGCCCAAAATAATATTCAGGGGCAGCATTTGCCCCCGTCCGTACGCCTATGTGATATTATACACTATTAATTATTATAGTAGGCGTAAAAAAAACCAATAATAGATTTTTTCGCTTCGCTCAAAATCTAAAATGTAATATCTATTTAACATAGTGAAATTGTCTAATTAAAAAAAGTTAATTTGGCTATGTATTTATTTTTAAATTAAATCAATAAAGATAAAAATACCTATATGCCTAAAATTAGCTACCTATATAAATATATTAATATATTATATTATGTTTCATCTGTATAAATTAATATAGTTTTGTTCTAAATATACCTACATAGAATATTTTTTACATAAGACATACATAAAAAAACTTTTGGTTAAACACACACACACTAATATTTTTCAAGGAATTCAATACTAATTTGATAACATTTTAATAAATTTTTACCTAATATGAGCATACCTAAATAGAGTTGGGGCGAACAATATATTAACGTTTAGCCGGGTTTGGGTACCTGTTTAGCAGTGTCATCAACGAATCCCTTTGCTTTGCCAGTCACGTCGTCTACGATAGGGTTCAGCTGTTTCACGCCATCAGCCAGCGCTGTATTGATCTGGGAGGACAGGTCTCCTGTAATCGGCTCCAATGTCTTTACTAAGCCCTGCGCAACAGGACTAACCTTGTCAGTGACCACTTGACCTAGAGCAGGTTTCAGCTCAGCCGCCGTCTTATCTACCAATGTCTTGGCCTCAGACGCTACCTGGTCGACGGTCGACGCTGTCGATGATTTTTCCGCGGCCGGAGGGGTCGGTGTTGTCGGTGCCTAAGTCGAGATCCAAAACATTTCGTCATCACACGCAAACACACGAGTGTAGTTTTGTGCAATTTTGTAAATTATTGTGTTATTCATACAGATATACACATATAGATCTCCATATTATAAAAATAATCAACTTTAATGAATTTTTAAAATTTTAATTAAAAAAAAAAGTCCACAAAATATTTACTTTATTATTTAAGTAAATACGTATTTCAACAACAACGTTGTCATCTTCAGTACTAAACGTAGACAGTAGTCTACAGTAGTCTTAGTCTACGTTTAGTACATCGTTTAGTACTGAAGATGACAACGTTATTGTTGAAATACGTATTTACTAAAATAATAAAGTAAATTTTTTGTGGACTTTGGTGTTTATTTATTAGTATATAAAATATCCACAAGAACTCTTCTTATAAAATTAAAAAAAAAAATTAAAATTTTATCGTATCCACGTATACAGCTATAACAAGTCAAAATTGGAATCGGCGTTTGCTTTAAGCTTTATAATAGGTATTTAAATAATGTATTTAAAGATCTATATATATATATACGTCGGCATAATAAATTGTAATAAAATAAAATAATTAATAATTGCATGCAAAAATGTAAAAATGCAAAATACCTGCTTAACATACAAATATAGGGTGCACGATATATAAATAATACTACATAGTTAATACCAGATACCACATTATAATTATAATAGTTAATGTATATTTACTTGATGCGAATTTTGCGTGGCGAAGATATCTATAAATAATATTACCCAGTCCATACACGTGACTATATAATAATATAGTTCTTTCTTATGTGATACAACGTGCTGATTCCACAGAAGAACGATCAAAATTCAAAAGTCGAGGATACGTTTTGGATAACTTAAGTATTAGAAAAAAGGAAAAATCAAAAATTATGTGGCTAAAAATGTTTGATTACATTTTATTTTTGCGTTAGTTGTAAATAATATAGACGTAAAAATATAATTTTAACAATTATAATATGTATTTCCATTTTTATTTATAGTTATCGATAATTTTCCACTAATCCAATTCAAAATTGCTGGTCAATTGAATGTTTTTAAATATAAATTTTATTGTAATTACATTATTATCATGTATAAGGGATAAGGCAATATCACTGCAATGAATATAAAACATAATAATATGTCTGTACATATAATATATATATATATATATATATATTATATATACTAAAAATCATTAAAAAATAAAGATCGATTGATTGAATTTTTTATGGGAACGGCGCCATACCTGTCTCATATTGATCGGATAATTATATTATACTACCTCAAAGTTGTTTTGCCCTATTTATATACACGCGATATGTTACATTTTTGTATATCAATATTTAATAATATATATTTAGGTGCATATATCGTTTTTATGTGTTTTTTATTTATTTTATTTTATTTTTTTGATATTATATGGTTTGAATTGACAATTTTTATTAAATAATAATTTAATAGTGAATAAATTTAAAGAAGTTTTTATCTTTGCAAAGAGCTATTAAATTATTCTAACGACTCTAATATTATAATGTTAAATCTATATGTTTTTTTTTAAATGATTATAAAATAAATGACATGTATTTACTTAATAGTACCTAGTACTTAATATGTACAATAAATAAAATAGGTAACTATCTAATAAATGTTTTAATATACTTTATCAATGACAATATAATTAATTATAATAAAATATAAGAGTATATAGATAGTTTAATTATTGTATACTTGCACTATTTTAAAAAATACTTAATTGTTAGAAATAAAAAATTATAAGTGATTTAATAAATATTATATTTAAATTTTTAATGTAAAGAAAAAATAATAAAAACTTCATAAGAATTCTAAATAATTAATTTTATTCATAATAAAATTTAAAGGTAATAGTAGTGAATTTTGTTTCTATTAGTTAAAGTTTATATTTAGTATTAGAATAAAGTTCAATAAAATACGTTTAATTATTTCTAATTTCTATATATTTTTATGTAATAGGTACCTATACAAAATAAAGAATTTGAATTTAAGTTTAACAGAAATTGAAAATATCTAACAATTTTATATAGTAGGAGGTATACATCGTAACATATATATATATATATATATATATTATTTAGATTATTATACGTTGTCAATGGCAAACAACACAATAAATTATATTACATAATATTATATATAGATGTTAGGTCACAAGCGAACATAATTGATTATAGTATTAATCTATGATTTGTAACTTTTGTTTTAAAATAACAACAAAAACAATAATAATAATATATAATTTTCTATAGGTAAATTTTATTATAGATACCTTTAATTAATGTATTTGTATATTATCATTTTGGATTTGGGTTTATAATTGAAAAATAAATTAAGTTAAACTTTTATATTTTGGAATTATTGATTTTTAATTAATTATTTTATTATTCAGATCACACTGGCATGATATAAAAGATTTAAAGGTATACTATTCGAAAAAAGGTCAAAAGGTCTTTAAGTAATATACTCGTATTATTTGCCATTATAAATTAGAGCTCTAGAAAAAATGACCGAGTTTCAACAAAATTCCATAAGTTAAACACGCGATTCAGTGGTCATTTAGTTAAACTATACGACCTTGTAAAGTCAGAAAATAATAGAGAAAAAAAACTTTATAATAATGACATACCTAGTCAGCATTCGAACCTATATTCCGCAGTTCTAATCGTAGATACGTACGCCATGATTGCATTGTTCCAAACACGGATTTTATGTAGTTTATAATTATTTAGAAAACTAATTTTTATTATGACTACTGCTTATTTTCTGGAGTCAAAGTATTATTAAATTTAATTCGGAAGGATTGATTAATGATATTAACATAATATAAACTATATGAATATTAAAAATGTGTAATAATTCAGAATTCTATAATATTTTATATTATCTGAAATATTTAATGGGTATTAATGGTTAATGGTGGTTATAACTTATAATATAATATGAAATTTTAAAGCATATTGATACGATAAAATATATTTTATTAATTTTAATTTCTGACAACTACCTTACAATAACTCAAATATTTTAATTATTATTAAAAATAAATCATTTTAAAAATTATTAAATTCTGCTATGATGATTTACAGCATTTTTTGTACCATTCGTTACTGCTATTTCTTTATAAAATTAATAAATCATGACTATAAAAAATACGAGCAGATATAATAACAAATATTGTAATTGTTCAATTATTCTTAACACTACATAAAAAGTAAATTACTAGAATATTATCCCCAATTTACATTAAACTAAGTATACTAAAATTATTAAATAAAATTGCATAAATATATAAAAACGAATGAATTTAGAAAAAAGTTACACAAAAAATAATTATTTAAATATAACATATCGTTGTGCTCGTCAGTTTTATCTACATATTATATTATATTTAACTATTTATCGATTTCAAGTCCATACCATGTGTTAACGAGCTTATTGTATTATGCAATTAAAAGCCCGAGCTTTTAACAGAAAAAATAATATATAATTTAAATAAATAAATCTACAAATAAAAATACATTTTTGTTTCAAAAACAGGTGAATCATATAAAATTATATATTAGGAACTAGGGTGTATGTTTTTGTTCTGTAATTTTAACTTACTCAATTACTCAATTACCATTCTTATACCACTTTTATTTTAATACTCTATAATATATCCTCTCTGAACAATTCAAAAATCTCCTCAGTAATTTTTGTTACCTACTAAATTTTCTGTAAACTATTATATTATATTTTTAGAGTCTTAGAGACATCTATACCTGTTTATATTTGTATACAGTCAAAATGTTAGATTATAATTCAGATATAACCAAAAATTTAATTCGATATAATTATTTTCTGTTGGCGAATTATTCATATTATAATAAAATTTAACATTAAAAAATAATTTAAACAATCGAAAATTGATGAAAATATATATAAATATAGTTACGTATTCAATAACCCATTTTAAAAAAGTCTTAATACCTAATCATTCATTCAAAACATTCAAACACTTCGAATCATCATATACTCCTATATTTGTATTGTAGCTAATGGTTATACATTATACATGAGAAAAATTTGAGTTTGGTCCAATAAAGTGACCATACACGAGGCGGTTTGCCAATATGTAAATTTCTTTAAGGTATAAATCGTAAAGGGACTCCAAACCCAATATATTCGACACAATTCAGGGTTTTGTTCTTAATTCTTGTAACCTGAACAATTATAAAAATATAAATCTAACTTTTCTGATTAAAACCTCTTTCATTGCAGTGCAAGCAGTGGCGTATTTACGGGGGGAGGGGGTTACCAGTACCCTTGGACCACTAAAGCCATCCTCATTTTTTACATTATATTTATTTTAATTTTGTTATTCTTATTTAGTAAATTAATAATTTATCGATTAATCGATTATTTTATGTGGGGAAAAATTTTGGACCCCCCCCCCCCCAGAAATTTGTTCAAAATACACCACTGAGTGTAAGTATAGCAATAACAGTAGGTATAATACTTACTCATTAATTTAAGTTGTATAGGTATAATTCATTGATTAATAATGGATATTTGTACAAGTAAAACATAAAAAATTGAGATCACTTTCATTCACTATCAGCTAATTTATATTTAAATAATAACTGTCTCGTGTATGGTAACATTGGTAACCATTATTTTATATATATATTTATACACAATATATTAGTTAATTATACCTTGGATAAAATTCTGCCAATTATGGTCACTGAAACTCTTTTTGTTTCATCGACCACAGTCATTGTCACAGGTACGACTGTGGTAATAATCGTTTTAACCAACTTTGATATACCAAAACCACTAGCGATTATATTGGTTAACGTTAACCTTTTAGCCATAGTACCACTCTGAACAGTGTTCATCATTCTATTAGTTACACCATTCGTAACTTTCATCATTTCATTGACTGCATAGTTCATAATTCTGCTGGTTATACCAATCACTGCGTTGCCAAATATTTTGATATATCCTTGTATTTTATTGACCACATGCACCGCTCCTTTTACTTTATTGGCCATTTCATCTGCGACATCTTGCATTTTGTGTACCATGTCACCAGCAACCTCGATTACTTTACTGTTCATTTCGTTAACTATATCCTCAATCACAAATTTGTCTGACATTAAAGGCATTGAATTTATTGTTCCTTTTAATCTATCGGATATCCTCATTGTAGTATCGGAAGAATTCTAAAATATTCGAAATCAATAGACACACATGCACACAAGCTGATTGCCAAATAGTATTTTAATTGTTTTGTTATTTCAAAATTATATGCGAGTTTTTAGTTCTTTACATTTGTTTATTAGAGACTGTGAAACATATAAACAAAATACACAACAAACACACATGGTTTCTTACAGGTATTGAATGGGTAGTTATGCTTCTAACGGTGTCTCCGATTAGCGAACTCAAATCAAGAGCCGCGTGATTACCTGCACCAGACTATAACATATTATAAAAATATTATAATTTGAAATTTTTTCTACAAAATAATAACTACAATTATTTAATAATTATTACATGAATTCATGGGCGTATTTAGAGTTACAATACAGGGGGGGGGGGGCTAAAGCCCGAAAAAAATTTTTTTTACTATAACTTTTAATGATAATAATATTGTATAATGTATAAAAAAATTTCAAATAATAAAATAATTATAGGTAGGTACAATAAAAAAATTAATTATAAATATAATATGGTATAATAATTAATCCACAGTTTTCAAATCAAAAACTAAATTACATTGTAATTGAAAATACAAAACATTTATATAGAATCACATTTATTTTGACGAAGGGGGCTTAAACAACACACTGGGGGGCTAAGCCCCCCTAGCCCACCCTTAAATACGCCCATGCATGAATTATATATAACATACTCGTATTTTATTACTTATATTAATAATTTTATAATATTTTCCATAACTACTCGTGAAATTATAAGTACAATACTGCGTTGTGGGGTATCCTTACTATACTCGTACCTACTATATAATTTTTAAATAACTATAATAATAATTTATATTTATACCTATTCGCTTAATATGAAAATTACAACCATTGTGGAGTATTGTTGGGTATTTCTTGAAAAAAACTCGTATACAATATGTTGTTAAGTTGTTTTTACATTATACTGACCTCTAGTTGATTAGTAACTTGATCAATTGACGATTTCATTATGCTACCTAATAAACCACCATCACCAGTTTTAGAATACTACAAAAAAATTACAGAAGAAAAATCTTCGATAAATAACTATTGTGCCCAAATATACAAATAAAATAAAAGATAAAAATTAAAATAATAAACGTGCATGGTTAAAAATAATGTGTATTGTGTATAGACTTAATTAAAACGATATGTGAACTTTAACGTGATAAAAATAAGCTCATTCCGCCAAAAGCTTTTATATCAGGAAATTTAGCCACTAAGGACTAAACTAACTACTTTAACCAATGTACCTCCTGTAGAGCACTATCAGTAATTTTCTCAATTTCCTGATCAAAACCATCCACAGCTACGTGTTTCGCTTCTTCTGCCGCGCTCACGGCTTTCCCTTCTGCCTCGTTCAACGTATGTGCTAAGAACTCACCAGTTTCTTTTACCTAAGAATTTCACAGTCAACACAATGCACATAATATGGACATAGTGTTTTATCTTTTATATCTATACGAGTTACTAGTACACAATATATATTAGTGGAAAAATATACATTATCATTGAGTATACTATTTATATACTCAATGCCTCAATGGTATTATTTTTATTATTACCGATTTATCTAAAAATGTTGATAAACAGTAATAAATATAAACTAGAATATCCATAAACATTATTACATTTATAGAAATAGAAATTTCAGTTCATAAAAATGTTAACTATTTAAGTATTCATATATTTTTTTACTTTACATTTTTATATAAATACATTTACAAATTAAGTAAATATCAATAAAATAAAAATTAATTTTAGATTAAATATTTTTACGTAAATTTTGTATGTATTGTAAACTAAACATAAATTACGTTTGTAATCGAATTGTGTTATTTATTAATTAAATATACCAAACTCGGGAGTATCAATTTAGGTGCATATAAAACAATTTGATTTTTAAATCGATATCATTTTAACATTTTAAGTCATAAAGGATTATAATAAATATATTATTTGAATAGTACATTCTTTCTCTACCTATATATATATATGAATATTAAAATTAAAATAAATTACAAAACGATACTTGTGTGTAATTAATAGAAATTTTTTTGATTGTTTTTATTATAATACTACAAATTTTTATGATAATTTTTTTTATCATAAATTAAAATAAAAATAATATTTACATTTTACATAATATTAAACTATATATTACGCTAAATAATTGCCATTGATAAGTACATATACTTTATCATTTTTAGGAATTAAATTTTATTCGTACATACAATATAATAATAACAAAGATAAACCCATGAAAATTCGGTGTATCGTAAATTGATCGCGCAAAATTGATCACGAACATCATCACGAAAAATGCCGCAAAGCAGCGCTTGAGGAAATAAGTGAAGCCGGTAGGCGTAGCCAACGTCCCTTCCACTTGAAAAGAACTTTAAGATTTTTTTTAGATTCTGAGCGAAGCGAATAATGTTGGTTTTACAATGATATGTGATTTTTTTTTTTTTTTTTTATATTCGGTAAACATTTTTACTACCCGAAATAATGCTCTGATTATCACGAATAGCATATGTTTCCGGTAGGAAAGTGGATCTAATTGGTACTTTATTTAGGTTATTTTTCGAATTTCTCAAAATTGATCCTAAGCGGTAGAAAAAACGGCATTTTTCAATGAAAAAAATGAAATTTTGACGAATTCGATTTCAATATTTCACGATAACTCAGGCAATTTTAAAGATATAGACTTGAACATTTTTTTGAGTGTTCACAAAGCCACATAACTACTATATATATGTGGTAAGATTTTGGAACCGTTACATTAATTTTTCTACAAAATATAGGACGTTGAATATTTCGTAAAATTCTCGTTTTTATGTATATAATGTTTGATAAAATTGGCAATTTATGATATTAAGGTCTAAAAATTTTACTCAAGTATATAATACATATTACTTAACACCATATCAAAATATTAGAAAAATCTCTATTCTCAATTTTTTTTTATAGCCGTTTTAACTTGAAATTTCAGTAAAATCAATATTTAAATTATTTATATGGATTTTTCTTATTATATTACAATATTTTACAATAATGTTAAATAAAATTGATAAATATTTTTTAAAAATTTTGAAAATTTAATTATATAAAAATTATATAGAATGTTCATTTATGTACTATATGTGTGATAAAATTTTGCGTTTTAAATATTTAATAAAAAATGTCAATATTTAAAAAAATACCTACATTATAATCTGACTGAACTTCGCTCAGAATCGTTTTTTCGAATGCATTGGTTTATCATTGCATTCAAATTCTAATTAAAATTAAAGATTAAACGCTATGATTAGCACACCTGTATCCCATGCGGCAGGAGTATCAGCTCATCTTTTTTGTATCTTATGTATATCAATTAAATAATCAAAATTGATTTATTATTGTAGGAAAAATGTTTCTATAATTTATTGAAGTATAATTATTATGTATTAATTTATTGAATTTTATAATATTTAAAAACGATTTTTTTTTTTTTTAATCGCGATCAATTGTTACGTACGATCAATTTTACCGCGATCAATTGACGTATATCCGAAAATTCAGAATTGATTTGATCGCGCGTTTTATGAAATTTTCCCACATAAAATATTGTATAATAAATTAATAATATATGATTAAAAAAATGTTATGTTAATATAACTGAGATAATGATATCATATCTACTGTGAATTTATGTCTTATTTATTTTTGTATCGTATCATTATTATTTTCTATTTTAGTACTAATTAATATTAATACAATCCACAAGATTATACCTATAACTTACGGCTTACAATATAAAATTCTACATTATTCATATACTCGTACACACGAATATAGAATGTATTTTAATTTAACTTTAAAGTATTTAATTTTACATGACTCTTTTTGAATTAATTTTTAATTATGATGTAATGGACATACAATATTTCTCTAATATAATATTCTACGAAATCGAAATGTTTCAGACAGTGCCTCAACTACCGGGTGTCGGGGTGTGCAAGGTGTGCATTGCACATCGGCTCTCAAATAGATATAATTCACTTTTTTTTTTTTTTTTGCTTATCATTCTATCTTCGGGTTTGCTGTCTTTCAAAGGTGGCAAATGTAAACAAAAAAATTTAGGCCCCTTAAGAAAACTTGCACACCAGCCTCATAGCGTCTAGTGCGGCACTGGTTTCAAATAGATTTTATTTTAGCTGATGAAAAAATAATGTAATTTTAAAGTATTATTTATATCATATGAATGTATGATTGTTTTAAATTTTTAATTACTATAAACGTGTATCTTGATTGTATTTAGTGAAAACATGAATTACAAAATATATTTCTATACATAAATATTTAACATTTTTATCATTTTTAGTTTTAATTTTAAAAAATAGTTAACTATTTGTTCATAAGATTAAATAATATAATTTACTATTTTATTAGAATTTGAGTTGTAGAACAATAATAATTATATATTCATTAATTGTCTTTCTGTTATTAAATATTAACATTTATGGAAATTCAAGTAAAGTCTATAAAAATAACAAAAATATACCATAATACAATCTTAATAACGTAACGTGTTATTAAAACTTTTACAAGTTCAGCATACTTTTATTATAATATAATTGTATTTATAGGTAACTAAAAGTAAAACATACTTGTTTTTCCAAAAGTGAAGTTGCAGCATTTTTCTTTTCTTCGACTAGTTCTTCGGCTTTTGCTGAGATATTTTTCATGGCTATACAAGATGGATAACGAACGTTAACATTTAATACTTTCAGAATGTTTGATGCGACTGTCTACTAATTATTAATAATTTATGCCTATGATGGAATGTGATTTTAATATGATAATTAAGTTACACAACTATTTATGAAGGTATAATTGTATAAAGTTTTGAAATCGGATACTAGTGAACAATAAATCTTTATTTACGCTATATCATTTAAATATTGCATTTCGATATTATATTACGACCTAATGTCACAATAATTATGCGCAATATTTCACGTGTAGTATTTGAAAAACAATGTTTTAATAAATATTAAAAAATATTTAAAACGTGTATTAAAGACAAAAAGAGCGAAATAATAATATAAAAATTGAAATTATTAATGAAAATTGTCAGTATATTGCCTACGCGCTAAATCTTTCGTCTTTTATACGTTATAATATAGGCATACAGATATACATACCCAAGGAAATTTATCTTATATTCTTATATACACTTTATTAAACATGCGTAGGATTACATGCATTGGATATAATATTTTGTTCGTGACTTCTCAAGTTATATAACAATAATGTAATAATATGTGCAGTTTTATTTAAATTAATTTAAATAACGTATCGCTGTTGCAAGATTTATCGTCTGTAATTCTGCGTGTGCGTATTCGTCAATTTCAAATTATAATAATATATACGAAGCTACGACGTCTATATTCAACTCGAATAATTTTTGAATAATTGTGCAAAAATATTGTTTTAAATCATTTATTTACAATTTGGGAAAGACTATATACATACAAGCACTGCACCTCCTAAATAATCATAATATAGTATAAAGGACATAGGTATATATTATACCTATACTATATAGATTCGAGTACAAGTACACGACAAATTTTGCCGCAAAAGCCGTCGAATTGCGATTGAAAAAATTCGCGAGGACGAACAACGACGATGACGACAGCAATAAAAATGTTAATTTCCTGTTGGAACGCGCTGATGGGCAAGGCTGCACGAAGACGTATCGCGTAGTTGTACTAACTTATCATATTATATTTATGGCGCATAAAATAATAATATTATAATATAGAATTCGAAAAAGCCTACTTTTTATAAAATAACTCGTTTACATCTGCATGATGATAAATTACATCGTAGCGCTTACATAATCCGCGATCATTTAGCACGTACTTCTTATACATATAATTATATCTATTTATAAACAATGACATGACGTCAAATTCGAAATATATTTATTTTACATTTACGCAAGTTTAGAAGCCAATTTTTTATTATCATTATTGTTTAACGTATTTTAAAGTTTAAACGAAATCATAAAATATATAATTTATATTGAAGATTAAACGTGTTTGTGAGCACGAAATGTCCTACTAAAAATATACGCTTTTTTGTGTGTATACAATGTAACGGCCAATATATTTTAGGAGAACGACTACCACATAAATGATTTCCGCGACGTAATTTTTTCTTCCTACATACTACAACATAGCCGTCGCCATCGCGAACGTCTGACCAATTTCTCGTCCAGCAGTCGTCCCGTATTCTATTATATAATATTATTTTATATTTTTCGCCGTTGCAGTTGGCACATCGGTTGATACTTATTTTTTTCGAGTACGCGATTCGATAAATCGAAAAGTTTTATATTTATAACGACAAACATGATTACATCCTACACATGGTATTAGTGGCGCAATTATCGAGTGATTTATGAGAATTTATCCCTCAACTTAATATTATTACATAGACGCCCAAACATTTTTAAGAATGATGATAAATGATAATTTACCTTCAGGGCTTAGCCCCTCACCTAATCCATGTTTTTAATGTTTTTATAATATATTATATAGAAAACTCAAAACAAAGTATTATTTTTTTTCCAAAGTTAAAACACAAATTACGTTTGACGTTTCGAATATTAGATGTGTTTACTCGATTTAAATCATCTTTTACGTATTTTCTAAAATATCTAATTCATATAATAGTATGAATATAATGCATTTATGCATTTTCGCGATTTTGTCTAATTTTATGTAAGCATATGATGTACGAATTATTTCCAATCGAATATCGTTTTTTTTCTATTTACAATGATGCAAAATACCTATTTAATACGATAAAACACACTCACCGTCTCCCAAGTTAAACATATTGGATGCGATTTACGTGAATATTCTCTTCGATGATAAAATGGTAAATTATTTTTAATGCGCGTCTCGATGCGACAACGGTTCGTTCGACAATGTCCGTCCAAATATAACAGACTTCGAGTTAAATAGTCCGGGGCCTCCGGCGGGTGTTCCCGCGGTGACCTTGGTAACTCTCGCGTCGCAGCCACGGTAACCGCAGTCGACGCCACCAAGCCGCCAAAATGCAAAAATCGATAAACTATGCTGTCGAGTGCATAACAATAAAATATAATGCAGACGGATACGTTGATAACATAATACATAATAAATAATAATATAGCCACTATCCACATAAAATAGTAATGGATACGATATACGAGATACAACACGAACAAAAGAACTCCGCTGACCAAAATTAGGTAAATAATAAATATGTCTAATTAGAATTTATATCGCATATCATAATATAGAATTAATTATAGGTAAGTCTTTCGTATGTCTTTATCTTTTGACGATTGTAAATATTTTGTAATCATATAAAATTCCAACAATAACCATATAGACGACCCCTCGATTTCCGTATATTATAATATTCAATACATAGTAGGTACGTCATCAATATAATTTATATACTAATCAATATCGTATAATAATAAATTATTGTTATTTGTTGACCGATTATTTTTTCAAGTCTTACAATAATTATTATATATACAGAGAAAAATAATATAAACCAAATGTAATATTTATAATACACGGAATGATCATCTTCAAACATTAATTTTATGTTACGAAAATGATGAAAATTACATATTATACGAGTAGGTATATATATGTACGTTTACAATGACATTTCTATATTTTTATAACATTACATTCTATAAACACTCAATTACTTAATTTTATAATACTTATTAATTATTATATAACTTAAAACTTTTGTAGTATACACTTATCTTTTATAAAATGTAATAGGTATTATTATAGTGACGCACAAACTCGCGTCTACATGAAAGGTGTACCTAAATTTCAGCATACCTAACATACACAAAAAAAATCATTATCATCATCATTGCTTATTAGAAATCTTTATAAATTTAGTAAATTTAGTATACATATAAAATTATACCAAACCGGCACCTACCCCATTTAAAAAACCTAAAAGTCTAGCGATCGCTACACCCAGATGTAGGGATGGGCACCAATGGGTATTATTATTTATTGTAATCAAATAATTTTATGTTTAGGTTTGACTTATATAAAAAAAAAAACGTTACGTATAATATCAACATATCACATATTATGTATTGTATGTGTATTGTGTGCCATATAAGGATTAGAAAAATGTGCAAACATTTAAAAAAAATATACGAGTAAACACAAAGAAAATACGCGAAAAAAAATTGAGTAGGTACATTCATGTTAAACAATTTCAAATTAATTCATTTTATAAGAATTATAATAATTTTGTATACAAATATCGAATTGACCTTATACAGACCATTTACATATTATACGAGTATGTATAATATAGTAGTTATTCTTATTGTACATCAAAATAAATACCAGCTATTATTGCTTCTTTACTTAAAAAAGTTGCGCCAATAATTGATATATTCCTGAAATCTATATTAATTATTTGTAAATTATGGGTATAGAATTTTATTTATAATCAGGAATTAGATGACAAATCATACAAATATACATTTTTACTTGGTTATTAGTTATTACCATAATGGCGTATTGGCATAATATTAAGCCAGTTATGGGAGAAACAATAATTAAATTGAACAGCCTCTTATGATTGCATACTCTATTGATATGATTTTACCTATATTAAGAAACATTTCAGTGTATTACTGTATTAGATCAAAATATTTTTGTATGCAGACGAAATTACTGATTTGCTGATTTATGACTGACCTGTAGATATACGATCGTTGCACCTTAATAAATTAATAAACGAGAACTTTTTATTAAGACTGATTCTAAATCAATCGAACCGTTATTTATGATGAAATTAAATTTTAATAATTATTTGTTGTAAATAAATAATGATATAATATATAAAAATAAATAAATATGGAAAATTGTAAGTAGGTACTACCATTGATTTTGTAATATATTACTTTTAATTACTTTACTTTTATTACTTATTTTACTTTTAAGTTTTAACCAATAATTATATTGTAATTTCAAAGCGTAATAATTAAAAAGTTGATAAAATAAAAAAATAAAACATATTGCACATTCTTTATTATTGCATTTATGAATTATGATTAACAATCAGTAACTTAGGAATTTATAATTTATTATGAATTGATAATTTATGTAATATAATAAATAACGATCTTTCATTAATTTATTGAAAATATAAAAACTATAACTATTCTAGGTATAGGTACCTATACATTATTCATTATATTATTAATAGTGGTGCAATTTTTTAAAATTTTTATGTAACTTATTTTCCAACCATTTATGAAATGTTAATTAAAAGACCTAAGACACCAGAGTGTCCATAATGTATTTTGTATTTATATTAAATTATAAAACATTATATTAATCATTTAATATAATTTAGTTAAATATATCTTTAAAAAATACTCGTATATATCGATTTAATAATAATAAATAAATTGTATTCATTTCAAAAATAATAAACAAAATCATTGATTATTATTAATCATATTTTAAAATACTCGTACACTTACTCGTGTCGTTTACGGATTTTTCATTTTCCATTTTATTTATAAAAATAATTCAAAATTTAAAAAAATTTAATTGCAGTTTGATAATAATCAATATGCTAACTAGACAACAGACAAGACTGAAATATGTTTTCTATGAGTTATACATTGTTAGTTATTGTATGAAATGAATATCTTATTTATATTATAAATTATATAAGTACTTTCTGAAACTTTAGTAACATTAATTAGTATATAGTATTTATCTATATAATATATAATAATTCCAAAGTTCAAATTAATAATAGTAATATAAATATTTAGATTATAAAAACAAATTTATGTCGCAAACACTATGCAAATATACAATTGAAGGATCCGATACAAGTATCAGGTAGGTATCTCCAATTTTTGAAATTGTTAAGGAGAAACAAATAACTAAATCATTTGATTTCTGTTCAACAGTTTTTCAGTTCAAAAATTATTATACCTATTAACATTAATTGAAAATGAAAATATTGTAAATAAAGATTTAAGTACACTTACAATAACCAATACTTACGACCTGTAATAATAAATTATCGTCAACTAATATTTGGCAAATTTTTAATAATATTCGGTAAAATATTTATATAAAATGTACAAATGTAAAAAATAATAACACAGCTTTGATGAAATCATCTACTTAAATTTTTTTTTCTACATTCAAAGTTTTTATTTTCCTAGTTTAGGGGTAGGTATATATATTTTTTATTTTTATTATTTTATTACTTTCGAATTTTAATCATAATATAATTTATAATATTACTTTTTTAAATAATGCTTAATTTGTTCATGGCTAATGATTTTAATTATATACATTGAAATTGAAAAGTTAGTTATAAAAAATTAAAAAGAAATGGTATATATGATACGAGTATTATACATTTAATTAATTATTATATTTCATAATTAAACTTGAGCGATCATAAATATATATATATATATATATATATTACGATGAATGTTATAATTATTTCAAAAGTTCTAAACTAGGTGGGTAATGTAAAAACAAATTGCTTTAATATTGAAAATATTTATGCATTCATGTAAAATACTATTTTATAATTATAATATATATAGTTGAGATTAATATAGATATTTTTATAAATAATGACTTTAGATAATATTTCGTTATTATACAGTAAAAAATCGTATAGTATCAATAATATTGTTTAAGAAAGATTACAAATTGAGATAAAAACAAAAAAATTGTATGAAGTACTTTGATAATTTTTTCAGATAGAGTATATTAACATAAATTTATCTAAAGAACTTTGAGTCTTACGTTATAATCTAAAAAGTAGATTATATACATAATAAAATACATATTTTGTGATTAATTAATTAAATCATGTATATGATTAAAATGATTTAAAATGTAATAAAATAGTCATATCTCATATCTACGTATGTTTTCAAATATTAAATTAATTATAATGAATTTTATTGATACAATCACAAATTAATAAGTAATGTCGTTAGCATTTATTATATCGCAGAGAAATATTTTAAAAATAAATACAATTTTCAACTGATTATAATATATATATTATATATATATATACTATATATATATATATATATATATATATATATATATATATATACTTTATATATATATATATAAAGTGCTGATACTCCTGCCTCATGAAATACAGGTGTGCAAATCATAGTGTTTAATTTTAATTAGAATATGAATACAATGATAAACCAATTCATTCGAAAAACGATTCTGAACGAAGTTCAATCAGATAATGAAGTAATTGATTAAAATTTTAACATTTTGAATGAAATATTTAAAACGTAAAATTTTATCACACATATAGTAACCATATAGTTACACATATAGTACATAAATAAACACTCTATATAATTTTTTAGTCTCTAACTTCAAAATTGTTTGAGTTATCACTTATAGTCAAATATTGAAATTTTGAAATCGAATTCGTTGGAATTTCATTTTTCGTGAAAAATGCCGTTTTTCGTCATCTTTTCGTCGTTTTTTATACCGCTTAGAAAATTGAGTTTTGAGAATTTCATAAAATTTTGGAAATACGTTAAGATATATATCAGTATACTTCAATAAACTTTTCAAAACTTTTCCAAATTAATTGGTTTTTCTATTAACTTTTATTGTGAAAGTATTGAGAAATAATAAGACGAATATTCATTATGGGTTTTAAGATTTTCGTTTGAACTAAAAATATCAACTTAAAACAGCTATAAAAAAAAATTGATACTAGGGATTTTTCTAATATTTTAGTATAATGTTAAGTAATATGTAAGTATACTTCAGTAAAATTTTCAGACCTTAATATCAAATTTTCCAATTTTATCAAATACGTAAAAATGAGAATTTTACGAAATATTCAAATTCCTATATTTTGTAGAAAAATTAACGTAAGGGTTCCAAAATTTTACCACATATATATAGTAGCTATGTGAACACATAATAAAATTTTCAAGTCTCTATCATCAAAATTGCCTGAATTATCGTGAAATATTGAAATCGAATTCGTCGATATTTCATTTTTCGCGAAAAATGACGTTTTTTCGTCGTTTTTTCTACCGCTTAGAATCAATTTTAAAAAATTCAAAAAATGACCTAAATAAAATACTAACTACATCCACTTTCCTACCGGAAACATTTGCTATTCATGAAAATCGGAGTATTATTTTTGGTAGTAAAAGTGTTTACTGAAAAAAAAAAGACACACATCATTATAAAACCGATACATTCTTCGCTTCGCTTAGAATCTAAAATATGGTTATTATGAATTATTAAGAATAATAAATTACTATATTTTAAAAATTATGTCTAAATAATAATTTATATTAATATAGAACAAAATAATATTTACTCGTATATTGAATGAATAATAATAAAATTATTTATATATTTTAAATTTTGAACGAAACGAAAAATCTATTGCAGGTTTAAAATAAGTGTCTCTTTATTTTTATTTTTATTTTTTTTTTTTTTTTGCTTTTTTGACTACCTACTGTAATGCGAAAAAATAATTGTTTTTCTTATTGGCTGTATAAAACAGATTCATTAGTATTTGTATTATATTTATATATATATATTTATTATAGTCTATAATTTAAACAAATATTTTTCTTAAAATTTGATTTACCGTTTTTACAATATATGATTTTTACAACTGTCCTCGCTATCTACTTCCAGTTGTTTTGTAAATCAATAACTGAAACAATTTTAATATTTTATTCAAATAAAATTTATAGGTACATATTAATAATGCGGTATTGATAAATAATATAGTCCACCACAGCAGTGTTTCCCGACCTATGGGTCGCGACCCCTAAGTGGGTCTCAAAATATTATTATTGCGTCCCTATAGTTGTTAACTTATTACAAGGATAAAATCTTAAAATTAAGATAATTTGTAAAATAGAAAAAAAATTTGAAAAGTAAAATTTAAAAAAAAATTATTTGTATTGTAACAAAATATAAAAAAAATGAATATGACTTTTGGATTTTTTTTTATATGGGTCGCCATCTCAAACATTTTAAATTTCTTGGTCGCCATACTAAAAGGTATGTGACATATGAATATGCCACATGGTATTATATTATAATAATTATAAATTTAAATGCATATTAAAACTAATATTTAATTTATATATTATTAATATTTTACTATAATTAACATAGTACAATAATTTTTTTAAGACACATAGGTATTTTAAAAAGTACCTAGTATATTAATGATAATAAAAATAATAATACCTATACTATCTAGTGTCTGGTGAAATCATATTTTGCCATATACTCGTATATTATATTTATCATAAAAAAATTGATTCATATAATATTAATTTATAATAAGCATTATAATTTATAACTTATAGTTTTCCAGAACCTAATATGCTTACCAAGGTTCAAGATCTTATTTTTTTTTACAATATATAATATTATAATGTATAAAGGCATACGCATATAAATTTTAAAATATTATAAATTATAATTCCTAGTTTGGAATTAACAATTATTAAACATTTTAATTATTTTATATTTTTATTTAATAATTAATTATAAATACATATGAAAATGCAATTATTTAATCAATATATATATGTACATATACATGTAACGATATGTATATATACACGTTACATGTTGTGTGTACAAAATTAAAATAATAAAATAAATAAAGTTTAATTTTGAAATTAAATTATAATAATACCTATACGCGATACGCCTAATTAATTATTAATTTATGATTACTGATTACTGATTATAAATTATTTATTTAGTTTTTAATTTAGTTTTAAATTTTTAATCATTATAAGTAGGGGACAAAGACAAATAATATGAGATATTATGAAAATGAATTAATTATATTACTATATTATATTATATTTTTCCTTTTTTTTATATTATAAATATAATATAGAAACTAATTGAAGATATTCATAAAAAAATATATACATTTCATTTATTTTTTGTATCAAGTATTCAAGTACTGAAGTAGTGAAGTATTAACCATATTTAGTGATGCGCGCGGGGTAATTATTTACCCCAGTCTATTTTTAATATCTTATAAATTATTTTTTCGATTTTCCACACTCATGTGGTTCATGCTATCATAATTGTCATTAATTCATTATCATACAATCACAAAAACCAAAGTGATTATTTTTGTAGTTCGGCAAAAATTTATCCCGCGCGCGCGTATTAGTCATATTATTATTAACATGGGCGTAGTTTGGCAGGGGGCAGGGTGGGCTACAGCCCCCTCAGAGCCCTTCGTAGCCCCTCTAAAATTGTAACTTACTAATTTCTATTGAACTAGATTTCATATCCCAATAAATTATTATACTAATTTCATTGTCAATTGTAATTTTTTTTTATCGATAAATTAATATTATATAGGTATATTTTGTATTTATTTTTTCAAGATAATTATTAGATTATTACTTATTGCGTAATATTATTAACACCTGTATTACAATAACACAGGAACTAATAGGCGCGAGGCCAGTCCCTGTTAAGGCGGCGGGTGATGTTCGGAATTGTTGTGGTGGACATTTGATCAATTAGTGGATTGGGGTGAAATAACAATTAATAAGGAATAGTTTCAATAAAATTTTCAAAAATATGAACATTTTTTTTGTCAATTTTATTAAACGTTATTCTAATATTGAAATTTGCAATTTTTTTTTAATATAGTAATTAAGTATAAAAAAAATATGAACGGTATATACGTTTTTATTAAATAATACAATACCTATAGTTAAATAGTACAAATTTTAATTGTAAAAAAAATTAATATCTATAGCAATATTCACCATTTGTCCATTTATTATATATTTATTTATGTGTATAATATGTTAACAAATCTACAATATTTATTAAAATTTAAAACTACTAACTAGCATAATTAACTGTAGTATCTAGTATTCTAGTGAGAACTCGGTAAATAAATCAATTTCTTTTGAAACTAATTTTGGTCCTTTATTTCATGGATTATTTATAGTATATTTGGACAATTAATAATGAGCGAAAGCGAAATGCAAATCATAATATTACATGGGAGATGGAAGATATAGACAAGTCCCGTCAATCGTCATATTCATATTATGAAGCTGCAGCTCCGTATGCGTGCCCGCGCACTCTTATCACATTCTCGCAGCCAAACGCCGTCCTGTAGTGAAGCGCTCGTAGACAGTACGTAGTACGTACCACGGTTTAAGATAATATGGTTGAACTATGTTCTGTGGTTGAACAACCAACTATTATTTCATCGATTATATTACGGCCACAAAGTTACTCCAAAAGTCAGCTGTTTCAACCTACTACTAGCGCTCATTATATTAAACGATCTGTGGTTAAATTATGATTTTTTGAATTTGACTGTGGATTAGATTAAATACTGTAATATTACTTTAAAGCATAGTAGATTGAAACAGCTGACTTTTGGACATGATTTAAGATACATAGGTTGCGTTTCGGAATACCAAAATGTGACCAGTGAATCCAAGATCTATAAATAATATATCTACTATATAGATCTTGCAGTGAATCAACTATCTGAAACAGCTGGTCTCTTGAACAACTAGCGAACCATGTGGACAACTTACAACAGTTTTTATGTAATTACGTAAATGACATTTTTTAAATCTTTTACTATACAATTTTTAATTAAAGTATCAAAAATATTCACATATTTAAACTACTATGAGCGCTAGTGATCCAAGGCCCAGCTGTTTCAGATAGCTGTTTCACTGGTCATCATAAAGCATTACTTACTTTATGAGTAACTTTGTGGGCCGTGTAATAATAACCGTGCAACCATATTATCTTAAACCAATAACAACACAGCAATTATATCTATAAAACAAAAATAGTGGTGATTTCACGCATTATCGTATTGATAATATGAGAAATCACAAAAATTGTAGATATTATAAATTTTCTTTCGTTCGTTACCACGATTTAAGATTTATTTTTTATTGTTATACGTGAAAGGTGAAAGGCATGACCCATGACCCAAATTTTACGATGCATTGATGGAACTCTACGCTATGTTTTTTCATAATATTAATTATTAATTAAACGTACAAGTTGGTGAAGTATGATTATATGAAAATGCTAATTATAAAGACACTTCAATTTATAGAGTTGTAGTGAACCGACGACGAGTATTATGTTATACATATTGCGACAAAATCAGGTCCACGGTGGTTACAAATGTCTTCAATGTCGGAGGTTGATATTATAAATAAATAAAACAAACTGTTTTTTTTTTTCAAATTGTTGAAGATTAGCGTGATAAACAGTAAACGCTGCTCGAAATTTATTTTATTTTTTTTAACTTAAAATAGATTACTCGATCGTTGGCTCATACGGCAAATCGTAAGTAAAAAGTAATAAGTAATATATATAATATATAAATAGGTTATAAGTAATATAAGTATAAGACCGTTAACATTTCGTCTTGTAAGAATACAAAATAACATTTAAAATAAAAAGGATCCCACCACTCGTATTTATGTATAAAAAAAAAAACAAAAATAAAATAGAAAGTATCCGTATAATGAGTTCAGTGTCTTTGTATATTGTATATTTAAAAAAAAGAATAAAAATATGTTTTTCTGGACATGACATATAGGCGAGACTTCATATTGATATTAATATACATAATATATACTCCTTTGGAGGATAAAAATTAATAAGCATTGACGCATTGTATATGTAGTGAGAATAATAGTAAGGAGTTTCGGAAGTGTATAATATTTAATCGCGTATAATTTGTGTAATATGAATTGCCTCAACGATCAATCAAATGTTTTTTCAATGAATTTTTTATTTAATTTTTATTAGTAATAATTAATTATTATATTCACCAACAACATTTTTTAGTTTAAATTATAATGAGGTCAGTCAGTATATTTATATAATTGTCCATATATAATATTCATTTAAAATATAACGAATACTGAATTCATACTTACCTACTAATAACTATATAACCCACAAATTATACTGAAATTCTATCTAAATTATCTAGTTTAAGCTTATACATTGTAAAACGAACTTTACTTGTTTAAACTTTCTTAAGTAAATGTGGGTAGAAAATGTAACAATATTGATTATATTATAAAATTTAATAAATGTTTAAAAAATATAAATTTATATTTATCACCATATACCTAACCTAACCTAACAGTGGTTAGTTACAGGGATTCCCAACTGCTGTAACGTGGCACATAAATGTGCCACGAAATTTATGGAGTGTGCCGTGTAATTTTTATTTTTATGTTAAAATAAATGTTTTTTTTTTTAATAAATCCTAATAAAAATATATTTATTTACAATTTATGTGCCGTGAAAATTTATAAATTGACCAAGTGTGCCGTCAAGTAAAAAAGTTTGGGAATCCCTGGGTTAGTAATTAACTAATTATCTAGGTACCTTACCTATTAGCAAATACTATAAACAATAAATCGTATAGAGTATTTGCTATTAGGAAAGTGTTTTATATTATAAAAACATGTATAATAGGAAATAAGGTTTAATAACATTATAATACATAATAGAAATTCATTTTTACTTGTTACATTATTAAAATTTATTTTATATTAATTATAAACTATTTAACTATGCATAGGTATATATTATTATATATTTAATTTATTAGTTTATTCAACGATTCTATTACTGAGTTTTTTCACCATTGATTAAATTAACAAAATATATAAAAAGAAGTTTATAGAATATTATTTTATGTACTACCTATCATTTTTGAATTATGTTTCAATAATTTCTGTTTTAGTATCAAAATGTTTCTGCTCAGGCGTAGAATTACACATTTCAATTTTCAAAGACAATTATCTAATTGTTCAAATGAGGTAATTTTACACAATTACCTTTATTCTTTAATAAAAGAATATACTAAAATATAATATTTATATTTTTAATATCTATTTTGATAATAAGCAATAAAGTAAGCACAATATTTTTCTTTCATATATAGGTATCACTAAATTTATTTGATTAAAAATAAACACTATGTTATATAGTAATACTTATATATTTTATTAATTTATTTACATAAGATAGAAATAAATATAGAATATTATAAGTATTTTATTTTAACACAGATTTATTGTAATTGCTAACGTGTGTGTTTATTTAACGTGAAAAAACGTAACAACAAAAAAAAACTTCTTTTTAAATTACATATATTACAACAAACTAATTAAATTTTGTAAGGTTAATTTTTAAATATATATGGCGCCTTTGACATTTTCTCCTTAGTGCCACACATACTTAAATACAAATTTAAAACATTTAACATACCTACTTGAATATAAAATTTTTAACCTAATAACCTCTGAATAAATTATTTTAATTAACAATATAATTAATCAGAATGGCTATAAATGTAATTAAGTAGGTATATGATTTAATTTACTAAATTATTTATTAAACACAAAGTTGCACCAATACAATTTTATTAATATCTGTATATTTTTTTTATTGAAAACATCAAATTTAAACATTTCTTTTACATATATATGATGTTAAAAAAAAATACTTGGTGATTATAAACATTGTCAATGAAAGTAAAATACATCTATGTTATTCCATAATATGCATAATATTAGCATATGGGTATGCATAATAAATATTTCATTTTTTAAATAGGGTGATATTATTATGATTATATTATATTATATAGTTTGAATATTTCATATGATGTAATATTGCCATTTATATGTAAAATGTTTATAGATCACAATGAATACTTTGTCTGATATATTAAAAGATTTTGAACCTGGACCCCTTGATGTCTATAGAAAACGTGCTACAATTGATTGGAAAAAAATGAAAGTTTTTATAGAAACTGAAGAAATGTTACGATTTAAAGTTATTATAAAATAAATAATTTTTAATTTAAAACAAATGTTAATATTAACAAAAATATTATAAAAAATTTAGATGAAAGCATGGAAAACATTTGAATCTGATCCACTTTTTCATCATTCCAATGAAACATTATCATTAGATGAACAACGAAAAATAGCATTATTAAGAATGTATAAAATTATGGAATCAAATTTATTTCCCTACGAGGAAATAATGTCTAATCCCAAATTGGTAAGTTCAATTACATATGTTATTTTGTTATTATAAATTTTCATTATTCACTATTATTAGGGAGTGACAAAAATGGTAACAATGTTTCAATATTGCCCTTCTGTGGCAATAAAAGTTTTCTTAACATTTGACATGTTTTCTAATGTAATATTTAGTATGGATAATGGAAGAAATTCAAATATTTTTGAAAATGCAATTGAAGGAAAAGTAAGTTTAATAAATAATTAACATTAATTTATATTATTATTATTATTATTATTATTATTATTTTTACAAACTTACTTAAAATTGTATTATACTAATATATTAATACAAACAAGAAAATATTTAGTGTCACAGGCATGTATTATATGAAGATTAGTTTTTACAAGTATATCAATATAAATAAATGTTTAATATATGTATCGTATGCTATCTATAGTCTATTTGTTGGTGTCGTATGCTATCTACAATCTACTTTAATAAAGTTATCTACTCTTTTTACCATTCCATTTTTAATACATTAACAACTATTGTTACGATTGTATTCGTATATTCTTCGTCATCTAGTTTGTTGTAAAGGTGTGGTAAGGAAAAGAGCAAGCCTACTCAAATATTCTTTTGGTAACATGATGTTGGTTTTATTTTCGTATATATATATATAAAAATATTTTAGTATCGACGTATAAACCATTTACACAAGAGAAAAAAACCATAAGTGAATAGCAATGTGTTAGGTAAATCAAACTGTTTACCGACGATGTATACAAACGTACTAAGCACAATGAAAAAACAATGAAAAATATATAAATAGTAATGTTACAAATGATCGTGATTTATAGATATGGTGAAATCCAATAGGAAATGTACAAGACGATTATAATTTTAATGGCAACTGTAAAAATATAAGCTCCAATAAAAATGTTTAGGTAAGTTTAGAATATATTTTTTTTGCGTAGATAGTATATGACACAAGTAGTCAGTTTTTGCAGATAGCATACCCTGAAAAATTGTTCGGTAGCTTACGAGAATTGTACCAAATGTTCTTTAATATTAATAATATAAAAAAAACAGTTGGGTAACTGATGAGGTAACTCTCTCTTTCCTTCTCTAGTCCCCGATTATTTTTCCAAGTAGGTGATTTGCGTCCCCGATATTTTTTCCAAGTAGGTAAATTGCGTCCCTGATACTTGTTGAAATGTCACACACAAAATATGTCATTCTAAGCATCTAAGCGATACAACAGCAGAAATAGGTACTTCGTTTTTAGCGGGTTTCAATAATATTACAAATATAAAAAAAATTATTAAAAATAGAATATTATAATATATCAAATAAAACACATCCTAATATTGAAATAAACTTTTAATAATATTTAAATTCGATATATAAAAACGTAGACACGTAGTGGTGTTGCTCGCCTGTGCACGGTTAACTTATAATAGATAGCGAAAAACCCTCTAATTTGTAAATTGACATATTATTTATTGCGATAATAACATTGTATCAATGAATGGTGATAAATGATTTATAAATAATAATTTTTATAAATTAAAATTTATCTAATATTAAAAATAAAACCAAATTTTTGGAAGACTATATGGCCAACCTCCTCGTGGTGTCTTCTGGGTAATTCTAATAGACCAAAAAAAGGGACGCAATTAACCTAGTTTAAAAATACAACAGAGACGCAATTCACCTAGTATTAATTTACAACAGGGACGCAACTCACCTAGTATTAATTTACAACCGGGACGCAATTCACCTAGTTTTATGAAAATGGGACACAATTCACCTAACGCCAAATTTAATAATCTTTAATAATATAAAAATACAATATTATAATTAATTGTTAAATATCTATCAGTTTAAAAATAATTTGGTAGCAAAAAAATGTATTAATTTTTATAATTATTTTAATTTCTTTACATTTAAATAAAATGTAAATGTATTTCCTCCTATCTTAATATCCTAACACTTGCTTCCCGTCGTATTAATGTTGACCTTGCTTTCATATCATCCCTTCTTAATGGTTCCGTGGATGCATCTTACCTACTTGCATCCATCCCCTTTCGTGTTCCTTCTTATTCTACCAGAAATCAATCCCTATTCTCTATTCCTACCCACCCCACAACTTACGGGCACAATCATCCACTCCACAGAATGCTGCTTCTTAACCATTCTTAGTCCTGGACCTTACTTTTACTTTTTAATATAATTTTATTGTGTATATAATATATATTTGCAATAGTCATTATCTATATTTACTTGTTATTATGTTTAAAATTGCTGCAAGGCGTAAGCTTATTAAATAAATAAATAAAATTATTGTGATCATTGAATAAAACTGATCCCCTAAAATGTATGAGCTTTGGAGTTATGTTCCCTTAAGCTACGGTTTCCTATGTGCGACTGATCGTAACGATTAAACGCAACGACTAGTCGCAACGATTGATCGCAGCTACCGACTGGTTTCCTAAATGCGACTTCAGTTTGCGGCCGAACATAACATAGTTCATTTTGTCTTGATGATTTGTTGTGTATAAACGTATTATTTTTTTTTTTCTGTACACTATTTTTCATTTTAATAATACCTGACGAACTGCAGAGATGGAGAAAATTATTATTAATAATAATAAAATAATTAGTCTTCTATTAGAAGAAGAAGAAGATGATGATGAAATATGCAATTCGGTAATAATTAAAAAAAGAAAGTCAATAGACAATTTTTTTACCACTCGTTTAGATGAAGGCTTTTTTGAAGTTTTAATAAATGGACATTTAAATAATAATAAAACTAAATTTCGCGAATTTTTCGTTTAAATTATGATATTATATTTACCATTGACCGCGTGTCCGTGTACATACAATTATCATAACATGAATGCGACTACACGCAAACTACTGCTCTCGAAGCAGTACAATCGCAAGTCGCAACGACTGTTTTATAAACGCACACGTCAATCGCACATAGGAAACCACGTTCCCAGATTATATATAGAACAGTCATTAGCGACTGGTCGTTGCGTTCAATCGTTGCGACCAGTCGCACATAGGAAACCGTACCTTAAGTCCAGTGGTAGGCAAACTTTTTTAATTGGGGGCCACAATGTTAAAGAAATTCTAGTGGAGGGCCAGAATATAGAAAAAATTTTTGTTTAAGCTTTATTGAATCATATATTATAAAAACATTACAGTATTACACACAAATGTTACAAATTACCTTTTAGTCCTTTTACCTATAATAATTAATTTAACTTTTATTCGAAGGCGCAACCACCAGGAATAACGATTAAGTATGACTACAGTGCAAAGACTGTTAAGTTAACATTACACAATAACATTATATCAATTTACATAATATATATAAGTACATCATACATATTATTATACGAAAACTACGATAAGGACGCACCAAACCAAGATCTGGGAAAAATATTAATATGAACAAAAATATAAATTATATACCTATCATCGTAGTACCTACTATCTACCTATTATATCCACGCTATAAGGGTATGAGGTATGACCGCGCACAGTCCGCGTGAATCCATTTATATATTTAAAACTATTTTCTTCGATAATTTTCAGAATATTTCAGGAATTTTTTTATACTATTCGGACCATATACTATCCATGTCGATGGACCCTCGGCAGGCCGGATTAAATACTTTTGTGGGCCGGAGTTGGCCCGCGGGCTGTACTTTGCCCATCACTGCCTTAGTCCCTAATTCGGGCTAAGGCTTTAATATAAAATATTATATACTAATTACTATATTTATTTATATTTCAGCTTCCTGGTTGTTTTGCACTTACAGAAGTTTCACATGGTACTAATACTAAAGGAATGAGAACAACAGCTTTGTATGACAACAATTTAAAACAATTCATCCTAAACACTCCAGACTTTGAAGCGGCAAAATGTTGGGTAGGAAGTTTAGGTAAACTCATATGTACACATTTAATCAAAAAATAGGTGTTACAATTATTTACCAAAAATTGATATGTAAACCCCCCTTAACGACATAAACAGAGTAGATTTTAGATTCTAAGCGAAGCGAAGAATGTATTGATTTTACAATGATGTGTGCCCTTTTTTTTTCTTTTATGTCTGAAAACACTTTTACTACTCGAAATAATACTCCGATTTTCACAAATAGTAAATGTTTCCGGTTGCAAATTGGATGTAGTTTGTACTTTATTGAGGTCATTTTTCGAATTTCTCAAAATTGACTCCATGCAACAGAAAAAACGACATTTTGCCTTTGATAAATTTGATTCATCAGCTAAATGTTTGTTGATTATAATTAACCATAGTGATAATATAATTATTATTGAAACTAATAGCAACCATCTATAAACAAAAATTTCCATCGTAAATCTCATAATACTTGTTTGAGAACCTCTAGGGGGTTGACCCACCACAGATCATAGATCAAAGACTAAGGTCTAAAATGAGAATTAACGAACCATTCAGTGATATATACATATATATAATAGTGTTTGGTGTTTTTTCCAATTATCACCTATATTGTCTACACCGTTATAGGATAATTTCAATGATACTTTTTAAAAATATTCTAATGAGAATGATATAAATCAAAACTATTTGGGAATCGTTTAAATTTTATAGATTGACCGAAATCATGAGACAAAAAGATGATAAAGAATTTGCATTAATGTTAACAAAGTTAACTTGAAGGCAAAAAGAAGAAAAAACGGCATTTTTCATAAAAACTGAAATTTGGACAATTTGATTTCAATATTTCACAATAAGTCGGGCAATTTTGAAATTAGAGTTGAAAATTTTTTTGGTATTTACATAGGAATTAAAATCCCAAATTTCAATTTTTTTTTTTTTTATAGCTTTTTAAAGTTGATATTTTTATTTTAATCCAAAATATTATGAAAAAACAGCATTATCTGACTGAACTTCACTCAGAATCATTTCTTTCTAATGCAATGGTTTATCATTGCATTCAAATTCTAATTAAAATTAAATACTATGATTACACACCTGTATCCCTTCCCTTGCTTTTTTATAATTTATCATTCAATAATTATCATATTATTTAAAAAAACGTTAAATAGGACATTAATATTCAATTTTAGATAAAAAATAAAAATCATATTTATTTTATTTAAATAAAAATATAACATTATAGTTTAATTAAAAAAATATTTATTATAGAATTTAATAATTAAATTTTAAAATTACAAATAATAATTGAATAAAATAATTATTAATGAAAATCTTAGAATCCATACTTATTATTATATACTCTTCTTATTATTTCTCAATAACTTTACAATAAAAATTAATAGAAAAGCTAAAAAATTTGGAGAATTTTTATTGAAGCATACTGACATGTATCTTAACGAATTTCCATAACATTAGAAAAATCTGAAGACTCAATTTTTTTTATATTTGTTTAAAGTTGAAATTTTAGGAAAATTATTTATATTGAACGTAGACACCATTAAATGTAAAAAATTTAATCGGTACATATATTATCTGATGAAGTTCACTCAGAATAGTTTTTCGGATGTAATGATTTATCATTGCTTTCAAATTGTAATCATCAAAATTCAACACTATCCTCTTTATACCTGTATCCCTTTCACACCAGTATCCCTTCCCTTGCTTTTTTTAAAATATGATAAAATAAAATCATGAACTCATAATAATAATAATTGTAATTAATTTAGGAAAATCATGTACACATGCAATTATTTGGGCTAAACTAATTACAAGTAACAATGAAGATCACGGATTACATGCATTTGTAGTCAAAATAAGAGATCCAAAAACAATGTTACCTTATCCAGGAATCATAGTTGGAGATTTAGGAGAAAAAGCATGTTTGAATGGAGTTGATAATGGGTAATTAAAAATATATATATTTTTAATGTTAAATTTAATATTAATATTATTACTCATTATCTATATATATATATTATATTTTTTTTAAAAAAAAGATTTATAATGTTCAACAAATATTGTATACCAAAAAAAAGTTTACTTAGTAAAACAGGAGATATAAATGACAATGGGCAGTATATTTCACCATTCAAGGATCAATCAAAACGACTTGGTAATACAATAATACATTATTTACTTATCTTACATTTCATTACATATTTATATTTACATTAAATGTGGCATACTGGTATGCCCTAATGTTTTTATAAATAAGCCTCAAAGATCACCGTTTTCTGGTCTAAAAATAGCAATGATTATGATTATGTTGATTTAGATTAATATTGATATAATGGTCATCAATATAGCATGAGGGTATAAGCAAACTTAAATTACAAAAAGGCGCTGTGAGTCTAAATAGTTTAGCAACCACTGCTTTAGGATATTAATTGTAAAAAATTTTAATATAGTTAAGCAATAATAAAATAATTTTATTAAGTATATTATACAAATTTATATTATATTTTGTTATATTACCTATTTAAAATAAATTTTTGAAAATTTCTATTACAACCATTATTTATTGATAGTAATTTAATATTTATAGGTGCATCATTAGGTAGTTTATCAGTTGGACGTTTAGGAATTATAAATATATGTACTGCATATATCACGAAAGCTGTTCCAATAGCCATAAGGTATACAGCTGTTCGTAAACAATTTGGGCCTCCTAATAGTGAAGAATTACCCGTTTTGGAGTATCAATTAATAGTATGATATTTAATATTAATAATATGTTATCTAAAAAAAAATTTCACAATATACATTTTATATATAAAGATTATCTTAATAAAAATATTGTATTTATCTACATTTTAAGGGGAATGAAAGTAACTATTAATTAAATCGCAAAATTTTCAATTTATTTATGTTATTTAGTATTGATTAGAGTTGTATTAGAGTATAAAATATTACTAAACATGTTCAAAAATCTTTCTTGCCAAGAATTGCTTGACTGATTTAAATAATTCTTTTTTTTTTTTATTATTATTTGAAAAAAATTCTTGATTATTAATTTAAATTTTTAATTTAAAAAGAAAAATTGAATTGCCCAAAACGTTTTGCATATTAATGTTAGTGTACAAAATTCATAAATCAAACAACTAACTATCCTAAAAATTATTTTTATCAAAAAAAAAACCAAGTTTCGTTTAGATACCTAGTAAATAATATTTGTGTTTTATTGGTTTCTAGATGGGAAAAAAGTTTCTTCTATTCTCTTTAATTGTTTGTTTTGATAAAAGCATTTTATAGGACTTATTATGTGATACATAAAACATGTATTGTTTAATTTAATTGATTTATTTTAGCAATGCAGATTAATCCCACTTTTAGCAGCTGCTTATGCAATGAAAATTTATGGTGATTATGTGGGCAAAATGTATGAAATGTTTTTTCTTGAGAAGTTATCAGACAGTAATTCAGACAAGCTTGTAATACCCAATATTTTCCATGATTAACATGATAACATTTTAAAATAATTTGTTAATAATTTAATTAGATATTACTCGGTGGAGAAATTCATGCAATTTCTAGTTGCACCAAACCTTTAGCAGCATGGACATCTAGAGATGCGATACAGGAATGTAGAGAAGCGTGTGGTGGTCATGGATATTTAAAAGGTAATTATTTTAAAATTAATCTACTTTTATTTGTTTTAAATATATATAACTATTATTATTGTTAGCTGCTGGTTTTAATGATTTGCGTAATGCAAATGATGCTAATTGTACCTATGAAGGTGATAATAATGTATTAATTCAACAAACGAGTAATTGGTTATTAAATATATGGTCAAATTTATTAAATGGAAATAAAAGTTGCTGTGATACACCATTAGGTACCGTAGAATTTCTTAAAGATGCTGATTTTATATTAAGTGAAAAATTCAAATTATCCAGAGCAGATGAAGGGTTCACTCATAAGAGTAAGAAGTTTTTCAAATTTATTTATAATACTTTTCTTGTAAGACCATTAAATCATTATATTATAACATTTACAATTTACAACTATGTATATTTTATGAATATTTATTAATAAAATGAATAAATATTTAATGTTATGAAACTATTATAAATTACATATTATATTATGACCAAATTTATTTCTTTATTTTATAATATGATACATGATTTGAGGACATTTTAATAGTCTTTTTTAAGAATTTAACACTTTCTTATCCATAGATAAATAAATGAATATACTATTATTATTATTCATGTAAAAAATTACAATATTAAAAAAATAAATATCAAATTATTTACACACAAATGTAATTTATATGCATTATCTTAGATTTATTATCATGTTTTCATTGGATAATATGTTATTTACTTCATCAGACATATACACAAGTGCAATTACTTAAAGATCAAGGAATAGATGATTTTACCGTAAAAAATGATACTCAGATGTTCTATGCTAGAGACCTGTCAATAGTATTTGCAGAAGTAATTATTGTATTTATATAAAAATTGTAAAATTAGTCTAATATTAAAAATTTTTTTCAGTATTTGTTTTTAAAACAATTTATTGAAATAACGTTATCTTCAAATTTAGATAATCCACATAAATCAGTTTTACATAAACTTTCTTCCCTTTATGGCTTTTGTCTCATAGAAAAACATTTATCAATTATGTATGAAGGTATGAATTATATTTAAAAATATTTTAACTGGTCATCAGTATATTTATTTTATTTTTATTTTTAAATTATAAAAAAAAAAAATGATGAGTAATATGTAATTGTAGTAATTTGTATTTATAGTATATTTAATACATCATAACTTCATAATATTCATAATAAATAAAGTTATATCAATATATTTATAATATAAAATTAATCAATATAACAAATTTAACTTGATTATATTTTATAAATTTAGTCAAATCAACTGATATCATTTTTCTTTTAACATTAGTACTAGTATTGATTGTATTCTTATAGAATAATTTATTCTATCAATGGTAATAGGTTAAATAAAAATAATTGTATTTATTTACAAGGTGGATATGCTAATGGTCCATTAGCATCTGTAATAGTAAAAGGATCCATTATAGATTTATGTTCAAGTTTAAAGAATGAAGCAGTTACACTTGCGGACGCAATAGCACCACCAGATTTTATTTTGAATTCAGTACTAGGATCTTCAAATGGAAAAGTAAATTTAATAAAATTTAATTTAAATAAAATTATAGATTTGAAAATATTTTGTTTAACATAACTCAAATTAATGTTTAACACTTCAATATTTTTTGTATAATTTAATATTAATTAATTTAGATTATTGTAATTAAATTCATTGTACAAGTTTTGAAATTTTTAAAACAAATATCCAAATTATTTGTTACATTTAGAAATTTTATTAAAATTCATAATTATTTATTATTATTTTTAGGTTTATGAAAATTTAAAACAATTATTATTTGAAGATAAATCAACATTTGAAAGGCCTACTTGGTGGCAAGAAATAGCATTACGTTCTAAATTATAATTTTAAGTGATAATTGTTTTTTTATGTATCAATTAAAGATATTTAAATAATAAAAAAAAAAAAAATGGGTGAAAGAAATTGTTGAATATCAAAAAAAAATTATTTAGTTTTTATTTTAAAATAATGAACATGGTATAAAATTGTTTTAGATTTTAATCAAAGCAAAAAAAGTATTGGTTTTAGAATGATGTGTGTCTTTTATTTTTATTTTATTTTTTTTATGTTTAAAGACACTTTAACTACCCGAAATAATGCTCCGATTTTCACAAATAGCATATGTTTCCGGTTGGAAAATGAATGTATTTGGTACTTTATTTAGGGCATTTTTCGAATTTCTCAAAATTAACATTAAGTTGAAATTTCAGTAAAATCATTATTTAAGGTATTTATATGGATTCTTATTAGTTATTATATTTCAATAATTTACAATAATGTTAAATAAAATTTTGAAAATTTTATCGAAGCTTAAATACATTTTACTTAACTCAGTTATAATTAATTGATTTATAACATTTACGTTTTTTTTTTTTTTTTTTTTTTAGCTGTTTAAAGTATAAAAAAGCAAGAGGAGGGAAAGTGTTGAATTTTGATTACAATTTGAATGCAATGATAAATCATTATATTTGAAAAAAAACGATACTGAGCGAAGTACTGTCAGATTTGGGTATTTAGGTGACTCATCTAAGGGTTTTATGATAAATTATTTATATTGAATGTAGAGACTGATAAATGTAAACAATTTAATCGGTACATATATTAGCTGAAGAACTTCGCTCAAAATCGTTTTCACGATTGATTTATCGTTGCATTCAAATTGTAATCAAAATTCAACACTATCCTCTTTATACCTTTATCCCTTCCACACCAATATCCCTTCACTTGCTTTTTTTTTTAATTATACATTTGATAAATACTTCTTTTATATAATTCATTCAATTCAATTATAATATACACAGTGTTTGATTTGGAGGAAAAAAAGAAGTGGGACTGTCAGACTTTCAAAAAAATCTAATGTGCTTAAGTACATGTAATATCATAGAAGATTTAATAAAATAATGTTTCAGTTAATTTAATAGTTAAGTTTATAAAAAAAAAAAAGTAACTTATTAACATAAGTTAAGTTAATTTTTTTTTATTATATAAATTGGTACCCATGTCAAAATTTTAAAATTACTCTTTTTTTTTATACCTATTTATGTATATATACTAAGTATTCATACCCAGGATAGGATTAAAGAGGTAAATTGGGGGGGGGTTCATGGCCCTTGGACCCACAAACAATATAAACGCTAGTAATAGTTTTGAACTTTTAATTATTTAATTTATAATTTTCAAACTGCTTTGTATATTATTACTTTTTAAACAATTAGTAAATATAAATATTTAAGGCATACATAACATAATTATCAATTATAAATGAATGAATACAATTTTTTATAAATTTGAAATTAGGTATAATGTAAATGTATGATTCAGGGCCGGATTAAGGTTCTTGCCGCTTGTAGGCTATGATAATTTTGCCATCTTATTTACAGCCGGCAAAATGAACGTTTCAAAATTATATTGAAATTGTTACTTCCAAACTCGCGTATTATTTTTAAATAATATTACAATTGTAAACTTTCAATGTTTGACGTTTTATTTATTCATGAAAACAATTTATCTTTAATTTATGCCGCCAAAGCCAATGCCCAATGTAAATGTTATCTCTTAAGTAAAATATAAGCGTCTATAATTATTATTCGTTTGTATTGTTATAATTTGTCTTTAAGTTAATAACATATTAATATATTATCCTTTATTCCTATAATATAATATGAAAGTATAGTAATATATTTACAACTAAAATATAAAAGTACCTATATAGTAACAATACCACACAATGATAGTTTTTTGCCGCATCTTACAAATTTGCCGTCCTAGGAGGGTTGCCCCACTGGTATGATTGTTATTATTAACATGAAGGTAATTTTATCATTGTGGGATTTGAAAAATACTTATTGGTGTTTACATGATTCTATAAAAGTAAACCATGTAGGTAAACTACATCAAGATAATATGAAAATTATTACTATTAATAATAATTATAATAATATTAAATTTTAACATATAGCAGATATTTAAAATTATTATTAATAAATAATAAGTCATTGACTAATGACTAGACACTAGAGTACGGATTTTGAAGGCATTTGCCTTTTTTCTATTGCTCTAAAACGAAACTATGTCAGCTACAAATTCGATTTATACTACTTTAGATACTTCTAATAAAATGCACGAAATTTTTTTTTTGCGTTTTTTGTATATTTATGCTTTTTGAGCATTTTTGGAACATTTTTTTCAAAATGTGTTCTAAATAAACGTATTTGAAATGTTAATTTTTATTTTTATATCAAATAACTTGAAAAAAGTTTTAATTGTCCAATGCAATTCTGACGATATAGATAAAAAAAAAATCATTTACCAACTCTTATTAAATTAATTTTTTTATAAATTATCTTAAATAGAATAAATTTAAATTACAGATTAATAATTGTGGAATTGGGAAATCTCGAAGAAGTAGGCTTGTAAATAAATTTATTATACCTTTTTTAAAAAAATTATTTTAATCAACTAATAAATAAATTTATAATTTTTTTGTAATTTTTTTCAACCACAATTTAATGATTTTTAATGATTTAATCATTTTAATGATTTTTAAAGCTTTTTTAGAAGATTTAGACTGCTTTATTGCTTTTTTTAATGCCTTAAAATCCGTACTCTGACGTAATGACCAAGGTCCAATAGTATGTAAAATATCGTATAGTATGTATTTTGGTTGAACTGTCTAAATATTTAATATAGTGTCTTCCGAAAAAATTAAAATGTACCAATTTTTAATAAAAACAGTATTAGGTATTAACTTCCCTTGAATTTTAAGTAGATGTTCTCGTTATTTATCAAGTTTTACAAAATAAAAAAGTGCTAGTTGTGTGTTAAATGTTGAAAGTTTAAAAATTAAAATTAAAAAAAAAATTATTAAAATTAACTTAATTTTCAACTAGAATGCTATAATTATATTATAAAACTTTAACGGACCGAGGATCATAGTGGAAAATGTGATGAAATTTAAAAAAAATGGCTTGTGCCCATATATTGGACGTCGTTAGACCGTTTTTTTTTCTGTGAGTCAGTGTCTGAATGTTTGGTCCTTCTTCCAACTTTAACCGTCTAACCCTGCCTGCCTGTTGAGCGTGTAAGTAAGGCAGTACTTACACTGCTCAATGGAAAACAGGGGATATACGCGTTGACGGCTAATCAGTGTCTGAATCTTTGATCCTTCTTCCAACTTTACACCCGTATTACAACAACGTGAGTAAAACACGCCATTGGCCAATTCATTACACATCAGCTGACTGACATTTATTATTATTATTATTTATTATTATTATTATTTGGGTGTGGTGTAGAGGCGTCGTCATGACAATGGGATTTTTTTCTCACAGCGGCGGCGGTAACCCATCCGCTGTCGATGCCATGCCGGCGGTGCTCAACACTTCGGATAGCTTCGCGATTGTCGCGACCGCTGCACCACACCTCCCCACGAAGATATTTAGTTTTTAACGTTCTATATAAATAGTGTATTTATTCTTTTTAACCAATATATTTTATTTTCAATTATGTTTCATTATTCCAACAAACTTTCGATGGAATGCAAATTGTCACGTTTTATTCCTTTCATCTGTTGACATAAATTTCATTTAATATTTACAAGTATAAAGCACACGAGCATGAAAAAAAATACACAAATGAATAAAAAGGATATAATGTTAGAATGTATTAATTATTATAAACACACCTACCTATTGTATAGTTGAAATTTATTATTTATATAAAATACTTAAGTATGTAAAATGACAAAATTTGAACGTTAAATTAAAAAAACAAAATTTTATTATATTTTTTTATAATAATTAATTTACCCTCGTATCGGACAAAATAATTGGAATAATTGGATTACTCTAAACCCATTCACTATTAGATTTTTGATTTTCGTTAATAATTTATAAATATAAAATTATAAGTATCTTTGAAATTAAAATGTTTTGTTACATGCGAATTTCCGTTACATATACCTACTTAACATTGCACGATCTTGCCAGAGTGCACCGGAAGGATAACCTCCCCGTAAACGTGCTTATGATCGTACATATAACAAATTAAATAATTTATGTTTTATTATTAAAAAATATTTAAAAAAATAAAAATAAAATATTAATTCAAAAAACCAGATACTTACAAAATATTATAATATAAATTAAACAATAAAAAAAGAAACCAAAATACATTAGTTCAGTCAGAATCTTTTATCAAATTTCGATTGTTACTACCTAAACCTAATTGACAATTGACTATAGTAATAGGTAATAGGTATGTAACTAAGTAGGGAAAAACGTGCTTTATTAAATATGTTAGTAGGTACCTATGACCTATCTCTATATTATTAAATTGAAAGCAAAGCAATTAGTACATTTGTAAAAATAATATAGGTACCTACCTATTAAAAATGTTTAAGAAAAATTGAACATTATTTTTTTTTAAATTAATCGAAATTCTTCCTTAAATTTTTTTACGTTTTATATAAATAATAAATACAAAATATAGTCACCATAAACATAATATACCTATTTAATAACCTATACTATTACTAATATACAATATTAACATTGCATACCTAATTGTAAAAATTATTTTTAAGTACCTACTAGTACTGTAGCCAGGAAATGAGGCACATCCCCGCTTTATTTTTATGGTCCGTAGTGTAGTTATAAATATTTACCTAATATACCTATTAATATTACACAGATTACAAAGTAAATTTATAAAAAAATTATATACTTGAAAAGTACATGTATACACTATACAGTCAAGCAATCAACTATTATATTTAAGATCAATTCTATTTCTATTATATGTATGTGATATGTCACTAATTTTTAATATATACTCAACAAAAAATAATAATTTACACTGAACACACTCTAAACTTAACTATAACTGACTAACAGCATGTGAATTCCATAAAATGGAAATAAATTATATAAAGTTGAAATATGTATAAGGTGACCAGATATTATTAAAAAATAAAAAAAGTACATTTCAAAATTAAACCAAATTTATCTTTTAAGAATTATTTTTTAACAACAAAAGTTAATAAACACAAATATTTTTATATTAATTAAATTTTTATTAAATTCTTAATGAAATATAAATTTAAATAAGAAATAAATGTATAAAACTAAATGCAAAATAGGTACTAAATTAAAACAGCCATTTGATAACATTGATTCATTTATTTATTATTTTGCTTCCTACACATTTAAAGAATTAATTATGCAACTTAAAGTTAAATTTTCATGTATTTTTGAGATCCATGGATTTCCATTAATAAGTTAAAAAATTATTTTTATATTCATTAAACTATTATTCAATCTGGAAGGATTTTAAAAATAAGTACATTTGTATGTACTAAACAATATTATTTAGTACATTAGGATATGCTCCAAAAAAGAGTACTGTCATATTAAAATAAGTACGTTTGGTCATCCTAATTATGTACAAGTAAAAGGATAAATGTGATGCAATCAATTGGCAGTTATATATTTTGACAATTTATTTTTTTATTACTTAAAATTTTAAAAATATATAAAAAAATTTAAATATTTAAAGTTCATCATGGCCAAATGAAGAATCTTGGTAAAGCCAATGACGATAAACTTCTATTGGATCAATCATCCAATGTTTATGAAAAGATACCATTGGATATGACTCTAAATATTCATCAGCATAGTCTTGTGGTCTAGCCTATTATTTAATAACAAGTAATAAACACTCTAATTAGTGATGTTAAAAGTTAGATATATGCATATTTATAGTTTATTAAACTAACTTGATGGAAAACTGGGGAATGAACCACTGTAGAATTTATTGCTTTTAAGCACATCCCTAATACCATGTCATCAGGTGCATCAGGAGCATAACATTGACATATGGTAGATAATTTATGAACCAACGCAACACTTAATATTATACCTCCACCGCCTGTTAAATAGTTATATCCTAATGACTGATCTCCTCGAATGTTATAACCATATCTTTGTCCAAGTGCAATCTGTTGACCATTCCAACAGCTTAATATGGATGCTAATCGAGGTACACTAAACATTTAAATAAATATAGTTAACTTAAAAATAACATTATTCCATATTCATTTTACCTTAAAAGAGTATCATCATCTGTTAATGCTATCCATTTTACCACTTTGTTCGATAGAAGTTTTTTAGATAAATATTTAAAAATTGCAATAGTTTTTAAACAATGGCCTTTTTCTGTATTTGGTATGTTTAATACAGTTGTTGGTATTATATTGTCTAATAAAAAAAAAGTGTATTTAAAAAAAGAACATTTATTACATTATGTAAAATATTATAATACGTACCATGTTTATCACTGAAAAATTCAATATGTACAGCATCTCGACCCCAAGTAGATTGAAGTACTGGCACTCTATCTGAATGATATTTACTACACGTTTTCACAGCAAAATATATTGAATCCTTTGTTACCTTTCCATGATGTGTCTATTAAGAATATATTATGAATTATTATTATAATAAATATTAAATTATATTTTAAGTATATTATTTATTTAATATAACGGGACTAGCCCAAAAAAGATATAAGAATATGTACAATATATATAACTTAAAAATGGGAGGGGTCACTATTTGCTGTGCGCATAAGATGGATTACGGGGAGTTACTTAGATACTATGAATGAGAGTGGGGGATATGGAAAGGGACTAAATTTCGGGTGGAGCAGGAGGTACTTTAAAATTAATTTGGGTTAAGAGTGAAGGATAGTCAATTTTTTCGGAAATAAGATTGTTAAGGAAAATAAGGACACGTTAAGTCTGTGATGACGGCCAGCCAAAGTAGAAAGATTGAGAGAATGAAGTACGAGCGTATAATCATGGGGTGGATGGGAAATGTGAAATTATATAACTATCGTGTTATAGTGTTATTATATAATATATAGTAAATTTAGTATTAAAAATTAACATATGCATATATAAAACAAATTTAAAAGGAAAGTATTAAAAAAATTAATTACACATTCACTTCTTTCTGATAGAGGATGAACAATACAGTCGGGTGATAGTTTCAAACAAAATTTCAAAGGCAAATGTTGAATTTTTTTATCAACTACTAATGCCAATTCATATGATGCATCAATTGCAAAAGTTGAACCAGTAGTATCCAAATCTTTGTTAACTATACTATAAAATAATAGATATATTATTATAGTATATATATAATAATATTAATTTAATATTAATATATTTATATAAAAATAACTATGTATCGTTACTCACTTTTTTAATAACTTAACAGATATAAGAAACCCTGCAGCAAATAAAGGATATACAACTCTTTTGTTTTCTTCTTCGTTGAATGCATAATGATGAATTATTGTTGGATGTTTATCTTTTATACCATATCCCATCCACACAGACTGAACAAAATAATTATTTAAAATAAAAATAATTACTATTTTATATTTTATTAATTATTTAGATTAATAAAATATTATACCTACTTACTTCAGTAGAATTTTTATTGTTCAAAAATAGTAATAAATTGTTATAATTTACATAAGCATTTTCTTCACAAAACAAAAACCACTTGGAATGTTTATTATTTTGATACAACCTAAAAGTATTAAAATTAAATTTACAAATTTTTATTATAAACAATTATTGGTATATTACAATTTTATAATTGGAATAATTGTCCAGCTTCCATGCCCTGGAAATTGTTCATGGAGCATATATACTCCACCTAGCCGTGAATTCTAAATCATTAACAGGAACATGTTAATACCTCAAACAACAATTAAAAATTGTATTATTCTATTTAAAAATATTCAAATTATTAAATGTACAATAAACATAGTTTTATAATTAATTTTAAATAAAATATAGACAATAAATTAATTTAAATTAAATAAATTATAATAGAAAATTAAATAGTTTTATAATATTCTCATTAATATCATTTAAATAATGTATACTGATTCACAATAGACACATCAATAAATTACTTATAAAAAAAAAAGTTATATTTTATTGCACATTAATAATATATTTATAATACTGACTTTAATTGATTGTGTTTGCTTTAAAATATTATTCTTTAGATTCAGAGCTTGATTTGCATTGTAATCATCTTTTTGACTTAAAATTGTAATGACTATATCTGAAGATTCTGAAATGTTTTTATTTAATATTGTATAAAAATATAATTTATATTCAATATATCAAAAAAAGACTACCTACCATATTCGTGAACTATTGACAACAAGTAGAAACAAATTACACATATGAAATATGAAAACATGGTGATTGTTTTCTATTAATATGATTTGTTGTACATTGTGTGTGAAGTTGACATATATTTTTCCTTGTGATTATAGTAAATATATTAAATACTAATTTAGTAATTTGTTGTTTTTAAAGTTAAATTATAAATTAGAACGAATGTTTTGTTAATGGGTCTATGAATAATATCATATTTCAGACTAAAAATTAATTTATAAACTATTCGCATTTGGCAAAAAAAAAAAAAAATTTACCCATTTTAAATAATAAATTCATTAATGGATACCATTGAAAGTAGATAATTCATCATTCACTTAACAAGTTTCAGCTTTCAGTATCTCCAAAATCCAAATTACATGATAAACTATAAACTGATAATGGACTATGTACCTCACGTGTTTTTTATTGCCGTCGATAAGAGAATAATAAATAATAAATATGGAGTACACAATTTCCGAATACGGTTTAAATTTAAAGATTTGTAAGAATTAAAAGTAATGAAAATTCAATATTTATTATTTTTTAATTTGAATGATTTTTAATAATAAACTTGGATCGTGTCGTAGCACTGATAAATTGCAGAAAGCCAGAAATGTACACTGCAGCGTAGATACAGAATATAATTATTCAGAAAATGATTTCTACTAAAAAAATAAAAACCACAACAGCGTCTTAATATTAATATGTAGGTAGGTACCAAACATAAAAAATAAATAAATTGCATCAGAATGTATTTACTAAGTTGCATTTTTTTTTTTTGTTTTAGATTACTTATCGATACTATTTATATTTCATCGGTATATTTTCATTTTGTATACCTATTCCATTACATAATTACGATATATATAATATAATATATATTTATATTTGCATTTACATTATTCAACAAAGGCTCGAATAAAATATGACATTAACGATTTTGTCGTTTGGAATAATTATTGTTTATTCGTTTGTCTATAATTTATACAGATCAACAACGACGCTACAATCAAGTTAATAGCTACAAAAATGTCGATATAATTTAATCGATAATTCAAAGGCCAGTTTCGGCATTTAGAATTTGAATTTTATAATTTGTAATTGAGACATTGAGTAATGAACTAATGAAAACCAAAAATTATTAAATTAAAAATGTTATAAAACTAATAAAGTAATAAACTAATAAAATAACCATCGTTATTAATATTGTCTTATCAATAACAACAAACTATTATGTAATATATAGTGATATGAAAAACAGCTGGACACTGTGTGAATGTTTTTTTAAACCTCTAAAACTTTTTTTTACGAGTGCAAAGCTAATATTAGTTTTAGATTATCAAAGTATTGTGTGTTTTAAGACGAATTAAGAATTAAGAACGTCTAATTATGTTGGCTATTTTTTCGAAATGTACTTTGCAAAAAGCGGGTTCGCATACAATTCGCCCGCTGTCCACGGTCAATTTTGATATCCAACATAAGCATCCACAGACCAGGAAACAAGTTGGATTGCCCAGAGCCAGGTAACTTTTCAATGGAGTATTAATACTATCGTGCAGTCTTAATTGTTGGGATTTAAAAAAACTTATTAAACTTACATTTTTAATCATCATTCTAATATTATAGCACACTGGAACACAATTAAATGTAGTAGTTAAACATATTTTATTTTAAGTATAATATTACACAATTTTCTTTCTTTTCATAGATATGGAGGAAGAAACGCAGTCACTATGCTACCTGGTGGTGGTATCGGACCAGAATTGATGAGCTATGTGAAAGAAGTTTTCTTACACGGTGGTGTACCAGTTGATTTTGAAACTATTCAAATTGATCCACAAAGTGATGACAATGATGATTTACAATATGCCATTAAGTCTATTCGTAGAAATGGAGTAGCTATTAAAGGTAATATAGAAACGCGCAGCCTTGATACAGGCATCATATCGCGTAATGTGGCCATACGTAATGAACTCGATTTGTTTGTAAATGTTATAAATGTCCAATCATACAATAATATACCAAGTCGGCATAAAAATGTTGATGTTATTGTTATACGTCAAAACACTGAAGGTGAATATGCTATGTTAGAGCATGAAAGCGTTGATGGTGTGGTTGAATCTATGAAAGTTATCACTAAAGAAAATTCTAAACGATTGGCTCGTTATGCATTTGAATTAGCTAAAAATAATGGACGTAATAAAGTCACTGCAGTTCACAAAGCTAATATTATGAAATTATCAGATGGATTATTTTTAGAAACATGCAAAAAAATGTCATTGGAATATCCAGATATAAAATTTGATCATATGATTATAGACAATTGTTGCATGCAGCTAGTATCTAATCCTCATCAATTTGATGTAATGGTCATGCCTAATTTATATGGTTCAATTGTATCAAATGTAATTTGTGGCCTTGTTGGTGGTGCTGGCCTAATATCGGGAAGAAACTATGGTGATCATTATGCTGTTTTCGAACCAGGTACCAGAAACACAGGATCATCTATTGCTGGTACTAATGCTGCTAATCCAGTAGCCATGTTAAGTGCTTCAGCTGATATGTTAGAACATTTAGGTCACAAAGTATATTGTGATATGATTAGAACAGCTATAGCTAAAACATTAGATGAAGATCTGATCCATACAGCTGATTTGAATGGTACCGCCACAAGTACCGATGTTGTACATAACGTTATAAAACATATAAAAAGTATGTCTGGTAGACTTTCTTAATTTAACCTATTGTATTGTATGAACCTTAAATTATTGTTATTTTGAATAAGAAAACTGATTGACTTTTAATCTTTACCTGATTGATATCCAAACTACAAATTTTCTAGTATTATAACATGAGTCATTAAATAAATTATTATTCATAATCACTCACCATGTTTAATTATTTAATATCGTAAATTATATAAGTTAATTAAAAAATTAGTTTTTGGTATTTATTTAATCCTAGTGTAGAAATTATTATAATTAATACTGTAAAAGTGTGATATAATATATATATATATAAATTTGTAAGTTTGTAAGTTTTTATTAGTTTTACAATATGATTATTAATGAATAATCATATAAATTAATAATAATTAAAAAAAAAAAAAAAATGTGTACACTTAGAACTCAATCATAATTTTGTAATAAATTAAAATAAATTAATAAATTCAATAACTTACACTAATTTAACATAAAATAAACACATAAAGAACTTTATAATTACTCACCCTAAATTATTTTGAAATAACTCAAATAGGTATTAGGTATATAATTATACATAATATTATAAAACATTAATACTATACTCGTAATTATTATGTATGCTATATATTAATTTTATTTTGACCCTAGTATTAATTATTGATGAAAAAGTATTAACTGTTTGTTAAGCAATCTATTTTAAAGGTCTTTGTCCTTTTTTTTTTTAGTAAAATCTTTGTAAGATTAATTTTAAAAACCATTTTTCAGATAATACAATTTCAGTCAGATTACCATTTATATCATCTGCCAATGTTGGGGTAAATTTTAGTAAATACATTAAAATAAATTATTGTAATCTGTGGTGGTTTATGGGGGGGGGGGGTCCAGTACTACAGATCAATAAAAAATATAATTAAAAATAATATATTATGTATATAATAGGTAAATATGTAATTTTTTAATTTCATTATAACGTTTTACTAAAATTTTGGACCCCCACCCCCAGAGAATTGTTTAAAACCCGCCATTGAATTTATATTCATAATTACTTACCACTTACCGGCTGTGATTTCTTGACTTACGACAGAAGAGGAGGGGCTGGAAATGTTACATAACTACTAAAAATGATAATAAGTACTACCAAAATTTAAAACTAAAATATTTTAAACAAAATTCAATTAATCAAATATTAATGTATTAATACATATATAGACACATAATTTATTAATTCGTTTGTATCTTGTACTGGTACGACCCTACAGAAATATAAATAATAATTATGTTTAACGAGAGTTTTATGCAAATTAATAATAACAGTTTTTATGAGGATACGTCAGTATATGATAATTATTAATAGTTGTGAAGAGTACTTTTTATAAATAAATACTTCTTACTTTACATAAAAAAATCAATTTAAATCTCAAACCACTTTTGCTGTTTCAGTTGATTTATTAGATCTCTCATAGTCATTTATACATTAAATTATATTATTGTGATCACATAATTATAGCCAAAAGTTATATTTTATTATTAAATTGGATCTAACTTATACCTACCTATACTTTATTATTGTAAGGTACCTAATAGGTGTGGCAGGTGCGGATCCAGAAAATTTTAACAGGTGCTAAGATAAAAAAAAAAATGTAGGTATATACGTTATATCTCAACTCGCACAATATACTTGAGAAATAATAATTTAAACAATTAATGATGAGGCTGTGTTATTTTATAGATTTTAATTAGATTTGAATTCCAAAAAAATTAACTTTATCCTAATCTATTTTTAGTTACATTTTAGTCTTACCCGATCAACGAACTTTAAATATTGTACCTAATGCTTATTTTATAAACCGCTCCGATTGTTTTGTCTTGCTTTTTCAATCGTGCACAGCAGTATTATGTTATATTAAGTATAAATATGACTACAAGTAAATATGATGTGTTAAAATTTTCGCGTCGACTATTGACCATCGGTTTTGATAGTTGACCACCAGCAGTCTGTATTCTGTACCAAGGTATGTCAGGTATACTCAAAGTAGGTACTCGTATTATATCTATATCAACGTGGTATCCTGACCAAGTGCGGTTGACGCGAGACCCATAATTTAGTCATTTAAGATATAATATTTGTTGTTTACAATTATTAATAATTATACCTTTAAGTTAAAAAAAAAAAAATGTTATTGCGTCTTGTTTATTATATATTTATATTATTATTAATTTATTATTTTAATTTAATTGTATTTTATACCTGAAAAAAGTAATTACCTACATATTTCATAATAATAATTAATAATTATTAATGATCGACGATCAAGGTTTAAAGGTAAGGCATACTACACATATCGAAATTTTAATAACCATAAATAGATATTATATACATAAAATTTATTATTTTATTGTACATAAAATATTATTTTAATATATGTATTTAAAGAAATTTTTTTGAAATATTGATTTATATGATTTATATAGGTAAATCATAAGTATTAGATATATTTAAATATATTATAATATTGTTGGTTGTTAAACGATAATATTATTTATTGTAACGACGCAATAATATAATATAGGTACGATTAAAAGTCATGTTGAAACAACGATATTCGTTATAATTATTATGTACTAGGAACCATCACAAGGATCATTATTATTAATACTATTACAAATTATAACTACAATATTATAAATTATAATATTCCAGTAACTGAATACGAGCACTGTAAGCAGGTACCTAACCTTATACATAACCATAAAATAATACCTCGACCGACGACCGGACGTCTTCGTGGAATTATATTTGTTGAAATTACATTTATTATGGTTTTCGTATTATACGTATTGGAACCTTTTGAATAATATTATATTGTGTCAGGCTCAACGCTCAAAGTAGAGTTTAGGTACTAAAACTTAAAAGGATTAGGTACGCAGAAATGTTTTCTCAAAACTCAAAGATTTAAATTTATTGTATTTTGTACCTATACGCTATACCTATATATTCTATGGTAACAGATGGGCCTAGGCATGGAATCCTCGCCCTTTTACCATGACCCTGGTAATTTACCGATATAATATATTATATATTATATATTTGAATTTTAATACTTATCTACTAATGATCTACTTTTAATTTTTATTCTTAAAATTATTTTTATCCTGAAAAAGTAGTGAATGAGACGCAAGAATGACAGAATACATTATAGTAAGTACTCATCATCAACCATCACTCGTTGGTCGATTGGTTACAATATAATATTATTGCGACTGCAGTACGATTCCGAATAGAACAATATTAATTTATAAATTAATTTAAACTTAAACTTAAGATCAACTGTATAAGGTAAAAGGATTATTTTTCTCTTTATTCTTCCATCAAATACATGCATAAAAACGTCTCGGGGATTAACAAAAACGCAATGACAATATTATATTTAACAACACGCCAAATTTATTTTATTTTTAAATAAATAAGGTATAGTATAGAGAAGTTTTATACTATACATATCTACACAGTCTTAATCCGAAAACATACACAATAACTATTCTTATAAATTACATAAAAAAAAAAAAAAATGCTAAAAATACTAGTTTTAAAAAAAAATTTAAACAGACGCACATATAATAATACATATAGTTCTATTAAAGATCTTTACAAAATTAACGCTGTATAAGGCGTAAGAATAATAATAATATTAAATTAGCTTATAAATATCATAGATCATTAAAAAAAATGATATCAATAAATTAGATAGGCTTAACAGGAACTTAATATAATATATATTATAAAATAATGTTAATATAAAAAAAAAGATGTAATAATAATAAAATAATACGAACACAAATAATATAATTACATTTTTTCACAATTATTGGCACCCGTTGTTCAGTAGTTGATTAATTATATCAAAAATAACGACGTAAATATCTATAAGTATAATATTATAATATGTTCTATCTTCTACATAATATATTTATATATTTTTTCCTGGAAAACGAATTTCAATAAAACATTTTACGTGCAATATTGTAATTATTTCGATTTATCTGTTTATTTAATTTTTCAGAGATTATAATCCAATCGTCCTAGTAGGTATAATAATTATAAAAACTAATACGATAATAATAATATAAAATTTCAAAAATAAATACCTATAACGGTTTATCAGATGTATAATAATATATATATAAGATTTTATAAAGTATAAAAAATATAATATGTATAGAACAATTTGTTGAATATATAATATTTTAATCCTTATGTCATTTCATATATATATATATATATATCTAATTAGAATTTTTGTTAAATTTAAATGTATAAAAAAAATATGAAACGTGAAAACATGTTTTCTAGTTTATGAAGAAAAATTAAAAAAAAAAAAAAAACTAATGTGATTAGTCAAATTTTAATATCGTAGATATATATATAAGTAGAATAATAATAATAATCATTATGATATTAAATCATACTGTTTATAATTTAAGAAGCGGTTTCTAATTCTAATATTATATAGGTAGGTACATAATATATTTTTACAATATTACAAATATATTAGTTTAGGATCTTTAGTTTTTAATGAGAAAAACGACGAGTCAGTGACATAGACGCATAATAATTATTATATATACCTATAATACGTAATAATTAATAGCGAAATAATAAGTACTTACTTTGAAAAAAAATTAGAAAAAAAAAATTTATTATTTCATTATTAGTTAAAATATTATTCTAATTCGATATTAAATATTTTATACAATAAGATTTATTTTACCTACGTATTAATACTGGTTTTTTTTAAAAAAAAAAAAAAAAAAAAAAGAAGAAAACAACATTTGTCAGTCTAAATATATTCCATATTCGCGGGCAAGATATACAAATATTATATTATTATTTATTATAATACTCTCGGCTAGTATAGTCATAGTGTAAGTATATTATAAATTTAAACTAGCGATCGCGGTTTAAAATTCAGTAGAGTGACTACGAATAAATTTCTTACTCCGAAGAAATATTTTTATTTTTGTCGTCCGGATGACACTCGTTGTCAGATCGTCCAAGAGCGTTAATAATAATTACACTCGTATTATTACGTACACGTTGCTACTGAACTTTAAACTTTACATAATAATAATATTATTATAATAAATTATTGGATAACAATGTTCACGTGTAATAATAATATGAAGAAGCGCTTTGTTTATGTTTATAATAATATTATAGGCGCGCCATAACAATACGAGTATGTGCTTGTGTGGGTAAACGTTTTTTTTTTTTTTTTTTTTTTTATTATTATTATTTTCAATTTTTCGCCGTTATATATTATAATATGACGTCGTCATTGTAAATAATACACATATTATAATACAATAATAATATATTATTATTTATATATACATATAAATAATATATATTATAATATTATGATCATGATGGGTTAAAATACTTAAATTATATAAATGTTTGTGTTATCATCGTTTGTTATCACGATGCGTCGGCTGAGGTCGTAATAATATCATAATATGTAGTCGCGTCCGCGATCCATCAACATAGCGTCTCCACCGGCTTGGACACCGTCGACTCATTAACGGTGGACGGCATCGCGTTGGACGTGGACGATCTGGCGTTGCCGCCGTCCGACGGATTGTCCGACCGCAGACACCACATGCGCTTCACAGCCATCCAAACTTGCGGCTGACAGCCGACCACTATGAATATGAGCACTCCTTGCAACGTGTTCATCAGGTCCGTCAGATACCACACGTAATCCGGTCCGCCGATCACCCACGACAACACGTCCACTACCCACGTGATGCCCATTACGATCACCAGTTTCAAGCACACTCGACCCAAAGTAGCTCTATAAAAAAAAAAAAAAAAACACATTATAATATTGGAAAGAAAACACTCAACCAATAGATTTATAAATATATGAAACATACAAATTATTCTTTTTTTTTCTAAATTAATCTATTTTATTAAATAAAATAAAAATGATTATGGATAGTTAAAAATAACCATATAATATAATAATATAAATAATATATATGATATTATTATGTAATTCGTATAATACAGTAAAAGCACATGTTAAATAATTAATTAATTGAGTTTAAAAGTATAGAAAAAGTTATTCGGTTTACGACTTTACAAGTATACCTAATGTATACCTACGAGTACATTTTATTTTTTTTAATTCTATTCATTATGGTTAAAAAATCATTCTGTAATTCTGTATATATATATAGGTATAATAGTTTTAGTAATTTTATTCGAGTAAACAAATTACAAATACATTATGTAACTATGTGTATTAAATATAGGTACATTATATTATTGTAATTTATAAATATACCATCACACAACAGTGTTGTTGATCGTCATAAATTCATAATAATATTTTGGTGAATGATGAGGTAATTTAGAAATTAATCAAGTTTATTATACGCGTGAGTAATTTGTCAGAGATAGTTTATTTTAATGTTTGTAATACTTTTTATGAAATTGATTAACATATAATATTAATACATAGAAAAGTTTTTGCAGGACATTGAAACAAGCAAAGAAGGTCAAGGACACATTTTGTAGTCGAGAATAGAACGTGAAATTTGTCGACAAAGTCAATACATTCGCGTTTCTCGATGACTCCGTACAACCTATAAATACGTACCTATATAATATTGTGCTTTTTTATCGTACAGACAAGTTCATTATTGCGGTTTACTGCGTTTTGTTGTCTATATAAAGAGCCATTCCGAATTTGTTTTATTTTTTCAAAGAGCGTGTACTATCTTATTATATTATACTTGTGAATAATTTAATTCGCCAAACGAAATATTTATATAATAATGTCAGTCGTGAGTCGTATTATTATAACACAATATAAATAAAATATGCACTGTATATTTTTATAAAAATTATAATAATTGCAGTCTGTAAAAAAAAAAATTAAAAAAAAATAATACCATTTTTATGTATTCAAAATTATACGCATATAATATATGCTATAGCTATATAGGGTTAGTGTTAGTAACCTTCTTCTATCAGAAAATTATATGCGAAATCAATTACCAATAATTGTTATATAGTATGATTATATACATTATTTTTATCTCGACACTATAACGGCGACGAAATTCGTATTACTCTGCTGTTCGTTAAACGATCGGTTTAACGTTAAAAGCTATAACGTGTATGAATTTATGATGCAGGTCGATAATAATATTAGATAGGTCTATAAAAATATGTAAATTTCACGTTATAATTTATAGGAATCAGCAGTGTGAATCTGGATGACGTTTTAAGTATAATTTGAATCGTATCGTGTGTACACGATAAAAATTAAAAACGTGTTATCGTATGTTTTGCGTGGTCGAATAATAATAATATAATGTAAAAAACTAAAAAATTGCATTTTTTTTTTTATACAAGACTTGATATACTTGTATTATAATTATTATATAATGTTGGTTATTCGTCAACGCGTCGTGCGCGGTTATAGTCATATCATTTGTCTGCTGATGGTCAACGACATAATATTACAATAATGTGTAATGCCTTCGCTAACACTATATAGTTTAAAATGTTTTTTCAACGATGTGTATTAATAAAATTTTGTTTTTTAACAGAGAATATAATTAAAAATTTGCAGCGTGATGGTGATCATTACAATTGGATGTAAAACATATAATTTCATATTATATGTATGTGAGGTTCATCGAACTCAAATTTATCAAATCGTGTGTTCATCGGAAGTAAATATCGTCGCCAATAATTGATGATTGGATTACAAATGCGACTTAGCGTTATTATAATGTGTCGTATACGTATACCTTAATTAATAATTTATAATTAACAATGTAAGCGTATAATTTAATTATATATTGTTCGTCCATCGCCCGCGACTGTTGTAACGTCGTCTATTGTCATTTTGTAAAAAAAATAAAAATCGTCAAACGCAGTCCAGATCTAAATGGCGCATACGATCACGCGCATCAGACGGAAAACTAGCATAACAACCGTTATATAGGTATATATATAATAGTTTATAGTTATATATATAGTAGATACTGTATAACTTTGCACGGTACACGTATATCATTATTAACGGTAAATTTCGCACATTTTAGTGAGTTTACTAAATTTACCGAGTTAAAATTTATATTTTTCAAAAAAAAAAAAAAAAAAAAATGTTTTAAAAATAACAATGAACAAAATATATTATATTAATTCACACATTTACATAATTGAGCTCTTTTGGGTACACTGCTGTATATATATATATAAATATATATATATACATAATTTGTTTATTTATAAATATTTTAGTATATTTTGGTGCTCGCTTCTATTATTTATCGTTATAATATTAAATGTTTTAAGTTTTAATATAATATTCGTCTGCATTCAATAGAAAACCATTGAATACAAACGGTAAATAATGAAATCCTTAACTGTATTATGCTTGTCCTCAGTTCACAGATTTAAAATTTATGTGGAAATATACGCCTTACGCAACTATAATAGGTTTAGTTAAAATATAATAATATAAAATAATATCTAGCTCGTTTTACTATAATATTCTTTCAAATTGCCTTTTTTTAACTGTAATACATGGCTGATCATCCCAACACGGATATTAAATTTTAATATAATATAATTATGCTTTTTCACGCTCCAAAGCAATTTTTTTAACTATAGCGATATATGATCGTCGCCGTTTATAACTTTATTTATTATATTATATATATAAGTTTATACTGCGGATTTCACAATTTTCTGGCATGATTAAGCAATAGATATTAAAATATTTCATTCAAATAGATAAAAGTCTTATATTTTTTTCACCAGTTCATATTAATGACTATTATTACTATTAGTATTATAAACAGTTAAAAAAAACGTCATAAGAATTATATTTAGAGAAGTAGAAACACGTTCGCGGTATATGTATCATGTATGTGTGGGTATATAAAGTATATAATACGTTAAGCCGTTAAAGTATATTTTCTGATATAAAAAAAAAAAAAAATCGTATTTTATTTTTCCAATACAATTGCATGATGCTGCCCGTAACTTGTCACTGTTACAGGTGACCTGAAATCTTGTCATTCGATATTATTAAAATAATATTATGTTTTCGTGTCTAGTAAATCTTGTCGGTTTCATAATACCGACAGAAGAATTTATAGAATTGAATAACAATTCAATCGTTCTACTATACTTTGAAAATATTTCCCCCATCTTTTATGATAGTATTTATATCGAATTTCAAAGTAAATATAAAATAATATTATAAATATTATAACGTGAATATCGGTAAATATCAACACGTAACTTTGTATCGGATTTCCACCAAAAGTATTAGTCTAATCGTCGTACCACAAAACATCAGTTACCTACTTAGTTGATATATTATCATGTATAATATGAATGTGAATTTCTTGAACGATACATACCTACCACGATCGTAACGGATAAAATCGTATCGTAAAAAAATCTCAAATCAATTTTTTATCATTTTAAAACGTTGTGTGTAATCAAAAGTATTAACACTAAAACGATTGACCTCGAAAAGAAAATATACTCAGCGGAGAAGTAATTTCACGCTATAGCTTCTTGCGTTTATTCCCGACCTCCAATTTCGATCGGATGTAAAAATATGATTTGAACGTCGTCTCGTTTACGGTCTATGAGAACATTACGGTTAATATTATATATTAATTCTATTCGTCAAAAGTATAGAGTTTTTTTTATGACAATAACTATATGTTATATACAGGTAGATCAATTTTTACAAGCAAATTTTTCGCGGAATATCTTTGTACCTATGAATTTTTATATTTTTAACAATTAGCACGCATTAATCTTATTTCTTAATTATTCTTGGCTGCTCGTCATTTCATCATCATCATCATCATCATCATTATCATTGAAGTTTGAAGACATAATTATTGTACGGTACACGATTCAAAATGTAGCACAATACAAATTATATTTATTATTTTTCGACTCGTAAAATATATATTATTATTATTACCTTTCGCTGGTAGATTTCACCACTTCAGTTCTCCATAAGCCACACGTCAGTTCCCTGGCCGTGATCGCGAACAATGTTAGATTCATCGTTAACAAAATGCCTATTGGTCCATAGAAATACGACAAAATTTCTGCGTCACCTGTATAACAAACATACGAAACGCTTTTATTTTGCCCGAAAATGGACCGAGAGGTGTTCGATTCATTTTTTAACCAGTCAATATTATTATGAAAATAAACGAATTCCGTATAAGGTACTTGTACACCTTGAGATTAGACCACGGTCTCGAAAAATATGCCAACGATGAATATTGTGTTTTATTATAAATCAATCTATACATTTAGATATAAAATATTTTATTATTGCAAAACTAGTGATTTTTTTTAAAATACATTTTTAAGGATTTTGTAATTTACTTTTTTCTAATATAATATTATGAATGCGAAGTATAATATGGGTTATGTGTATATAATAATGATGTAAATAAGATTATTATAATAATTATTATTTAAACATAAAAATATGTTAAAAATATTTGAAAAAAATTTGAATATTATATATTCAACAGGGAAAAATAGAATGTATCAAGATCAACGGGTTTGATCATTTTGGGATATAAATATACGTATGCATTTTTAACGTAAATTCCGCATTATTTTTGTAATACAAAATTCTGATATCTGTATATATAGTATGTCATCTGTGATGTACAGTATGATATAATAAAATTTACATGCGGAAAATTTTTAGGATTTTAAGCGTTACTTCTTATTTACCGTAAAACCAGCATTGATGTTCACCAAACTTGGGTCGAATTAATGATATATATTGGTCCGGCGGTATGCGATCCAAGACGGCGGCCAGTGTGGCGATCACCAAGGGTACACCCCACGCGTACAACTGATACAGCCTGAGCCTGCAAGCCTCCTGGCCTTTGTCCAAGTTGGCTGGCCTCAAGTCCCTGGAAGAACCAATTAGCATACATAATTGTATAATTATACGCATCAAGAAAAACAGAAAAATAACATTTGTCATACGCTAGTTTCGTGAAAAATCACACTCTTCCCCGATCTTTTATTTTCGTAAATAATTTATATATATATTTTTTTTTTTTTAGTTCAAAATACATTAATTATAAAAAATATATTTTATTGTATTCGTTTGTATTTATGTATAGTATATATATATATATTATGGGCGAAAAAAACAAATTTATATTTAAACGCGGACGCTTATAATACATAATAAGTTATAAATACCCATTTAATAACATTAAAATAAATATTACTAAAAAGTGTTTCATACGTATCAAATTTGAGTCAACGTCGAATATAACCCTATAGCCTAATAGAATATACGTAATTGATTTGAAACGAAAAACGTTTTTTCATTAACTGGAAAATATTTTAATTTAAAATTAATCTGTATTTTTAGACCTGTAAAATATATTTCACATTACATATATATATATATATATATGTACTATGTAGTTATAAATTTATTTTTAAATTATTATTTTTAATTACAAAATTTATTCTGAGTAATCGAATTACCATTGAATTACCCATATATATTTATACAGGAGAATAAACTTTCTATAATTCGATAAGATAATTCCATATAAGAATAATGAAAATAATAAATTATAAGAAAGAGAACATCGCAAACAATAAAAATATTTTTATCATTTGATCTGTGCAGAAATTTTAAGACTTTGGAAATCGAAATTATTTATTTAGTTTTTCTAACTTTACATACGAATTATTTTATGTCCGACATGCATACAGCATACTTAATGATCACGTAATAAAACGTGTTCAAGTTAACATGATTAGGTAAGATTTCTTATGTTGTCAACTTGAAAATGAAAATAGTAGTCCAAACATGCAAATAACTATAAAATTTTAAAGTCCATATAATAACGAATGTTTAATTTTTTCCAACTGGTTTTGTATTTAATAATATATCAATAATAAATAAATATAGATTTCAAAATTAATTTATAGTATTTATACATATTACCTATGTAATTATCATATTATATATTTTTATCTATTATTATAAAAATCAGATATAAGAATTATATATCTTAATTTATTAATCGCATATCAGCTTATTATTATGTATTGTGTACAATTGGATTTATGAGCATAATATTAATTTTATTAATTTTTTGTAATAGTAATTGTTACTCAATATTAATTATTTAATTGCACACCTATAAGAACTAAATAATAAATGTTAAAAAGGTGTGTTATTTTATCAGATTGATATAACTATATATATACAATTAAAAAAAAAAAAAATCCTCATAAATATATCACATTCATATTGATAATATCATTTTTGTTTATTATAAACACGTATATTGTTTGACCTTGTATTTTAATTTTTTATAATTGATTGTATTTCAGTTTTAACTTTCGGTTACACATGAATAATAATTATAAACGTGGGATAGGAAATTAGGAAACCGACCGGAAAATGTCATTAACCCGTTCATTATAGCCGTATAGATACGATTACTATTTATAATATTCACATGAATTATATGTGTATATCGCGATACAACATTATAATAAAATATAATTAATATTAAAAAGTTAATATTTTACATTTAATTAGTTATTTAGTCAGAATTCGTATCAATAACGAACGGTCGAAATATGTATTGTATATAATTCGTTGAAATTCCTACAATTGACCGCATATCATAATATAATAATTATCAGCTATTCTATATAATTTAAATCTATTATAGACGACAAAAACAAACAGCGTAGATTTGTGCCATTTTATTTATCGTTTAATTCAATAGTCTTTTACTAATTATTATAATATTTTTGTGTCATAAAATAAATAATATTTTAACGACTAAAATTATATTTTTGATTTAAATGCAGTCATCTTTATTTATATTATATGTTATAAATTATAATTGACGAACGAGATAAGCATAAAATTACGGAGACGAAAAACAATTTCTTTATTACAATAATAATACCTAATAATAATAATAATAAATTATAATTCCTGCGTTTTGAGTGTAGGTATAAGATTTTTATATACGGAAAGCGAGAGGAAATCGAATATTGTACACACAACAAGGCGATCGTGGGAATAATTATATATACTATATAGGTACCTATCACTAGAATATAATATAATATTATATAGGTATATTATGCCCGTACAGTTGAAATATACTTTCGTAACTCGATATTATATATATATGTATGTTTATTGTCTCGGGATACGCGCATAAACCTATTCAACTGTTGTTTAAAATTGTATTTATATACGTACGTTTTATTTATCATCGTAGCCTCTTTTATTTTTCTATTATAAATGATTACAATATATACGACGGGTAGGACTTGGCAGCAGACGAGTGCATAACGTGTAAAATATACGTATAGGTACGTAATATTATTATTATTATTATTATTATTATTATTATATCCTCGGGCTACTCCACAATAATTTGTAATATTGTATATTATTATATATATTCAATACATGTATAATATTATACTCATATGACATAAATTATCACGCCCCCGGTGTATATATAAGATATAACGACGATGAAATTAGTACATGCGCGGCTTAGTGCGTGGTGTATACCGAGTTCTTACAACCCGGTAATCGGTAAAAAAAAAAACAACTCGTCTTCCTTTTCGTTTTAAACTTTTGAATCGTTTTTTTCCTCTCGTTTTTATTACGCCTATATATATTATTATAAATATAATATTATTATATTAATGCGATTATACCGTGAAACGACTGCGTATTATAATTATAATATTATAACGTCGCGCGAGTGTTCTTATTATCTCATCGTTTAATGCGTGGACCGGAATATAATATAATATTATTTTATAAATAATTATAACAATTTTATATAAAGAGATACGTCGTTTGTTTCGACTTACCTGAACGTCCACCATATATTGAAACACATCGTGTTGAGCCAGAAAAACGCCGCCAGAAAGACGAAATGCATTACGATAGCTGAAAAAAAAAAGAAAAAATAATTTAAATACCTAGTTGAACGCACACGCGTATCGTATATACAGTCAATATAATATATAAATATAGGTGAATAATACACGTAATAATAATTTTTGTTTTAATTTAAAATGTTTATGATTTATTATAATCTATAGCTACAGTCCAGTCGACAGACTCGTTATTCTTCGAATGTTTTTCCGTCGTCGTATTTGAATAACTATAATAATAATATTATGCATCGTAATACAGTGCCAAGACGAAATAGAAATAAAAAACATTTATATAACTCGTTGAAGTTTTTTTTTAAAAAATTTTGAATGATGCATTTAACAATATATCATAATTTATTACGTAATGATCGTAGTATTATTTTACAAAATAATATATATAATATACTATATATTTATATACAACAGGTATCCCGTGGTATCTAAAAATAACTATACCAGGATGAAATATAATTCGCACTCATATTTTATTCGACATTTTATACCGAGGTTACTTCTTATACGTTATACCTCTGACAGCACATGTTTCAATAGTTCATCAAAGCGAGTGTGTTATTTGAAAGGAGAAAAAATGTCGGGCGTTTAAGTCGTTTTTCGGGAAATTCGTATATATATATATTTTTTTAGTTGGACGTTTGGGGAGTTTGTTTTAATTAGACCGTTTCCGATTTACGGCAGATGAAGACGAGTAATCGAGTTCGTACATTAGGTATATACTTTTAATATTGTACGGTATTATAATGTTATATATACGCATAGAAAAAGTTCCCTTATTGTGTAAAATTGTGCCTCCTACAGAAAATAACCGCATTGAAAATGTATATAATATATTATATTGTCAAGGTACAATGTCCAAACACGTTATATTGTTTGTGGTGTCTGCAGTGTATCGGGCTCGAAGAATAAAAAAAGGATAAATTAAAATAATATATTAAAATAAGTCGTTCTAGTTTAATTATACAATATTAAATGTATTTTGAAAATATTATGCAATAATAATTTACTATTTTATTAAATAAGAAAATTTGTTTTTCGATCGTCTCGTAAAGAATAATATGATAATAATATTATAAATATTCATCAATCATTTTTGTTTTCGTATAGTTGATAATATAATAAATAGATAAATGAATACTATACGATCAATGGAACTCAGAGTGATGGACAACGATGGATTAAAACGAATAAAACGTGTATTTATATACCCGATGGAATGCAGTCTCCGTTATATGCACGCGTATGTATTAATAAAATAAAATATAATATGTCATAATATGATCGATGATGATGATAATATTATATACAATATACGAATCGAGTATTTGAGAGGGGAATGATGAAATAACGTGAAAAAAAATAAAGTTTATTATTTCATCTCATTCGTATACTTTGACGTATATGAAAATATAAAATGTACAATATTATTATAATATCTTTGCAATAATTATTATTTTTGTAAATTTATTATGCGCGTTCGCGGTTCGTTCGTGCGACAATAATCGATAAAAGTAGATATTTTATTGTTTTCGTCTAACAGTATTATATTATTATTATTATATACTATATAGTATATATACGTAGGATTACCCGTGAGAAAGAGACGGAAATCAGTACCTTGGTATAATATCTACAAGCAAGTAGCAACAGGAAACTCGGTCATCAGTAGTTATACCGCAGTATACACGAAAAACAATAACGCGTTGTTTCATACTAGTCACAATAATTCATTAACAATTCATTTTCCCATTATTTTCTTAAAAGAGGTGCGAACAATAATAACGCTGCAGAAACATTATAACAAAGCAATCGTCGTAATAACTTCATGTCTTGTGAAATTCAAAAGCGGAAAATGCATTAGAAAATGACAAACGTTTTAACGTTTTGTACATACGATAGTTTTATCTCATCTAATCGCGCGTGTACAGTGTCATACACACTACACATTACGTAAAAATGTTTTGTTAAATAGAGAGTCAAGTATGAAACGATGCAAATAGACATAGCGAAGATCATAATATCATGTATCAGTGTTATACATAAATGCACGGTCAATGTATTGTTTAAAAAAAAAAATTCAAGGTTGGATTCATAATAGCTCGTCAAATTTATACCTTAAATTTTTGTTCATCGAGTTACACGTCATAAAGTGCACGTAGGCGACGTTCACGAGCATACATTTAACCTTAATAAGCCTATTTATACTCGTATTATAAACAATTTCGCAATGCGAAAATGTTATTTTTTTTACGTAGAATATGGTAAAATTAATTGCGTTTCGTTCGATATATTTTCGATATAATTAATATTTTAGGGATTTTATACGTATTATTGTATTAAAATATTATTATTTAGTTTTTAAATCTGTGTAATTAAATACGTGCATATTTGTTTAAAATGTAAATTAGACTTTATTATATGTAATTATACTCGTATTTGAAAATATAGGCTGCTCAATGTATGTCACATGTGCAATTTTGTAATGTGCAAAAATTATAATCCAAATATCAGACGTAATATTATTATAATATAGTACTATTTGAGGTTTAAATTTTTTTATATATTTTATTTGTATGAGGTTTTTTTAGAGGTGAACAATTGAAAATGATGTAGAATTTATAATTTTTTATTATTATTATTGAATCTCTGTTACACAATATTCTGTATAAAGTATTAGCAGCAGTTTAGAAAAAAAAAAAACTGAAAACGTGTTTTCTTTAAGTTTTACATTTTATATACCTAACCTGCACTACAGGACACAAACGTGGGGTATCATACTATCACATATAAACATATTTTATTATGCAATAAATTTTACATAAAATAATTAAAATACAAATATTTTTAGAAAAAAAAACCATTTGAAAATGATATAATATTATGTGTAATATGATCGTCAACAACAATGATTGATATTGAACATAAAAAAAACCTATATTATAATATGAAATATTAGGAAAAACGTAGCGTTTATAAATTAATAAATTCCGTTTCGTTGCATTTACATATTATAATACGAGGGTAAACTCTGCGATATTTTACGATGATAACATAAAAAAAAACCGGATTCATTGACGAAAACGTGCTCGTTATATACTTATACATGATATACGAAAGAAATATATTTTAACGTACAGCAATGTATAATATTACATAGGTACCTACCTATTATGTGATATGTACCAACTGCAGGCAACTCGCGAGATCGCCTGTGGATATCATTAAAATTTACCATTAGGTACCAAATTACGTTTAGGATAAAAATCTCAAAAATGTTATGTTATACTTAGGTTAAATGTTTGGAAGACGGTGACCTTCGACAATTAATTTCATACACAAATCAAAATCCTTGGTACGAAGATAAAAGTAGCGTTATATTATAATATTGTTTAAAATTTACTTATACTCAAATATAATATAATATATAATAATATATGAATTAAATATTTAACTTCAAAAATGCATGTAGAATTTATTATAGATTTGTAGACTAGTATATAATATGGCGAAAGATCCATACACACACATACCGGTCGTCGCTGGCCAGTGTGTCAGTGTCAGAATGCGTGTTGCATTCCATTTCTCCGAGTACCGTGAAAATTATATACGTATATTATTATGTATAACCGGCGCGGTATCCGGTTACCGCGGTTACGCGTGTACGCACCAGTGGTGAGCTGAGGTTTACTACAACACTACTGTACGACTATTATACATATAAAAAAAACCGAAACAATACGCAAACTTCAATTATTATTGTTATATATTTTACCTACGCTTGCTTGATTATCGCCGCGTATTTTTTCCAAGAAACATAATAATAGGTATATATAATATTATATACTCGTATATGTTGTGATCCTTACATAGACGAATCGAAAGGAGTCGAATAAATTTTTCAAAAATAATTGCGTTTTTTCACGATAAACTAACTTAACCTCTATCATTTATACTAACTGATGTATACCTATTATAGTTTGTTATAAAATAAGGAATGTTTTGCGAAAAATACAAGTACGCCGACAAAGTCAAATGCATAATACGAACGATTTCTGTGTATATAACTGCTATAATAAGCGTTGGGATGACGCGACATCGATCACTGATTGGATTAAATCTTTAATGTGATTAATGGCCTTTGCTGCACTAGCAGTATTACAAATTTTTTCAAATGAAGTGGAGCAAATTTTGAGTTTTACGCCGCTTGTAAGTCAAAAAATTTGTATGTCTAAATCAGTACGTATATTATATATTATAATTTCTGTTTCCATTAGTTGAAAATTATTTATTAATATAAATAGCTGGTACATAAAAAATAAAAATAAAAACAATTTAACATGTATAATTGCATTTAATAGGCAATAAAAAAATTTACAATCGAAAGAATTCAATTTTTTTTTTTTTTTTTTTTTTAGGGCAAATGGGCAAAATAATATTTTTGCTAAGTATAGAGATTTACTGATAAAAAGTTGAAGTAAATAATACCTATACCTTATATTGACGAATCGAAAATTATAATATTTCTCTGCACTATTACAAATCATGACCAATATATTATATTTTATTATTTACTCTATTTCAGGATGTGAAATTATTCGAGTGAAAATTTAAAACGCGCGTCGTACGAATGGTATGACAGACGCGTCGTTACGACAATAAAGTAATAACAAACAAACACGCGTATTATTATAATATTGTACTCGTATTTACTACTTATACATTCCGTCATTTATGATATTTCTGAACGCCCACGTTTTAACTTACGGAAATATTAACCGTTTAAGCACTTAACAGTTTAGCACACATTGCGTCGACCTGAGACCAACAGTCGCATATTTTACATATCTACCTATGATATATATATTATTGTTTATTTATTTGAACGTGCTCGTCTGACCAAAGGATTATAATACTAATTTAACATAATATTTATTGTTGCGCATTTATTATAAATAATAGGTATATCGTTTACGTTGGTCCGTGTGTAGGTATAAATCTCACAATAATATGAGATATGACTATACAAGATGGTATTATTTGAGATTTCGACGAAAATCAACTGAGCTTATCGCAGTCGTAAATACATCGTGTTATGATATTTCGAATAGAACGACTTTCGAAAAAGAAAAATGACCGAATGATGACGTGTACTGACGAAACACAGTACTTATCACAGTTTCGCATCCTGTACGTGTAGTTTGAATAACAATAATAATAGGTATAATAGTATTGTATTGTAATAATATACGTATTATAGGTATAGGATACAAAACAAGAGAACGCGGTATAATTTTCCGGTAATTTCTCGAGTAACGGTGCATACGCGAGGATTTTTGTGTGAAAAATGAAAATCACATCATCGCGTAAAATATTATTGAAGCTCAATTACCTACATATACCTTAACTCAGTTCCAAATAATTGTGAATATTACATTTACGATTTTTTTTTTTTTTTTTTTGATCTGTTTAAAAGATAAAATGAAAAACTGATGATACTGCTGTGGAAGTGAAACAGGTCTAAAGAGGATAGTGTTAAATTTTGATTAAAATTTGAATGCAATAATAAATCATTACATTCGAAAAACGATTCTGAGCGAAGTATTGTCAGATTTGGGTGACTATCATTTAGGGGTTTTATGGGCATTTATATTGAACGTGGAGACTATACATGAATGTAAACATTTTGTATTTTGTATAAAAATACATTATATTATTTGATGAATTTCGCTGAAAATCGTTTTTTTTTTAATGTAATAATATATCATTGGATTTAAATTTTAATTAAAATTCAACACTATCCTCTTTAGATATGTATCCCTTTCACGGCAGTAACAGCTCTTCTTTTTAACTAAAATAATATAATATATTAAACTGTTATTATAATATACACATTACACATACAATACATCAGGGGTGGCAAAATTTAATATTTATAACGTAAGCTATTCTAAGAAATAAGAATATTCTTTTTCTTTGAAATTCGAATTTCGTAAAAAAATATTTTTCAGCATGTACCCATCTATATTTATTTTAATTATGAGTTTTACCGGTAATTGTGATTTATCTAATAAATGTATAAAAATAAATACTTACTATAACAAAAAAAAAGATCAACTTTGAAATCGTCCGTTTTGGTCACCCCTAAATCCTAATATATATCATATTATACAAGTATATATAGTTACGTTGATTATTATCCTTTTTTGTTATACCTAAGACTGTTGTAGGGCGTGCGCGTATAAATCATATTATTAAATAATATCTTTTTTTTTTTAATTTTAAATGTAGATATGGTAGCTGGACATCGTATTATTTATTATAATAAAATTTTGGACAACCCTAAACCCTAAATTATATTATGCGTGTATGTATACAAACATACGTTATACGGGTTCAATCCGATTGGATTTACAATAACGTTACATAACGCAACAATGCATATTATTGTAATGTTATAAATTATAAAAATCTATTCTATACCTATATACATTATATTATACTCGAGGGCGGGTATAAGATTCGAAAAACGCTCGCCGATAACCCAATTGTGGTCAATCAAGAATAACCCGGAGGCTACACGAGTTATTCTGTCTGTTACGGACTTATGATACGAGCTTAGATGGAAATAAAACTTGAAAACGATATTAGAAAATAATATTACGATCGACCAAAAAAACGTGTCACATAGGTCTCGAATTATTATTACTCTATTGTAAGTATACAGCGTTTCAAATCGGTGTATAGTATACGACACTGTATACGACAGAACACAATATTATAATATGAATATAATATTATACTATATAGGTGTAATTCTTCCAAGCTTTTGTGAAAATAAACGAAGAAATAAAGTCTATAATTCTATATACAAATATATTGTGCTCTTTTTAGCTATATATACTCAGCTTTGGGTTAATAATTATTTCGAAACAAGAATATAACATAATATAATATCGCGTGTGCAGCGAAATTATTTAAGAATATAAATGTATTATTATTAACTGTTATTATCATTAATTTATTTTAAGTATTCGGTTTTGAAACAAACGCTGTACTTTTGTGTTACGTATAATAGATATATATATATATAAAAAACCACGTGTATATTTTACAAGGTTTCAAACCGTAAATATTAATTGAAAATAATATTATATACAATCTTATATGCATGATTGAAAACGAATATTTTTATGTTTATTTTGTATTATATCATGTTTAAAATATTATTATTCTTTTGTTGGGATAAATTACACGCTAATCGAGCCAACAACAGCAAATAATGTTTCCGAGAAACCGTATTATTATAATACATACGACGTGGTCGTGAAAGAATCAAGACCACCATCGAAACGTTCATTTTTTAAAGACAACAGTTTGGTGGCCTAAAATAAGGCTAAAACCGCAGTGTGAATTCATTCAAAAATATCGCCCACAGATTGCCGTAGACACAATACACAAACACGTATTTATTTACAGTAAATTGTATCGTTATTAATAATTTAAGCGAAACTATATAATAATATGATGATTATGATATAATATGAAAATCGTATTGCTTTAGGTGAAAATATCGAAAACAATATTTTTTTAATCGGAAGTTGCAATTTTCTTTTTTTGATCAACACTTCACACGAAATATAGAGGTTTCGACGTTTTCCACTTTAGACGTTACGACCGATTCAGTTACCTACGCGATAAAAGAAATTTGAATAAAATTAATGTGAATTCATCATTAAGTATACTTACTTTAGATCGACTTTCCTATACTTTTTCGCAAGTTACCCTTATACCAATTTAAAAAAATCGAAAATCGGAATTTCGAAGAAATTTATACAAGAAAATGAAAAAAGTGCGAAAGCCGATCAAAAGTAAACTCAACGACGAATTCAAACCAATTTTCAGGTTCCTTAAATCGTAACGTTGTATTATCTAAACGCTTAATATGTTTTCTGTGTGTTAGACACGGGTAAAGAAAATTGTCGCTTCCGATCCTTCTGAACGCGGGAAAATGGAAAAATAACGAAAAACTTCAAAATATATATTAATATTATAATATTATATTTCTTAGCCTGATGTAAACAAACGCGAGTATAATATATAGACACGATATTACCTGTAGTAATTTGAAAATTGTCTCATAAACATCATCGCTTCGGTTGTTTCGAATAAATTCGATTTAAAATATTAATTCAATCTTGTACGTATATTATATAATATAGTACTTTACCTACCCACGGTAGATATTAATTAATTTTGTAAATTTATTTCTCACGCTATCTGACGCGCCGTGTTGATTAATGACAGATTCCTCGCAAGTACGTTCGTGAAAATAAATTATGAAAAATATCCCATGGAAATGGAAGGATCTCTTTTTTTTTTACCGGCATATTATTATTATTATAATAAACAGCGATGGCGATAGATACAATAACAATAATAATGTTATATTATTATATAGTGACGTTTTATCAAACGCACAATAGGTTTTATATAGTAAATAACAACAGACAACATTGAACCGACCGGTATGAAAGACCAAAACCACAAATAATAATATTATGTCATCGTCGTCCATGCACGCGTAAGTGAGCACATATACATCACGTTCTTCATATATAAAAGAGAATTTCTTAATTGACAAAGTCCTGCGCTCTTTTATAATATATATTTATACCTATGCGTCGTCCTTTAATAACGCGATTTGATTTATCATTTAATATATTTTTTCATTTTTTTTTTTTTTTTTTTTTGACAAACTCGATAATCGTGGTCTTGATGAGAAAAAAGATCTGAGATTACATTATAATTTATTGCCACTTACAATAGCGTTATTTTCGAACGTCTTTGTGGACGCGATACGAAAAGTCTCGAAACTATTATTTTTTAATAAATTTTCGAAATTAAAAATCGATTTAGTTCGTATATTATATCACTTATAACTGTATGTTGTTACGGGTAAGTGTAAATAATATGAATTCCGCTCTCAATTCGCCTAAAACACAATAATTATAATCCAGTAAACCACACGTGTATTTATTTCATTCGGTTTAAATATCGAGTCTCTGAATAAATAGTGTTTATATATAATTTAAAATTATTTTACTCGCGTCAGCTGGACGTCTGGCGGTATATACCGAGATTCAAGGCTTATAACCATCTATCCGGTATTTTATATGTCGTTTTAATGGTTTTTGAAAAAGAGAAAAAAATGTACCCCATACCCAAGTGTCAAACGGAAACGGCTGGAAAGGAACACTGTTATAAAATATAATATCCACAATGATAATATCCGTGTACTCTATATAGGCCGTCGGCACGAGTATCCTCATTAGGGCACTCGGCGTACGCATTGCAACACGTGTGCGCGTCTTATCGGTTAACTGGTTTCCATTGTCGCTGAACCGTCCGCTGACACTAAAATGTTATTGCCGCGCAATAAAAACCCTCTTTGGTTGGCGACGCGATCGTGTGTGTGTCGAAACCACGGTAGCGACTTGTGGATAATATAATTATGTATACCTACATAATGATAATAAAATCTAGGTAACCGTGGTTGAAACACAATACGCGGAGGGAAAAACTTCGCGATAAGCACGCGTCGACACATAAAATGTTTCGAGTTTTACACGTTGCGCAGACTTCCAACGTTCGAGTAGGTGTATACTCGTATAGTATACCCATCAAAATATTTCGTTTTACTGTTTGGAGTATAACAACTATATAACAAGGAAAACCGTTTATCGTTAAAATTACTACTGATTATATACTGAAACAACTATCGCGTATACTTTGTTCGTATTTATAATATGTTAAAATATAATATTGTATAATAACGTCGATTTTTTTTTCTTTTTAAACGTGTAATATTTAGAACTCTGAGTGCGTTTTAAATAATATTATGTTATACGTGTCACACGAACGCGCCAATAGAATCATTTGATGAAATCTTTTTAAACCAAACGCATTACATAATTTAATATAATATATTATCAGTTTCAACGATTTAAGATAGGTACATTTATTATAAATAATTTTTTTTTTTTAATTTTATGTAAAAATAAAAAATTATTCTGTAAGTGTAACATTATATTTTTCCAATCCAACGCGTTACATTCGCCACAGATGTATTTTTATTTTCAATTTTTGTGTTCACGGAAGTAACGACGTGCCTATATATTAAAATATACTTCGATATCCGTAAACATATTATTACGTATACGATATTAACTATATGCATAATATAATATAATACGCGTAAAGCGAATTATTCGAAACGTACATCAGAAAAATCATTGATAAAAAAAAAGAAACTGGTCCTGTGCGCGGCGTGTTACATGTGAGCGCATATATGTATAATATTATATTACGTATACATAAAAACTTGAATGCTCGAACGAAAGACAAAACTGGTTGGAAATCTTTCGTGTCCGGTAGATAAAATCACCTATAATCAGTAGTAATACGACGGTCAGATTACAAAAATCGTACATACGTACAATAACATAATAATACAAGCGATTTAATTAATATTTTTTATGGATTTTCCATGAAACAATGGCACCACAATGACATTTAGGCAGTTTTTTTTTCGTATAATATTTATACCTATTTTTTTTTTTTTTTTTTTTTTTGTATTTTTTTACGATCACGACCAGAGTTTGTATAGAACTGCGATTTATGTATTCTATACGTGCAGTAAATATAATAGGTAGGTACATTTTATATATATACGCGTTGAATGAACGCGCTGCAGTAACCGCGGTATGCTTTTATCGGGTCCAATACCGAGAATTGCACATTTCAGTATATGTGAATGGGTCCCGTCGTAAAAAAATATATTATACATTATTATTGTATTATGTTATTCGCAGGCCCTCGGACGATTGCTGTCGGTTTTAAACTGAAAGTATAATAATGGAAATAAATGCATATAGTTAAGAATCTTTTATACGATATATATATCATGTTACTGTGAAAGACCGAATATAGTTATAACATTTACCGAGTCATTACGCGAATCCCCAAAATAAATGAATGTTTTTTAAATTTTTAATATTTACTGGTGATTAATTTCGACATATACTCACGATACGATTATCCAACGTCGATAATAATAAAACATAGTTACCGTATCATGAATATAAATGTAACTAATTAATTAGTATGTATTATTTTTAAAATTATATTCTGCGTTGCATTCTAATGTGAAATTTTGTAGGTACCTACATACATTTGTAAATATAAGTTCTCGATATGTAAACTGTCGCGGCGCAATAGCAAATGGTCGTATAATATAATTTATAATATGAAAATTGAAAATATAACACCATTACGATGAAAATTTTAATTAATACAAACAACCATTAAACATCATATTGGAGAGTGTATTAATATTTACCGGTGAATGTCAACAAAGGCCAATATTTGGGACTTTCGCAGTTAACAATATTATACTCGTATATTGCACGAATGTCATGTTGTATCGTTAAAGAAATACGAAATTCGTACACGTTATACATAATAATATTATACGATATCACTTTTACTGTATAATAATTTATGTTTGGCTACGAATAGTGAAAACGCAAAGTTATAATATTATGTAAAAATGTACTTATAATATAATATTATAAACGTTGTCAATGTGGTCACACGTGTAAAAATAAAAATATAATATTTTATACAGTTACGGGTGACCATCATCAACGGCGGTGTTGAGGTCGGAAACCTCTCGGTCGGTGGTTTCGCCAACGTTAATTTTTTTTCTGCACAAACGTCACCACACGAACATTGTAATAACGTAACATCATTATCTTTTGCTTTATTAATAACACGTGAAAGATGCGTTACACGATATAAAAATGCATTTGTATATGACATGTGTATAGAACGCGTATACAAACTAAAAAATATAATACAAATGAATACGTTTATTTTAATTTGCAAAAAATACCGCCAAAATATTTCTTTTCGTATAATATATTATTATTTACCCACGTGCTATTTGCATGAGCATACGGTATAACAAATATGTTATGTAAAAATCACCATACTTTGGACGTAAAAATTTTAATTACGATGCTTCGAATAATAATATGTGCGTTTTAAACGTAATGAGTACCTATAGTGACGACTACATTATATATTTAAATCACGACTGAAAACGAATACGAAAATAAATAAATAATAATAACCACGATATATTTTATAGAAGATATTTAATATTATACAATGCGTAGAAAAAAACATTACTATACCGCAAATTTTACGTAAGGCGTAAGTACAGATCAGAAAAAGTTTAATATTATACATTATATTGTGTAGAAATCGAGGATAAATTAAAGAAATAGTAGTTGTAAATTTTTAAATTTCATTTATTTCGTGAATGTATTTCATGCTACTGGTCTAATATTTTGGTATAAAAATAAAATTATTATGCGTGGAACGATAAATGTATTCTTTTTTTTTTCAATGTATACGACGAGGTTTACTTAACACATTTCAGTTATTTTAACCACAAGTATTTAGTAATTCACTTTAAGAGACACCGCAGACTACAGACTTTTATATCGGCCGATAGTTTGGTCGGGTTGGGCTACTATCGCGCACACTTGGCCAACTAAACAGTTGGGTTGGTTCGCCAACTGTTTAGTTTGAAGGCAATCGTGCAGCTCATCAAACTTTTTAATCGGCCGATTGTAGGTCGTTATAATGTGCGCTCTTCCATACAACTTTGTACTGATTAAGAACCCGACCAAACTATCGGCCGATATAAAGTCTGTAGTCTGCGGTGTCTCTAAGTCTCGGAAGAGGCTGATGCGACGTATGCATGGTAGTCGCGCGTGGGTTCCGGGAAAACAATGGTTCCGCCCAACATCCGTGCGGTAGCACGAAAGTACGAATCGTACGACATATTATTATCACGGATGACTCGACCATTGCGACGACAATTGTTTATTTTTGTTCATTATTGAAATAATAAAAACAATTATAATAATATGACACTCTCGTCGAGAGAACAATAATATATGCACTGTAATAACATTTTTTATTATAATTGCGTATTGTTATATACACGTTCCGACGTTCGTAATAATAATATTATTGTATGGCGAGTCGTTAAAAGGAATAAGACGCTTATATATTTGTCCCTAGGTCACGGCCCACGCGGTTAAACTGGTTTACCAACCACGTGTTTCGTACGATTAAAACTTTTTTTTTTATGTATTTTTACGGTCCAAAAAGGGTATAATATATATTATTTTAATATTACGGTCTGAACTATCTATAATGACAAACACTCGAACTCGTGTGTCCGAGACAAGTTAATATTTTTAAAAATCTTCGTAATTCGTTTCGTTTACGTTATCCTGTAATGATATTGCTTATAACCACGACTTGAGATAACCTTACATAAATATTATGATTAGGGATTAACGTGAATCGATGATCCGGGAATTTCACGATAAAAAAAAAAAAAAAAAAAGAAATATTTATACTCTGGACTCTGTGGAATGATAATAGTGTTATTTTGTTGCAAGAAAATAATAATATATTTATAATCGTTTGTAGAGAGAATTTATGTTATATATGTTATAAATACGTATTATGCATTTATACAGAAAATAATGTCAACGTGAAATTATTTTAAGGAGATATAACGAATATAAAAATCAAAAAAATAGCCAAAAATTTACGGAATAAAGTTCATAGTTTTCTATATAGGCTTTTTGGCTAATTCTTCGAGAATTCTTTCTTTGGCTATTATAACGAACAACTTTATTTTTAACTTGCTGTTTTATCCACATTATAAAATCGTTGAATAATAAAGTCAACATAAAAAAAAAAAAAAATGTGAAGTATGAAACGTATACATGAATTTAAAATTTAATTTACGGATAAAAATTTAAATTATATTATAATATAATATGTTATATAACGTAATATTATTATTCCTGGTAATAGAAATTGCGAAAAATCACGTTTTTATTTATACAAGAAGTTTCACCAGAAAATGACCGTACGCATATTACAGTCGCGTAATCAAGGAAACTCTCGCTATAAGAACACATAATAAGATATAACGTCTACTGTACGCGTTTTTGATATGTGAAATTTTAAAGCCACCGTTTTCCTACGATTTTTCCTCGCGTTTTCCGGAAACCGACGATTCGTTTTCCTCCTGACTAGTCATCATTACGAAATATCGTTGTATCCTCGTTACACAATTATTTTGCAAGTCTTATACATCCATGGAATCGCGCGTTTGGAGTGTTTGGACGTATTCGTAAAATATATACCACGGTATAATACTCGTATTATGTTCACAGCGACACGAATGAATACGAAAAAAAGTACCTAGGTATATATAAAAAAAAAGTTACGCGCGTATTGTATAATCGAGTAGATTTTCTAAATATATTACGTGCGGTTTGCAGCCGAACGCGTATTACGTTTGTTAATTTATTTTTGGCGCTATAGAAAGATTTAAAAGAAAAAATTTAAAGTGAAAAAAAAAACAAGGGACGGTCAAACGTTATAAATGTATTCTTCGGTATGTTATTTAAAGACGATATTTTTATGCGTCCAATTAATTTGCAATATCAATTATCAATTACTGAAAAGAAGCGAGAGAATTAATAATAATAATATCAATTGATCGACTCGGGTCCGGTACGAATTTTTTCGAATTTCGCGATAACGCTCATATATTATTATTATATTGGCTTCAGCTAAATACGAATCGTTCGTGTTACGATAAAAATAACAAACATCTTTTTTTTATTATTATTTATTATCATTAAACGACGCACTGGCCGTGTATAAGCGGCGCGACGTCGAAATGACATAAAAAATGCAGAGATTTATAATTATTACAACGAGAGCAAAATCATCGAGAATAACAATATTATTATTTTAATTTTTCACGAAAAACAAACGTTCGTCCTACTTTATATTTTATCTATACGCGCGTATAATAATATTATAAACGATACGCGATCCGAGCGAAAAATAGAAATTCGACAAACTAAACGCGACCGTCGAGAGCTTTGCGTTTTTAATCATAAATATTTTTAATAATGCGGCGCGGTAAAAATTATTATATCAGAAATTTTATAATAATATTACAATCTCTCCGACGTATTTATACAGAGTATATTTATTTTTATTTTTAATATCTCCCCGAAAAATTAAGATTTTTGAATATGAAAAATTTTTTAAAAAATTAATTCAGTTGGCCAAAGTGGACTATTATAACTATTTTTTGAAACATAATCATTTCCTAAAAACATAAAAAGTAACTATTTTCATATTTCACTATAAATTTAAAAAATAATAAGTTTTTTTTAAATTTTTTTTTTTACTAGATGTTTAAATTAAAAAAAAAAAACCATTAAAAAAATTAATTTTTTGCAGCGATTACAATGAGTAAATAGATCTGGGACATCCTGTATAGTATATGCGATAAGCGTCGTAGAAAATAATTTTATAGATTCGAACACAATATCGTATTCAGCGTATACGTTTGATAAAAAATACAAATAATTAAATCGTTTAATACCGTACATTATCGATCTATCAATAATAGGAAAAAAGGGAGATAAGGCATTTCTATCAATAAAATATTATAATATGCGAGTATGATATATTATATATTATATTCTATAATATAAAAGTGTAAACAATAGCCACCATTATAATATTAAAATATTTGTTTTATACCACTTACACCTAATCTGGTTACAGTATATAAATTACATAACATAATATTATAATATTAATATACTGTATATTATCTGCTATCGGTTTGATTATAAACGTTAGACTTGAGACTTTGACAAACGACTTTATGATAAATTCAATTATTGATTTTCAAAAACATATAGGCAACAATTATTACGTTATTAGGTCCACCGATTCATTATAAAATCTTATTATTTGTATATATTATGTAAATTATTATATACAAATAATAAGATTTTATAATGTAAAATTTGATTTCTTATAAATTAATGTGAAAACGAGTAATTTTTTATTATTATTTAAAAAAAAAAAAAACATAATAAATAAATCGATGATAATAAACTTAATTAAAATGTTTGAAATTGTTTGAATCGAGTCGATTACATATTATAACTTCATGTTAGTGCACTTACTTAAACGGTATATTTTTAGGTTCTATAAAAATGTTACGATAAATACATTTTTTTTCTTCTTATCGAATATTTTAATTATTAATTTACAGAATAACGATGGCCTATTGTTTATGTTTCGTAGTAATCTTAATTCTCATTTATTAATCATAATTCATAATAACAATTAACGATATTTGTTTACATAATAATCATAAACGTATATAATTCATATGATATTTTTTGTAACATATTATAACAATATCGAATCTTTGTTCTTGGATTCGGAATTTTTTAGTCATTCGATTTTTAAAACAATAACACACTTTTATCATACCTAGTTCACATAGCAATATAGTCGATACTATAAATATATTATCAACTGATATCACCGATTTTGACATATGACCCGACGGTTCGTAATAATTCATTTTAGACTTTCTTCAGAGTATTCCGAGAGGTATATAATATATGGTATATATAATAATAAAAATAATATAATATTACTGCAGACGACTAGATAATAATAAATAGGTCAATATAGTGACTCATTTCGTTAAAAAAAAAGAAAAAAAACCTAACTAGTCATTCTCATTATATTATATTTGTGTCTTCATCTATTATTTTATTTAATTATAAAAGTTACGCGGTGGGAAAAAGTCAAGAGAACCGGTCGGTCAAAAAGTAAAGTGATTTATTTATTTATTTTTTATGTTATCAAAACCGCGATAATACCGCGTAGATTATTCGATCTTAATTTATTTCCGGGCGCGCGTACAGAGAAATATCGACGAATCAACAAGAATGCGATATTATAATAAGATCCGTTTACAATTTTACAATAATAATATAACGATCAGATGCACGTCGTACGGATATACCTAAACAATAATAATAACCGGGGTAACTTAACCTATACCGCGGTTTTTCACAATAATAAGACAAGGTACAATTATAACACTGCGGTCTTACGATATTATACTTAACAGTAATAATATGTTACCTACTGTAAACCATTTCGAACCGGACTAGGCCTTCCGGAACGAGACGGCGAGTGAAAGTACATGTTTGGTTTCTATAACGTACACGTCATCACGATATAATAATAATATTAAATTATGCACACGTAAATTGTGTATACACATATTATATTATTAATAAATTATTTGATTGCTGCGGTATGGATTCATTGATCGAGAAATGGGCGGCGGAACGTTAAGAAAGAATAACGAACAGACGTGACGCGAAGAAAGAGAGAGGGATATAGTTTGCCGTTGCGTTCGGTCGAGCAAACGAATCGATTATAAAAACCTTACAACAAGTATACGATCCATTGATAAAATATAATAATAATACTATAATATTATAATAAAAATAAAATAACAATAAATAAAAATAGGTATGTATAGAAAAAAAACCGTCGTCGATTGCGTAAAAATATATTATAGCACGAGAAAAGTGAAAAAAAAAAAAAATCTCGACTCTATACGTATTATATTATATTATTACGTAAATTAATATATTATAATAATATAATAGACAATAAAAATAATAATTATTATAGTAATAATAATAATAATAATAATAATAATAATAATAATAATAATAATAATAATA
>JAIUCT010000007.1:8020582-8058191 GCA_021307375.1 Tetraneura akinire
TAATAATAATAATAATAATAATAATAATAATAATAATAATAATAATATATACCTACTCAAATCTCGATAACGGCTAACCGGCTTGTGTTTATACGATCCAAAACAGATGGACTTCCGGCGGAGATCTGATGAAAACGACGTAATAATAATATATTATTATTATAATAAAACATTCAATGCAATCGCGTGATAGATTCGATCGGAATTTCTATACGGGGGATCCGAAGAAAACAATAATGGCATAATAAACGGAATGTTTCAGAAACTTTTGTATTTTCGGAATGACCTTACGCACACGCATTCGAATACATAATATTATTATTATTATTATTATTATTATTATGAATTTTAAAACTAGGAGTCGTCAGATTAACAATCGTGTTGTTACATGATATAACGTGTAAAGTAAATCGGATTAAAAAGTAAACATTTGGCGCATAGCGATTTTGTATTGTATAGGTACGTAAATATCATTATGCAATCCGTGTATAATTAAAAATATATAATCAGGTTTGGATATTTTTTTATTTATTATTTGGAATTTTAGTAGAAAAATATAAATTTTGGTGCTATTAAAACGCGAATAAAATTAATCACGTTATGTTTTGAGGTGATTATTAAAAAAAAAAAAATTAATATTTCGTTATATCGTTATATTACAATAGGAATATTATCATATATGAGCGTAGCGTGGCTGGATGAACTATAACACAGGGGATTAATCTGGCAATATAAACGTATTATTTAATAAGTTCAAATAAGGGGTTTATAAATTCGAAACGTCGTTATTGGTTGTTATTGAATTGAAAAAAAAAACAAAAATGGATTACTTTAAAGAATTTTGGGGTTGTAATGTATAGTTCAAAAGTCCCTCCTCGTCGCAACGTTCAATTTTTCAATTTTTCAACAGGTAATATTCTTATTCCCGAATACGTGGAGTAATCGAGTGTTGATAAAAATAATAATAATAATAATATTAGGTATGATAATAATTTTATTGTGCGTGAGAAATGAGCGACGCGACGGTAAAGTGAAATTTTTATTGCGGGTACACTCTGATTGTTGCGATCTTCAATTACTGCGGACACGGTGTAAACAAATAGGTGACTAAATTTCTAAAAATCCGGATACACAGTCCGCGTCCAACGACATATTATATCAATCATTGTACGTATATTTATATAATATACGCAACATTGTGTTGTCATAACGGTACATTGTTATGATACGCACTCGTATGTCATACAGAGTGATCGGAATATCGTACTCGACGACAAAAATAAAATTAATTACATATACGTATCAATCATTCTGTACATTGGACTCACACACGGACACGAGCAAAGGCGTAAACGGCATATTAAAGTATTTTTATTCTATTTCGATTGATAAAATGAAAAGACACAATTTATATAAGAACTATACGAGTATATAAAAAAACGGTCAAACGATAAAACTATATTATCATAATAATAAGGAAACGTCGGTTTTTTTGAAGAAAACAAAAATTAATACATTTATCGCCCATAGGCTATACAGAGTTAATTTCACGTGAACACGAATGTATAATAATTGGACTTAGTAACCGAATTAATTAATTAACAATATTGTTATCGAGTAATTAATTACGTGTTTAAAACTCGGTAGCTGAAGCAGCAGCTGCCGAAGAAGTAGAAACAACGACGCGTAATAAAGTATAATAATTATTAGGTTGTATTATTATAATTTCTAATGCGGGCAAAGTATAATAATATTATAATATTGTTTCGTATATATTATTTTTATGGTTGAAACTTAAAGATTAATTTATTGTGAATTAAAATAATACCTTCATATAATATACTCGACGTAAATTACCAAAAAAACGTATTCAAAACGCGTATTTATTTTTCGTATAATGTTGCCTCGTTAACCGCACGATTAGTATTTTTGTACAAAAAAAAAAAAAAAACAGACAAAAAAAAAACGAGTTAGTTTGACAACTGCAAGAAATTTAATATACCAACTGTATAATGTAAAGCGTAATGTTATATTTATCGATCAATTTAAATTTAATTAAATTAAATTTTCTTAGAACTTAAGATGATTAAGTAAGTTAGTATAATGGAGAAAAAACCCGGCCGATACCCGATACCAATTACCAATCCAGAATTCAAGGAGTATACTACCAGAATTTACCAAGGTGCCGGTATTAATTCACATAGTTTATGGTACTATAATGTTCTATGGATCTTGGCGATTATTCTATAACATATACCTAGTTAGTTATCTTAATATTTTTATCCTGACCAAACTTGACATCGTCACGCATTCGCAAAATATTCGATAGATTGTTTCGAACGTTTGTTATAATATTGTATAATAACCTATAATATAAGCTTATATATTATATTGGTTGTTTTGTTCGGTCCACAGTGTTTGCGTTTAAAATTTAAAATAAGACGTGCGAAACATATTTAACTATATTATTATACCGAATACACAGTGGTGAGTATAGGTCATCCTCATCACAATATTGCGTACCTATTATTATTATTGTATAAGCGTGAGAAATTTTCGTCGATAACCCGGTACAGATTTGTAACAACGACAGCGGTATAATATAATATAATATTATTATATACCGCTGTATATAATATAATATCATAATAGTATATATTATAAAGTTATAATAAATATATTAATAACCTATGGAAAATTAGCGAAACATAATTTGTCGCGGTAAAGCATAGTAGTTACACCGTGTATAAACATTACAAATTATAAATTTTATACTCGCACTGGTTAACTGGTTACTGGTATAATAATTATTATTTTGTAGTTGGTACATAATAATATAAAGTATTATAGGTATGGCGTAGGTATTTTGTGTACATATAGAGTGTATTAACCGCGGCCAATAACACAAAACATTATATTAATATTATATTATAATAATAAATGATAATAATAATATTATAATATACATATATTATTATTTATAGAATTCTGTACGATGGACGACGGGGGTCACGGTGGTGGTGGTACGATATCGGTGGAGGTGGCGTATACAAAACACGGTGACTTGAGTTACCGCATTCTTCGGCGGAGCAATACAATATCATTACAAGGACATGCGCCCGCGTATAATAATAATATTACCATATCATCGCCGTGACCGAGTGTGACCGACGTTCGGCGAAGAGATGTTTCGCGCATACATTATTAATATTATCATCATTATATCATTATGTTTGCCGGTTGAACATGAAATAATTATTATTATAATAAGTCAATCTGTGTAACGAATATAATATTATTATTAATTCGGACGATTTGTTCTACGATTGTAATAATATTATTATGTTTTAGAGGAAAACGCAAAAAATAAATAATAATATTCAAATCGTTTTTGCATGTCGCACTATTTCGAGAGGTTTTATAATAATACGTTATACAGGTTAGGTTCAACGCAACTCTATACAGGATTATTACACGATTCGGTTTGACGCAGCAAAGACGTTGTTAACGAACCGCGGTTGATTTTGTGATCGCGTCAAACGACAGCGCGATGCTACTCGATGGACCAAGAATAATCTTACGTCCGTGTATATTATAAATTTATAATTAAACCTTTATATATATTATATACAGCCTCCGATAGCAGAACGAATTTCCTATATATGTGTGTGTGTGTGTAGCGTCTCCTTCTTTCAGTCGCAACTGTATACCGGGTATATGGTATAAGTATATAAAAGAGTTAACAGGAGACCTTGGAAATCTAACAATGTACAAAAGAATTAATATACTTAACACGCTACACTTTCGAAGGACTTTTCGTCGCCGCCATCGGAAAATATAATAAATATATCGGGCGTGTCGTATATACTCGTAACTCGTATATACGCGCGCGAAAAGCGTATTATACAATTTATTATTATTTTTTTTTTAAGTCGTTCTTTTACGTCATTTGTATAATACGCGGGATCATATTTTTTTTTAGATTAGAAAATTATAATACATACGATATCATTCCAATTTTCAAAAAAAACATTTATTAAGTAAAAATATTATCCTTGCAGGAGGGTAGGGAGTCGGAATCCTTCCCGAAACCCTGCGAACTATTTAATGTTTACCATACGTTGACTTGTTGATATTCCAGCCTCGTATATATACGTTAATATTTTTACAATTTTTATTCGCGAATTTTGATAAGTCGAAACGTTAAAAGTCGTCGTTTAAACTTAAAAAATTGTTATAATATTATATTATATTTTCGTGCGATATAAATAGAAAAATATTAAGTTTAAAAAGGAACCCTGTGTGTTCTTTGTCGCAATTAACCGCGTACGGAAAATTGGATCTTTCCGTGATTGTGACAGATAAATAAGATACCTTATTATACTATTGATATTGTGATTTTGAACGGTATAATAATAGAGAATCTCTCGTCAGCTTCATTAAAATACATTATGATCGTGATTCTATTTTGAAAATTATACATAATATAAGACGTATATTATATTATGCATAGGTATTTGTATAATAAATTTTCGTGCGGATCGCATACATAAAATGATATGATTATAACTCTCTTTGTCGTGAAATATTTTTCTACACGCCTGTATTATAATGTTATGATGTTATTTATACATGTTATACAATATAATATAATCTATATGATGAGTTATAAATAATATAACGCGATTCATCTCGCAAACGTCAAAAGTTATATAAATAGGATCTATGTAATAATAATAATAATATTATGAAGGTATATTATGAACGATACATAATATATATAATAAATTTACGATGTACGTATACATCATTCATATGGAAATATTGAAATATCGAACTCGAAAGAATAAATAAAACGAAATATCTGGGAAGTTATATAATGTTGTTTTATTTTTTTTTTACAGATAAATAGATATAATAATGTGAACGATTTGTAATGTATCTAAAATATATTATATTTCAATCCTGAAGTCCTATTTCGATAAGTTATCAAACTAAATAATAATAATATGTAAATAGATAATAATATTATTATATTATAAAGTTCAGATTTACCTAAACGGTTTATAATTATTTTAATTATAATAATATTGTTTGTGCGGATACGAATTTATTATAGCTGTTTATATCATATAATATTATTGTATGGTTTTAATTATTGCGATTCGATGATAATAATTAATAAATAATAAGTACAATAATAACAATTATAATATGTAAATATATTCGCAACGAAATAATATTATTACAATATAACGATGTGTAGTGGCCATCGCTTATTTTAATCATCATCGAAACGGCCCGCAACAGGTGTGCCACGACCATTATAATAATGGCACAAAACGGCATAATAACAATAATATAGACCGAGTTTACAGTTTACACGACTCAACGTTGAACATTCATCATAAAAATATTACTCCAATGAATAATATAATAAATATGTTATTCTAATCTAAATATTGTTAATTATATCCGATTACTGAGTTATCGAAACGACAATAGAGGTATAAAATAAACGCGATCGAGGGATTTAAACCCGAAATCGAAACACGATTCGATAATACGTTCGTGTACAACGACCATATTATAATATGCATTATATTACAATTATCACAGTATAACAATGTACGAGGTATACAAACGAATAATAATAATAATAATAATAAAACGTTATTATATTAATTTAAGTTATCCGGCGATAATACGACGCGTAAAGGTCAAATTTTAAATTGATGGTCGTTAAAACGCGGTCGGTTTAAAATACCGTCGTATCCAAAACAGCAATTAAAAACCATCAATCGCACGGATCATAGGGTAATTGCATTTGTATATTCGATAAACGTTATTGATTTCGAGGATTGAAAAAAAAAACATATAAATTATGTACATACGAGTGTAATTTGTTTTCGCAAATCCAAGTGCATATAAAAAAAAAAATGATAATATCGTAAGTGTACCGCGTTGCGTTTTGTTCGACCGCGAGTCGTGTACAATTATTATTATTACACATACGCGTATTATAATACGATTGGAATAATTGTTTTTTCTAATAAAAAAAAGAAAAAGAAATCGTTAAAAGTCCGTCGTAGCGTTATTTTTTTTTTTTAAATAAATAAAAAGTCGATAATATAATAAATTATAAACACGTATTTACGTAATATTGACTTGATCTACATCGATATATTAACGTGATATAATTTATTATATTATGCATATTATAATATCACTGTGATGATATCTGAAATTGAATTATAACGACGAGAAGCGTATATAAACGTGATTCACCGATTCGAATCGTACGTATATTATATACGGAAAAAAGAAGAAAAAAACGCAAGACGAATTTAAAAAAAAAACGGTCGACGAGCGCGTGCGCGTGCAACGTTGCGGTTCGAATATCGTTTCGTGAATGAATACGCTAAACGTTTAAATTTAAAATAATAACATTTAAAGAGTATAATAATATACTTTATTATAAAACCTTAATACAATAATATTATGTTTATTCGTTTTTGTATAGCAGGTCTTAACGACGAATCTCTGTCAGAAGTCTCGAATTAAAATTAACAATCCTCGTCGATGCTATTTTTTATTTTATTTTTTTAATTATTTTATTATTATTTAAATATACGTTTACACGCGAAAAACGACGATTCACGTTTTACCACCCGTGCAATATCAAACCGTGTTGGTTTTTCATATTTTAAAAATTAAATAATATTATTACAGTAGTTGTTGTTTTCTCCGAGATTTCAGACGTTTTATACCGGACAAATGCGTGTATATACACGCACGCATATAAATATGGACAGAAAACAGAGCTTTGGACCTAGGCCATAATGTCAGCCTAATAATATAATAATGAACTGCAACGGGGCCGTTGGTCGTCGGGGTCCGCGCGTACATATTAATATAATAATATTATTATAATAGCGTTTTCCATCGTACCGCGAAAACGATAACCGCAATGAAAATTCCGAAGGAAAAAAAAAACGAATTTATTATGGAAATCGACAAAAAAATAAAAATAAAAAAAAAACGCACGGTGTTGTCGCGACGTACACTCTTTATTTAAATGTTATCATAATATAATTTACAGCGTCGAAAATATTTGTCTACACAATTTGTTAGTTATCGCAGAAATTATAATTGTTGTTATTTTAATATTATATTATTTTCATTGCATCGCTTCGTGTTTGTTCTATTTCGTTCGTTTCGAACGAGACGATCAAATACAGTAATTTAACACGATATTAAATATATGTTTAAAAACAAGCGGAAAGGTCAAACGACAGACCGTGTTCGTATTATAATAAATACGATGAGTAATATCCGTGTAAAATTATTATTATGTCCCGTAAACGTTTTTTTTTTTTTTTTTTTTTTACGTTAAAATTCGATATACGAAATATTATTTATTATTGTCAACCGACGTTTTCCGATTCTGAACGGGCATTAGGTATATTTTTTGTACAACAATGGTCGCGGACGCGTTTCCGCTGCGGATTTACCGCAACACGAAACCGCGCCGCGACGTCGCGGTAATCCGTGCAAAACGCGTGCGAGTTCATCGCCATATCGCATTCTAAATAACAATCTATTTATACGATTACGCGTACAATACGATTCGAGACTTTGATTTTTTAACGTGTAAAATATAACAATATATTAGGTATATTATTTTATTTTTATTTTCGTTCTATTATTATTATTATAATTACCATTACAATATAACCTAAGCTTGTTATAATATATATATAGCTTGCTATACCTAAGCAATACGCAAAAATATCTAAATATAGAATATATTATATTATACAATATGTTATCCAAATAGCGTACGAAACGATAAATGTATGCATATGATATACGTACATTATACGACATTGACAGTATAGAGATAAAGAAAAAATAACAACGTCCGAAAACGACACAAATACGTATAATACAATATTATATTATTATCGTCCCGACCAAATGTAGGCTTCTAAGCACCTTATTTTATTATATATGAAAATGCGTTGTTTTTTTTTTTTTGTTATCAATAATTGTATCAAATTTATAAGTCCGACGTGTGCGCAATATAATAATATCAATACTAGACTGACATTCGTTATTAATATTATAATATTATCGCCGAGACGTGATTATAAAGGAACATAATATTATATTATTATGTTTTTTTAAAGGTATCTATACCTTTTTTGGAACGACGAACGTCATACGCGACGCGTGCTGCGAAACGGACAAGGAGAACAAAAAACTAACCTAACCCAACTAAACAATGTGCGTTCTATACCAAGCCTCAGCTTTAAAGCTGGAACGGGGTTGCAGGTCGAGTTAGGTGTCACGGGTTAAAAACGCGATAAACGCGGTATAAAAACTTATACTCGCGGATGGTCAAATTTTGCGGTTCGCCTCGGGGCCGGACAAAATATAACGTTTGGCGTGCCACACCGCGGAAATAATAAATTATTACGCACGAAACAATAATAACAATGATAATAATATAATATTATTATGTACCCGTACACGAAAATCAACATCGCGTACAATAATAATTATTATAATCATCGTTCGAATTTGGAAAAATTCGCGATCGATCCGTAATACGTTTGGGAAATTAAAATGAAGTAAAGGAAAAAAAACGTAATTTCAACGTGGATCCCGCAATTTAACATTTATTATATCGGTTTACGAACGTGTTTGCGGCTTTGGTTCGTTTGTTTCGATTGCGGAATATTGTTTTTATATTGTTATTGTTCCGAACGATATCTCGGAAAACAGTGTACGAATACACATTTTACGAAACCGCAAACTTTACTTGTTTATTTGTCTCGAATTAAACCGCGGTCCGATTTCCGGTATAGCGAAAAACGATTTTTACTTGTATATTATCCGTACGATACGAAATAACAATAAATCCGATCGTTTTAATCAGTAGCGTATTCACGGTAGAGGTGGGGAGGAGGATAAATCTCTACTCTAAACTTTTTTTTTTTTCAGTAATATTTTTTGATAGATAAAATTTTTCCTTGCCCAATTATATCCCCTCTTGGGTCAGTATTTAATATTTGTCGATACATATCCCCCTTGATAAAATCCTAAATACGTCGCTGGCTTTAACAACACGGGGGGAAAATGAAATAATACCAATATAATGTAACGGTATACCGAGCGGTATACCATATACCCGAGTTATGGTAATACAAATAATATATTATGGTATAAAAACGGTTAGGTCTTCGGATATAATATGTAATAAAAAAACAATAACATTATATACGTGTACAATAATATAATATTATAAAGGGTTCGGGAAGTCTCGAATTTTGATTTATTTTTTCTTCACCTAATAATTCTTATACCTTAATAATGAACAGGAATCGTGTGGTTAGCAATCGTATACCGCGACGATAATTTATTATTATTATTATAGTTATTAAATTTTTGGATCACAGAAAAAAAAACAATATTTATTATTAATTACGAGATATTATTTTTTTTTCGACCCCACACGATGGGACATCGGGACCCGTCGTCAGGTTATTATTTCGTGCATTTTGTGCGTACCTGTGAATTGTGATCACACGAACCGCGCGACGGTCTCACGCGAAAAGACCGCGCTCGTCACATATAGCGCGCGCACACAATAGATCTGACGAACGCAACCGTCGCGCACAATAACGGGAAACGTATTATTATTATTATTATTTTTTCCCGCGACGCTCATTGTCGTTCACCCTAATAATTTCACCGTCTATATACGCACAACAATATTATTATTATATAATATTCTAGGTATGCGTTGAGCACATTACCCCGAATTCGTAACAATAAATAATATTTTATTATTATTATTATTATTTTTCTAAAAGCATCAGATATAAAACGCAACTGACGTTATGAATGTACCGTTTTCACCGTCGTCGTCCGATACGGAAAATTTGACGTAAAAAGGTTTAAAATCTGGTACAGAACGACATTTTTCCAATCGTAATAATATTATAATACATGTATTGGTTTGATTTTTTACGAAAGAAACAGAACGAATAGAAAAAATGACATTTCATACCTGTGAACACGCACAGCGGTCCGCGCAGGGAGTCGCCGGACAGCTGGACGAACGCCAGGAACAGATCGCCGACCAGCAGACAGCCGATGTGATTCACTTGGCACTTCCAGTGGAGCACGTGATACGTGCTGGGCAACATGCAGCTGGCGCCCAACGTGACGGCCAGGAAGAACACGGACACCAGGAGTCCTAGCGGGTACAGTGAGAACCGTATGTCGTCCGGGCTGCTCTTGGTCACGTGGTGATCGTGGTGCGCGCACGTGAACACCGTCCATTTGCGCGGCTCCGGTTCCTCGAACACCAGTTCCAGACAGTAGTCCCGCGGCTGCAGAGTTTCGCCGTCCGCGGTACGCAGGACGCCGCCGGCCGGCCACTGCAGGTCGCCGACCGGCCAGTGCGACTCGTTGATGTGGCCGGACATGACGAGCACGTCGTCGCATCTCGGGAACCCGGACGACACGTCGGCCGGTAGGTCACGGGTCGCGGCCACGTCGTTGTGCCGGTCCGAGGACAACTCACACGCCATTTTCTGTTCGCTGTACACGGCTCCGGCGCCGCAACATTTCTTCGTCGTATTCGGCTGCTCGGGTTGGCACACTAGCGCGCCGGCTCGATCCAGGCAGAACAGGCCCGGGTCGACTGGCGTAGTCGGCCAGTGTTGCACCCACAGCGACCCGTTAAGGAACGTGACAAACCCGGGCGTGTTGCCCGGCGGCGACGCGGATAGGAACGTGGCGTCCCGGCACATCGGCTGCGACTGTACCATGTTCCAGTACGAGGGCGGCATGGTGTTCGGCTCCAGGAACTGATTGTTGTGCCAGTCGTAGATGACGGGCACGAAGTCCGGCGACTTGGACGCCGGCAGAGGTACGCACCGGTGCTGGTCGTCCAGGTCCAGCGTCTCGTCGCGGCCGCAGCATCGGAACACGGTCACGTTGTCCGCGGCAGAAGACGCAGCGGTCGCGACGGCCGCGGCCAAAAACAAAAGGAATTTTAGTAAAGACATGGACAATTTCTCCGTCGCTGTTGCGTTACCGCGTCGGCTCATCGGCGGCGCACGCGGTCGCTGACCCGTGCGCGCGTATATTTTATGAAATATTTCAACGTGAAAAAATACTCGCGGCAAGTGACGAAGATAATGTTTTCACTTTCTTGACATGTATTTAAAAATAACAATAATTTGTTGGAAACGACAACGCGAATTGTTTTTATTAATTTCACTGTATGATGACGAGTCGCCAAATCGCACGAGGAGAAAATAGTTTCGGATATCAAGTTATAAATTTATTCGTTTTATATTTTATTAATGCCAAACGGCAACGCGTTAACACGTTTACGCGCGGTAACGAGAGCATGCGAGCGCGAACCGATCGACGACGGGCAGATGCGAACGCGAACAACACCGAAACAACACTGTCGAGTGACTGTCGAACTGTTGAGCACTCTCGAACGACGGCGGCGGCCGGTTCGTATCGTTTGGTCGGCCGCGGCGCGCCGGTATAGAGAGTTGTTGTATATTACAGTGTGCGGTCACCCCGACGTCGACGCTCTCACGCATCCCCACCTACGAAAAGAAAAGAAACGAAGAATAAAAAACAGAAATAAAATAAATAACGTCGGCGGCGGCGGCGGTCTATCACACGGAACGTAAACACGTTGAATAATCGGCGGTCCGTACGGGACATCCTCTGCCGAACGCGAGTCCATGTCATGACGGATAGTAGTTGGTACTCGTTTTGCGCTTGCTTGTTTTGCTTGTTAGTTTTTACTTACTTGTCTTCATTTGCTCGCTCGGTTTGATTACTCGTTTCGTTTACACTAACCTAATCACATTATTTGACTATATATTTAAGTTTAAAAAAAATATAACCGTTTCGAACATTTTTAAACTGTTTTTTACGTAAAAACGTAAAATATATTTTATTTTTCACTTTATTCCATAATATGAAATGTGTAAAAATAACACGAACAAAATGCTGTATTCAAAAAATATACGGGAAATCGCAAACACTAATAAGACTTTGGAAGAAGTACTACCTTACTGATAATAAACGTTGAAAACATATTATACGATTATCTTAAAAATATCATTGAAAATTTGAAATTATAATTTTGAAATTGAAGAAAAAAAAAATAATGATATACTTAAAGGCATCGAGAAATACGATATTATATTATTATTTTTAAACGAAATTTAGTTATATTTAAAACACGATCGCGTTATATTTTATATTATTATGTCCGTGCGCGGAAAAAACATGTGGCAAGCGTGCAAAAAAAAAAAAAAAAAACGAGCGATTTAAAAAATAAAATTAAAATAAAATTAATCTCTCCGCGAGTATAGCGTTTTTTTTTCTTTATTCGCGCGCGATTCGAATGTTTTTTTAATACGCAAATATAACGCGAAATTCGTTGTTACGCGTATACGAAAAAAAAATGTAAAAATAAAATTCGCGAGACGTGCTTTTGAAAATAATATTATTCTAATTCGCTTTATAAATTATTACAGATTATTAGGTATAATATTGTATAAATTTATAAAGGTCGAATCGTAAATCAATTTTTTAAAAACAAAAATTTATTAGCACGTTACGCGTTTTATCGTGGCAAAATTTTTTTTTATTATAATATTATGTGCGGTCCGAGTTCGATTAGACACGTAGGTACTTTACGTATATACGCCTATTAATATTCTTATCATCGATCGTTGCACCGCATATGTTTATCATAATATCGTTTATCATTAATTTATGGAGTTTGTCCGAAACTTTATCGCGCTAAAAGTTCGAAAAGAAATAATTTCAAATCTCGCGAGTCTTAAACAATAATATATTATGCGATTGTGATATCGGTTGTGTTCATAGATAAATAAATTACCGTTTCTCGTCTTATCGGTTATCGACTAGTAAATACTCGTATAATATATTATGTTATTATATAATAGATTATTTTTTTTATTAAACCGCGGTTGTTGCTGACGCCAAACACTATAAAACGTAAATTATTATAATATTATAATATCCAAAAGAACAATAAAATAGATAAATAAATACAAAATTTGTTGATAAGAATTGATCGATTTCGACTTTTTTAAATCGCGTTGTACCTACAACGGATTTGTTTGTATAGTTTCTAATTTTGAAATCCTGGAAATTGCGTTTTTGGATTGTCGAACGAGTATACAAAAATGTATGTTAAAGTGTATGCACGCGTATTATTATTGTTTGTATAACTATTTATGTAAAAGTGTTTGAATATTCAGTTTAACGACGTATTATTTATGTATAATATTATATTATTTTTACGTATTAATCGGTGTACGATACTATATTTAATTTGTGTAATCAGCATATTATTTTTTTAGTTGTTTAATATTTTAAAACATATATTTGCATAATTTTTTTTTTTTCAAATAATTTGTCCTCTTTACCAGTAATTATATAATTTATACGTTATTTAAATTTACAGAAATATTTTGATAGTATTATATAAATATCGTATTATTATATAGAGAATTTAATCGTTTATATTAATTTATACTTTTATTAATCTATACATTTTATTTATTATTAAATATAATAAAATATCCGTAATTTTTATACAATAAATTATACAATACTGCAATAGTTAACAAATCGTACGGTTAAAAAAATTATTGGAAAACAATTAATTGATAAAATTTAAAAATGAAAATTGTCAATAATTTATTAAAACATTATAATATAATATATACATATAGGTACGTTTTCACGTTCGTCGACTTTTATATCCGTTAAATTGTTCGTGCATATTGCATTTCATCTTTAAATAAGACGGAATTTGTCAAAGTTTATAAGAATTGCGTTTCATTTTTTTCAGTCGTATATGAGTCAAACGTTTTATACAGACTAATTTTTATCTCAATTCGGTCAATTTTATATAAAATTTTTTATGTTTATTGCTTTTAGATAATATTATGTACGTACGTATAATATACATATGTTTAATAAATATAATAAAATATATCCAATCGCGTGAAATTATATTTAAACGATACAAGGCGATAGTTTATATTTTTTTAAATTAGAGAAGTTAAAGTACGATTAAATTCCTTCGAATGACGCATCATTTTAAAAACACATTTAATTACAAAGTGATATATTATATATATATAAGTTAAGTAAAGTTAAATATTATATTTGGTCAATTTTAGGGAACGCAATTACTATAATAATTTAATATGTAAGCAAACATTTTTTTCTCAATATTTACAGGTATTGACCGCACTCCTTTGTTTATTTTTTAGATATTACTCATATTATACGAGTACATATAATATTTTATAACACGATTTTCGCATCATGATCCAGGGCTCGATTTCATCATTTCTGCACATTCACTAAATTTAGCGTTCTTATATTTAAATAATTGCATCATATTATTATTATTTCATTTGATATGGTAAACATTATACCTGTTATATGAATTGAATTTTTTAATGTTTAATCTTCTTCTTCTTCCCCTGGCACTTCGTAGATTCTAAGTACTCTCTAAAAGTTTTGGCCACCATTACAATAGCCCTCCATTTTTCACGGTCCTGAATTACTTCCTTCCATTCCTGTACTCCCAGTCTTTCAAGGTCTTCTCCATAGCATCCAGCCACCTTTTCCTGGGTCTCTCTTGAGGTCTCTTTTCCATTGGTTTTCCAATTTAGGATTGTTCTACTTATAATATCCTCACTTATCCGTATCGCGTGTCCTAGCCATTGGATCCTTTGCCCTCTTATGAATTTGATAAGTAACTGACGTAATTCCCAATTCGTCTTGCCGTTTGTAAGTTATACAATTATTAAATATATACAAGTATAGCGGTGGATCTAAAGCTTGTTCAATGGGGGGGGGGGCCGGCGAATATGAATACTTAACTAACTCGACCGTAATTTAAGCAATTTATGAAAAAAAAAGTACCACGCTTATAATTAAATGTAGATATTTCTATTGAATTTTAAGTATTTATATAAAATTCATTATTTTAACTTCAAAGATATTAATATTTTTTATTTTTTTTTTTTCATTATAGCAAAACTGTTAATCACTTTATCTATATATTATAACATTTATATGTATTTATATGTGAGTGCAATAAAGCTAATCTCGTTAATCTATTTTCATAATTACATCTGAAGTAAAAAAAAAAAAATGATCAAGGGACGTGGGGAGATCTTCACGTTTCCCAACATAAATCCACCCTGTAATTTATTATATAAATCAACATAATATGGAATCACGCAATCCTAATTATTATAAGGTAAATATTTATATTGAGAATTTGGGAACGAATTTCTACCTATATACTACGTATAATTATTATGTGTTATTATCTTATATATTGAATTTTCTCTAAAATTGATTTTTTTATTTTATCTTTTATGGTACCTACCACACATATAATATTATCTGTTATGGCCTTATTTCGTTTTTTTGAAATAAATATAAAAATTATACAACAATTTTAGATTTATTATATAATTATTTAATACTCGCGTGTACTTATCACATCTCATCATACGAAATAATTTATATTTTTCAAAATGCGAGTTTGACTCATTCTGTACGTATTGTAATAAAAAAAATCGTCGTTCGTGTTTTAAAAACGAACAATGAATGACAACAATATAATACAAAGTAATAATTACGTGAGTGTTAAATTCGTTTTGGCCGTTTATAAATTATCGCTATGGAACGTATACGGTGTATATAATAATATAATATACAGGTATGTGCATTAAATTAGTTTGTATACACACAATGAAAACGTCTTAAATAAAGTAAAAAAATAAATAATAATAATTTTACAATATTTTCGTAAGGACTGTATAGGTACGTGACGGTATTTTTTAACAGTTTTTCGTTTTTCCAAACAATTACTCGTATAACAGAAATACAATATACGACAGATGAATTATTATTTTTTTTATCGTATTATTAAATGTGTGATAACGATATTATCACATCATTATCGTAACATCATACGACCGGGACTGATGGAAAATATAGTCGTGACAAAATAATTATCGCGCGCTGTTGGCGATAACTTTGGTATTTTCGTCGTGTCGCGTGTATATAGAAGAAGAAAAAATAAGAACGCGTTATATTATATTGTTTTTTATCCGAGTCTCGAGTTTATCGGTTCGACCGACCACGTATTTCTATTTTTTTTTTTTTTATTTTTTTTTTTAATTGTGTACTTAAAAACGTTTCTTAAATCGTTTTTACAATATTGTCGCGCCTAAACTATATATTATATAATGTGTAAAAAGAATACGATAATTATATTACATAATATTATATAGAGGTACCAGAATTGGAATTTTAAAAATTGTGAAAGTCATTTTATATGGGTATACTTTTATACGCACTCGTCTTCTCTTATTCGAAAACGTCTCTTCGTTTACGATCCGTTTTATATTATTATTATACCGATAAAACGTAAAAGCGTATATTATATTACATAATAATATAGTCAAAATATGACATCGATAAAACTTTATATTTTTAATATTATTTAGGACGTGTTGGTAATTTCGTATATAATATAATAATGTATAAACGCATATAAAATTACTCGACATCGGACGCGCAAAATGACGGCTATAATGATAATATTAAATGATTAAATGATTAAAGAACCGTTATTACGCGTATTATTAGCGACGTTTCGTTGATATAGTCATCGTAATAATAACCGTCAATATTTATGTGCACGACACGTATAATATACGGGAGATTATAAACGGATGAGATTTTTCTACATACCTCTCGTCTTGACCTCAACCGTGGTATATCAATATAATGTTATATATATAGGTACCCAATAACGATTTTCTCCCTAGGATAACGCGTTTTTCTTATGTATACCGAATGACCGCGTATTATATTATAATTTATATATTACCTATAATACTTCACACGCGTACAGGTATTATTTCGTGTGCAGGTAAACGCGCATATGTATAGTGTCAAAATCCTAAGAGCGTATACGAAAACAGAATATTACCGTGTGAACTTATTTATTATACGATTTAATTTGCAAATTATTGGACAAACTCTTATTATTATTCAGGCAGGTACAGAAAAAAATATCGGGTAGGGAGGGTTTGAACATTTAACCACCCTGTACACGTGCCTGTTTTTTTATATTACGTCTTTGGGTTATTGTCTGTATAATATTATAAAGTATAATATAGACGAAGATTATCTATTAGCATCATAATTCATCACGTCGTCGTTTATATAAATTTATAAATTTCTCGGTAAGTCGTTATTATAAATCAAAATATCACATGGTAAAATGAAAAAAAAACGTATTTCGAAATTATATAATATATATAGTATTGTAAGTACACGTTATGTCGATATATTATAATATTTAGATTAAAATATTTAAAATCGTTAATTTTACCAAAAAAAAAAAAAAAAATCGATGAATTCGTAATATAATTTGTATTTTACAATTTAGGAAATGTGCATACGTAATTAAATATTATGTTATTCGTTTTACGTAATGTGTATAAAAAAAGAAACGTTGGAATGATTTACAACGCGTTTTATTTTAAAACAAAAATGAAAATAACTCGTGGAAATTCATTTAAAATAAAACAAAATTTGATATTATAATATATCACGTATTACATAACCATGAATTTTAAATAAATATGTTTTAAATTAAATTTAAAAATAATAAACAGGTACCCACGTTGTGTTATGTTTTTTTAACGTGTTGAAATATTTATTATTTAAAATATTTACAGTAGTTCTTAATTTCCTTTTATTTATAATAGTTATATACACAAACATATACATAATAATAATATGTATTTATAATAGTTGACATTTAATTTAGTGAAATCTTGAAAAAATAAATTAATAAAACTACACAACATTGTTAATGATATTTATGAACCCGATAAATTTTACTAATTTTATATCTTTAAATTGTAAAAATATAATATAAATTTATTCATCACCTGATTACAATTTGGAGAATTTAAAATTTATAAAAAAAATACTGTTTAATTTATTGTGTAATTTGTAATGTTCACACGTTCTTGTATTAAATTCATTATATTTTTAAATTCTTTAAATGTACATTATGGTTTTTTTTTAGTAGGGAATATAATAGACTTAAAAGGTTGTCATCATTTGCGTTGTGCGAGTCACGCGTTTAAATAAACAAAATATATCTGTGTAATATAATACGATGAAAGGTAAAAATATTTAAGAGTATAAACACATTTCGTGTGCGGTTAGTCGTCTCGTAGGCACTTAAAGATTTCTCTTTAAATTATTGTTCTGATGTTAATTAGTAATGTTAAGTAATTAACAACACGTGTTTATTGACAAAAGATTATATATTACATACAAATGTAAGTATTTTAGTTATGCAAATCTCGAAACAAATACGTGTGTCATCTTTAAATAATAGGAATAAAAATACTAGTAATATATTGTTTGTGTTGTTTACCCGGTTTACGTCATATTGTTTTTATAACCTGCGTTATGTTTAAACAATATATTAATTACTTATTAGTTTGGTATAACGTGCGCGATATGCGACAAAAATGTAACCAGAACCGTGGTCCAGTATATATTTTATAAATTAATATAATATCGTTTTGGGGTTTTATAATCAATTTTAAAATATATCGATCGCTTATTTTTAATAGCTAAAACATAAATATATCTAAGTATTAAGTTATTCCAATGGTTCGTAGCACACGAAATCACTGCGAAAACGATTCAAATCATGTTGTTCAATCATTTTTATTGTTAGGTTAGTATATCAATATTTTGATAATTCAAAATGTGCCCTAATTTTTTTGACGACTATAATATACGTGTCTATATACTCATTCTCATATTGTACTATATTAATTGACATTATCTTATAAATTTGTAGTGTAATAACACTTTAATATAACACGATACATTTTTTCTTGTGACATTTGTAATATTATAAAATTTGAAACATCTAAATACGTCTGGAAATCGCATAATATTGCATATTATATTTGTACGTAGTTTATAAAAATTATACGTATACACATGTGCCAATTTCTATACATTATTGGTCGCCGTATAAAATATAGTAACTATCTCGAAGAAACTTGATCTTGAGGTACGATCGCAAACTATACCATATTATAATATATTATATATTTAATAATAGTATTAAGTTTCCTTTTCACATGTAGAAATACTGTATATATGTGTATAAATAATATTATGCGTAATATATTCATTAGAATTCCTATACAGAAAACGATTCAATTGTGTGATGTAAAAAAAAAAAAAAATAAAAATATTATTCCTTAAGTCCGGAAATGTTTGGTAAAGCGGTTATAGTGGTTATACGTTTGGTTTGGTTATATATTACCATCAATCCGGGGGTCGTGTTATTTGATTTGAATATCGGTGTGGGCCGTTTAGAAGGCGCGTGGGCGGGTATGGATTTTGATATTCCTATTTATTTTCACAAAGTCTCTATACTATCTGATTTGATAAAAAGTTTATAAAAACCCGACGTATAGTTTTTAAAGAACGAATACATATTCACTTTAAGTGCGTCTATCGTGTTCATCTTCGATTTTAAAAATTATGATAAAAATCGTTGTTACTACAATACGCCATGTATACCGCGATGAATATAATATATAACAGAGAAATATTAGAAAAAAAATTCCTATACGGGAATACATATACAGAGCGATTAGAAAAATAAATTAATCTACGAACAATATATTATTTGTAGCCCTGTATACACGCGCATGTATCTTATATGCACGTATTCAGTACTCGGTTATTAGGTATAACCTAGGTATAAAAAATCGTCCGCCGAATTAACAACATTTTTATATGTTACAAAAACTAATTTAAAAATCCATTAAAACGTCTCCCCACCACTTTTTTAGATTATTTTTTTTTTTTATAACGATTGCTCAGTGTTTGATATTATTTACACTGTGGACATCACACACACGTGAATAATATAATACATAAACAGATATACGGAGTATAAAAAATGAATAAATAAATATTTACGTCCGTTTTCGAGATGACTATATTTTAATGAATAAATCCGTTGCTTTTTACTGATAATATCGTGATAATAATATTACAATTTTTATTGTGCAATAAAACAGACCGAAATCGCCATAAAAAATTTCTTAAACATCCGAATATTATTTTAAAGGGACGCGTATGATTGTTTTGTTTCGTCAGCAGAATTTCAAAAAATTTGAAATTTGATCTCGTGTTCCATCGATCGACGATTTAATACCCATGTAAAATAATATATTTATAGAGACTTTGATTATAGGTATACGCGATTTTTTATCCGAATATCTGAAAAATCATTAAAAAATAATATTTATAGTCTACCGGCGTATATGAAACGAAAAAGAATAATATAATGTATAAAGCATTAATATATGTAGGGATGAGTGACGTTGATTCGGTTGGTTTTCGAAAAGGGTATATTTATAGAAATCGATGATATAATGCGTGTAATATAATAATGCCGTGCTGCAGCGTGTGACGACCAAAAGGAAAAATAAATATCGGGTTATAATGCCGTACAGATATCATATATATATATATAGGTATATAAAACCAGTAACCAGTAACCAGTAACCAGTAACCAGTAACCAGTAACCAGTAACCGTACGTCGAAAATTTCTGTTAGGTATATATATACTGATTATAGTGGTCCCGCGGAACATAATATGGGTCCAAAAACGCCGCCAACGCTTCGCATTCTTCGTCGGTTTTGTATTTTATATAACAATAATAATAATAAATAATAATATATATAATCGTTTCGAAATCTGTGGGATCGGGATTTCGTTTCGTCAGCCGGCCAAAGAAAAGAATATTATTTCTCGAGTCTGTGGAATTTCTTCTTCGAGGGATGAATATTACGACTATATAATATTATTTATGCCTAATATGCTTACAACACCGCGAGCGGTAACATGTTTGAACGGCTATATGATAATTTTTTTTTTTCAGGGACCATCGGTTCAATAGTATTATAGGAATAATAATATTGCGGTATAAACTGGGGTGTACAATAAGTCCAGGTTCAGCGTATATAAAGATAAGTGTTATCATGGTATGAGTTAATCAACATAATATAACAATAATTATAATATTATATATATGTATGTATTATAATGCAACGAATGACATTAACCGCGGTGTCGATATAACCACGATCGTGGTATGTTTTTTTTTTTTTTATATATATATATATTATAATACATTTTTATTATTTAATACAATAACAATATTATTAGCATATTTAGCTTAATTATAACGATGGAAAGTTATTCATTTTCACTAATATTGCGAAACTTGTAATTAACAAATTCCGTGCTCAATCGTGTTGCAGCCATTTAAAATAACATTTTTGTTCATAAATTAAAATAAACTTCAGATAATTAACTCTGTAAGAATGACTAAAAGTGTCTTGATTCTTTATTTATTTATTCAATTATTATAAAGAAAAAAAAGACAAGAAGAAAATACATTAAATTTATGAGTAAAAAATTATTAACCTGAATAAAATCCTTAAACAGGTACATCGATTATTACTTCACGTCATGTTTTTATCACATTCATATATTTTATTATATCTATCACGTTTGTATTTATAATTTTGTATTAGTCAATAATGGTGTTAGCACGATTATAACTCGATTATACTCGTAAATATAAAGTGGTTCAGGCGAAAATAATTTTGAAAATCTTTTGGTGATAGTGGTAAGTGGTTAATAATTTTTTAATTTTGATGTATTATACATTATAATTATTATAAACAAAGAAGTTCTATATATATAAAAAAAAAAAAAAACAGTCGAGTTATAGACACACGCTAACTACAACTTAACAGAAGAACTCAGGGTGTACGATAAATAAGAAAGGCAGAACGTGTCAGATTTGAATTATGAAATAAAAAATAATCGCACTCGCTTTTCAATAATAACATATTATATTATTCAAATCGTTGATTTGCATAATATTACGCACTTATAACATTACGAAACGTATAATAATATAATATATAAACTATATAATATTATTTATAGTCCGTACATACGATATTATTATAATATACTGACCTGCCTTCGTCTCGAAACGCATTTCCATTAAGATGTACATAATAATTAATAACAAAATAATGAACTACATATAACGAGTATTTATAAATAACTTAAACATATACCTATTATATATTACAAATATGCACGTGTATAAGTGCCTCGGTCAGGTATTTTCTGCTGCAGGCATTTAATAATAATATATTATTATTACCTATTATGTTTTTCTTGATGCGTGTAATATTTGTAATTTGAAATATTCTGATCGATTTGAAATCGGAAAAAATAAAAATAAAATTGCAGATTATTTTTTTAAATTCTATTACTGCCCAGATTTCAAATGGTTTGGTTTTGGTAACTAATATTAATACATATTTTTATGTCACATTACGAATTTTAAACGTGTTTTTATGCGTTTTTGTCGATTTCCTAATTAACAGATTTCCTAATTTACGTATAATGTAAAATATCATAATAATAATAATATTATTATACACTAAGCGTACGGCGGATGCTAAATATAATATATGTATTATAATAATACAGACATTTTAATTCTACGACGCGTAATTTTGTTATTTTTTTGTTCTGTATAATTATATGCAAATAATGTACTTATACTTAGAGGTGTATACCAGCTACATAATAGTGCATTGTACATTTGTACATCCGACCGTGTGAAATGATGTCATATCCGTTCCGTACAAATCTGCGTATAGCATCGTTAAAACGTCAAGTTCAATAAATCGAAGTGTTATTATATAATTTATAATCTATAATAAAATTCTTACATGCAGCATATTGAATTGTAAACGAACCGTTTACCGTTTGACTGTTATTTATAAGATATTTCAGATTTGATATTGTAATGAGAATGACATTAAATTAAGTTATACGTAATCATTTAAAACGTATTTAATTTAATATCAATTATTTTGGATTATTTAAGACGAATAAACGATATAATTATTATTTTAAACTTATTTGAAAAAAAAAAATGTTTACGGAGGGGGATCTAAAATTTTATTAGAATATAATAATGTAAAAATATATTATATAAAAATATCCCAATTAGTATTCAATAATTAACATTACATTAATTGATTTCAATATTTCATACTATATAATATGTTGGAAAATGGAAACTTATAAAATATAAATATTCGACAAAATATAGTAATTTATCCTCGAAAATATCGTAAAAGAAATACGTCTGTTGATTGTAATATACTCGTATTTCAAGTATCCGTACGAGCCCTTATTAGCTTATAGTTAAATTACGAGTAGTAATCACGTTTAAAATGTATTTAATTTTTTTAAGAATTTTAAAATATTTTAAACGTTTACTATGCGAAAAAATAATCGAAAGTATATACAAATTAATATATCATAATATTCGGTTTTGAAACAGTTGAAACCACAACCGTATGTATTTTGTCACGTTTTGTAACATTTCGTTTTCGGTATTCAATAATATGTGTTTTGTTGTCAACAATGTGAAGCGATAATAGATAATACAATCGAAATTATTCTAAAATCTTCGTGAAAAGACGTGTGAATAGTCGTCGGATACATTTACAATGCGTCGTTATAGTCGATCGTACAAAAACCATTTACAACCAAATTTGAACTATAAAAACTTTGAAATATTAACATTACAATATTTCATTAGTAATATAATAATGTGTAAAATTATTACAAATATTTATCTTTCGAAAGAGCATTCGTAAAACGGAATATAATCGTAATTATTATGTTTATACTATTATATTTCAACGTTTCGAAATAATAATATTAATAATAATACATATTAGAGTGCGTCGGAATAATTAAATTTAACGATAGTTTATATTATATACATATTTTTCAAACAAGGTATATAAGTACGCGATATAATACTTACGACTTATATAAGTGATATAGGAGTTTCTTCATTATAATAATAATTATAATTTATAATATGTAGTTCGCACTCGTTATATTCAATAATATTATAATAATCAAATGTTTACAAATTATATGGAACCGATGCCGAGGTCATAATACGCGAGTGAAATGACTGTGATATTATAATTTAAGTATTGTAAACACTCGACGAGTAAACAAAAAATAAATAAGAACGATAATGATATTTAAAAATTAAAATTATACCCGAGTAAAATAAATAAAATAAAAAAAAAAAAAACGAAACGCGTGTGTGTAATTCATACCTACATAATATTATGATAATAATAATATGTAAGAGAGATTATATAATATAAATAAAAATAGTATAATACACTCGTAGAAAAGAATTCCAAAAATGTTATAAATATTATTATTAATATTGTCTTTGGGCGTATAATATTATATAAATTATTAAAATCATTTTACAATAATTATTGTTCGTACTATTATTGTATACATAGCGACCGAGTGCGATTAAGTACAAGTATATTAAACCCACCTATATATTATTATAACATCTGGTAATCGATTTTAGATGTTTTTACTCTCTGTTATGACGATCGTTTGACTGTTGGAAAAACATGTTTATGGTTAGAATTACACACCACATTATATACAATTATAATATAAACTATAATATATCCAAGTGTAATGTGCCGGACAAAAAAAAAATAAAATACATCTAATATCTATATTATAATATTCCAAGGTCCATAAAAACTGTGTTTATAGAAGCGTTCAAAATGTAATAATTCGAGTTTTCGAGTCGTATAATAATGATTTGATTATCGTAACCTACGCATGGATAGTATTCCATTATTATATTATATACATACTTTGGAGTTTATGGAGTAGGTCCCCCATATTCGTTTCATCGACGAAGAAACGTTTTATTTGTTTATCGGATTATTATGCTCGTAGGTATGTAATGAGATTACTGATAAAGTGATAATTGTGAATTTGTGACTCCCTTTTGTTTATTCTCACAATATTATCAAACAAAATCCTTTTTTTTCGAATTAAACCGTTTGTGGTGGTGGACAAAAATTGGATGGGAATCAAATAGAAATTTTGAATATAATAATATCGTATAAATACAATATACGTACTTATATAATAAGTACAATATGAAAAAAATTGAAAATTGAAAATGAGTTTAGGAATCCCTACTATTTTCCATAAAAATCCAGTCCTCGACAACGTATACTATACATTATATCGTTGGCGTGTATAATAAATTGCGTTTATATATTATTCGCGCGGCTTCTGATAATCATATTCGTATATTATACACAATAATAATATAAATAATAAGTTCGCAACATAAATCCATTTTATATATTATAAATATATTTAATACAATATGATCTATATCCGAACACGAAGTCGCACTTACGACGTTCATTGTCGGACTGAATAATATAAATAATAGTAGGTACGACCGACATATTATAGGAAATATTATCGTGTTATAATAATACGAGTCCGTTCGTGTTCGACGATCTCGTTTTTATCATATATTATATTTTTATCGATGGCGGCGGCGTAAGGTTGACAATAGGTCACACCATCCAACTACCGCAGTTGCGGTACAGTAACTTTCATATAATATAATAACGGTCAGTGGAACGATATATACGAATGTGTAATAATGACGTTGCGAATACCGTAGCATGAACCGAGCGAAATTCTATTGTTAAATATTAGTAATTAGCCAATAATTGTATAATTATTATTGTATTTCAAAAAAACGTTTTATACTATATACGACTGACGAGATAAACGAACGATTCTTGCGAATAATAGATAAGGAAGACAACGCGAAAATATCGAATCCTCAATAATATTTCGTAAAAAAAAAAATATAGCCCCCTCGTTTCTATAATCCTTTAAAGGTTACTCATGTTTTGTAAAATATTAATTTATACCAAATAATATACATAATTACTAGTATTTCAAATACTCCGGTTTTAAAATTATATTATATAAGTAAAATACTATTCTGATTTCTAATTTTTCACAAAATATTAGTAAATTCGTTTTATATTTCATTACTTATATATTTATGATATTATAAAAATCATTACTTACGATGAAATTGAAATTCTTGTAAATATAAATATTGACCTAACCTATAATATTTTATCGTTTTTTCTGGAGGGAATGCGTGAAAAAATACACGCTTCGGTGTTTCACATTTCATCGAAATTTTAATTGAAATTTGAAACAATACCGCGAGAATCATCGGCAAAATTATATTAAATATTATTGTACCGTGGTAATAATAATACATAATTATTATGGTACAGTCATTTGGTATTTGCGACCTAGTTCTTGGATTTATCACGGAGAAATCGTATTGTTATTTTATTTTCTAATTAAACACAAACTATACTAATTATTATTGTATTCTTGTGCGTATTATAATAACGTAAACAAAAATGAGAAAAAAGAAGACAATTTATTTTATTATTAATGACGGAACAAATCGAAATAATATTAAGTAGGCATATAAATATAATATTTTTTTGATATTGAGAGAAGTAAAAAATATATTGGTTTTACAATGATATGTATTTTTTAAATTTTTTTTTATGTATATAGACACTGTTTCTACCAGAAATAATGCTCTGATTTTCCCAAATATTAGAAAAATATCAATTTTTTTTTTATAGATGTTTAAAATTTAAATGCTCAGATTTGTGTATTTAGGTAATTCATTTAGGGATCTTATATGATAAATTATTTATATTGAACGTAGAGACTGATAAATGTAAAAATTTTCACGAATGCAGTAATGATTTATCATTACATTCTGATGTAATAAAAATTCAACACTATCCTCTTTACACATGCATCCCTTCCACAACAGTGTCCCTTCCCTTGCTTTTTGATTCCAGATTTAATAATATTGTACAAACTATATTAAATATTTAGAAACATTCCGTACTCAACTCACGAGGTTTGAGAGACGTATAAGAAAAAAAACGAAATGATGATATTAAAAAACGATGTACGATTTGCCGAGAATTTACTTATTATATACCTACTATATAAGTATTATTTTTTAATAACAGATTACACGCGAAGAACGTCGTTTGGATGAAAAAAGAAATTCTCGTCAACCGTGCGTTTAAGTCTTTTGATATACGTATATATATAATAATAATATGTTACGTCTTATCGTTTAAATATTTATTAATTATTATAATTATCATATTGTATATACTATTCGTCTAGAAAAATAAAAATATCGACACTGTGAATTACGAGGTTTCAAGGTAATCCGGTAAAATTAAATATATATTTTGAATCGTTTATTGCGCCATTTTGCACCAAATGCACCGTCGTCGGAACGTCCCTCTTATTATATATCTTATTTTTATCGTTTATAATTCTTATGCGCATAACTACGTATCGTAGTATTAATGTTATGACACGAAGTCAAAATATTACAGTAATAATTGTAATAATAATAATTTAACAAGAGGCCGTTCGAGTTGTAAAAGCGTTCGAGCGGGTAAATATTTATTAATATATGGTCGTTTTAACCGGCGAAAAAAAAATTTGACGAACGCGGATGATTACGTAAAAAGGGGGAAAAATTAAGTCCCGAGACTTATTTCATTCGGTATTTCGAGTAGGTATATAATAATATATACACGTTGTTTTATTCGAGAATAATAATTTTGTCGTTTTGAACGGGGCCGGGCGAACTCACATATTATTATAATACGATGCAAACCATCAGTGAGACGTATATTATTATTATTTTTCACGAAACGTTATTTTAATCATTATATTTAACCCAAGTCGTTAATTAATACGTATATGGTTCGTCGTATACATAAACGCATTTCATTATTTTATAATATATTATATTATTATATCGAAAATATTGCGAAAGCGGAACGTCCGTTTATATATTATAATATTATTTATTTTATAGCAATAAAATATAGGTTGGGATGAACATTCTAATTTTTTTTTCGTAATAATAATATAATAGTATGTTTCGCGTCCAATAGAAAATAATTATCATTATTATTATTCCCCAGTTCGGTCTTTCGGAATGTAATATTTAATATAAACTTTCCGAGTAATTTTAATATAATATAATTATACTTATATATTATAATATTATGTTTATACGCGTATATACAGAGTGTTTCGCGAGGATTCGACAATTTTACACCGGTATATTATTTTTAATATTATATTACATGTTTAATAATATCACTCGTCTTATTGTGTAAGTGTAACGCCCTGTATGATACATTCGTGTTACATTTACATAAATAGTGTTACGCAATGTCGTATATTATAATATAATTATTATCATCAGCGACTCCCAGGACGTCTGCTGGCGGCGTCTACGACGTGATAAGAAAGTTTAATAATAATTATTATCGTTTCCGTTGAAATAGACTCGAATAAATAATAACATTATATATTGTACGTACGTATTGCTATTACATTATTATCTCTAATAATAATACGCGATGCAATATAAATATATAATATACTATAATATATAGGTACGTTATTATACCAAGGTCCGCATTCGAAGTATGGTTTTTGGGGTTCAAATCCCATAAAAAATGTTTAGTAAAACGAATCGAGATTTATAAATATATGAAATTATTTATTTATAGAAATTTCACGATTTCCTGTTTTATTAAGATTACTCGACTTTAATTGGTTATTGCAGGTTATGATTTTATGAAACGCTGGGAAAACGTAATCTTTATTATACGAGTAAATTATATTGTAATATTATACTTTGTAAAACCGATATAAAACGTTTAATATATTATATTAAAAATATTATGGAAAATTATTTTTCTTATAATAATTTTCGGTCATGATGATTTGTGTAAAGGTAATAGACTGTTTTATGCGTTATTCGTATTTCATATATGATATATTATTATCAATATAATAAAATAAGGCCCATAACCAAGAAAAGGTTAAGAACCCCTGCTTTATATGAGTATACATTAATAATATTGTTTATATTATTATTATACGAGTGATAATAAAAACGAAAAAACAAAAAAATTATAAACACAATAGTTCACGGTATGCGAAAAATAATATTATATTATAATTGCGAGTATAAACATGAAAACTTGAATTAAAATTCTACACAAGATTTTTAATTAGTATTCGTGTTATCATAATATATTATGTATTTATGTTCACCGGAGAAAACATATTGTATTGTATAATATCAACCTTTTTTAATATTGTTGAATTATTGATAATATAATATAAAATGTAAATATAAGTGCATGTACACGAATCGGAAGGAAATAATTATATTATTATGAAATTAAATAATAATCGCATGAAAAATACGAATATTCCCACTGCACATATTTATTCGTCGAAAAATGAAAACAATTTTTTTTTAGATTCTGAGCGAAGCGAAGAATGTATTGGTTTTACAATGATGTGTGATTATTTTTTTTTTTTTTTTTTTTTTTTTTTTTTTTTTTTTTATTCTGAAGACATTTTTACTACCCGAAATAATGCTCCGATTATCACGAATAGGGTATGTTTCCGGTAGCAAAGTGGATCTAGTTGGTACTTTATTTAGGTCATTTTTTGAATTTCTCAAAATTGACCCTAAGCGGTAGAAAAAACTTCGAAAAAATGACGAAAAAGCGGCATTTTTCACGAAAAATGAAATTTTGACAAATTCAATTCCTATATTTCACGATAACTCAGGCAATTTTTAAGATAGCGACCTGAAAATTTTTTTGGGTGTTCACATAGCTATTATACATATGTGGTAAAATTTTGGAACCGTTATGTTAATTTTTCTACAAAATATTAGACTTTGAATATTTCGTAAAATTCACGTTTTTACGTATATAATGTTTGATAAAATTGGCAATTTTGGGTATTTTGGTCTGAAAATTTTACTGAAATATACTTACATATTAGTTAACATCATACTAAAATATTAGAAAAATCCATTGTCAAAATTTTTTTTTATAGCTGTTTTAAGTTGATATTTTTAGGAAAACGAAAATCTTAGAATCCATACATATAAATAAATATTCTGAAAACACTTTTACTACCCGAAATAACGCTTCGATTTTTACGAATAGCGAGTTTCAGATGTAAAAGTGGATGTAGATGGTACTTTATTTAGGTCATTTTTCGAATTTCTCAACATTTACTATAAGCGGTAGAAAAAACTTCGAAAAAATGACGAAAAAACGGCATTTTTCACGAAAAATGAAATTTTGACGAATTCAATTTCTACATTTCACGATAACTCAGGCAATTTTTTAGATAGAGACATGAAATTTTTTTTGAAGGTTCACATAGCTATTATATATATGTGGTAAAATTTTGGAACCGTTTTTTAAATTTTTCTACAAAATATTGAACATTGAATATTTCGTAAAATTCTCGTTTTTACGTATATAATGTTTGATAAAATTGTCAATTTTTGGTATTAAGGTCTGAAAATTTTATTGAAGTATACTTACATATTAATTAACATCATACTAAAATATTAGAAAAATCCCTAATCTAAATTTTTTTTTATAGTTGTTTTAAGTTGATATTTTTAGTTCAAACGAAAATTATAATCTGACTGAACTTCGCTCAGAATCGTTTTTTCGAATGCAATGGTTTATCATTGCATTCAAATTATAAATAAAATTAAACGCTATGGTTCGCACACCTGTATCCTGTGCGGCAGGAGTATCAGCTCTTTTTTATGATTACAATTACTATTTATTTTAATTAGTACACTGTTTCTAAATATTCAATACCATATAATGTAGAATATAAATTATTATTATTATTATTATTATTATTATTATAATTGTTATCTTTGTTCGAATAACATAAATTAAAATGTTCTTATTTTAACAATGTCACCCATATTATAAAAACAATAAAACAATTTTCAAAACGCAATATATTTCTCATGGTCTATTTGAAATGTTTAATTATAATATTTGCGCACCATAAACACGTTATTATAAAAAATAAATCTTTTTATTTATTTTTTTTATACTATTTTTAAATGCATAGCGTTTTTTACCTTTCATTTGAAACGAATGTAAGTATTAATTATTTTTTTATATTTTCTCGCTGCAGATTTAATATAAATATTATAATTATTGTGTCGGATTGATCTATTTATAAATTAAATTAAATATCTTCCTATAATTAAAATTATATAATTTCTAATTTGAAAGAAATCCAATGCGTAAACATTATACATATACATATTATGTGAACAAAACTAATTAACGATTTCTCGTTAGTAAAAAAGAAAAAAAGAAAAAGAAAAAACGTTATAATTAAAACTGTGATTTTTCTGTTAAAATGATTAAAACGAACTACCATCTGTCGATGGTACATATTATATGCTGAATAAACGAATTACGGGAAAAACTTTATATAGGTAACCTATAAGAACAAAAATAATATTTTCTTTTTACGCGGAGTTCTTAAAAAAACGACAGTCAAATAATATAAGTGAAAATCTAGTGGGTATAATATAAAAAACGTCTTCTTTCGTGAACCGAATCTTAAATCCGCGTATGTATAAATACAATTATTTACTTTTGTAAACCCGAAAAATATTATATAAAATGCGCTGCGACAAATCTTCCGAATCGTTTGAAAAATAAAAATTTCCAGACTAAATAATTATGATAAAAAGAAACTTGAATAATATTGTAATATTAATCGAGACTCGAGAGTATCGAAAAAAAGTGCGATTTACGTTTATAGTACTGATAGTAATAGTAATATAATACGATAGGTGCGTATATTGTTTTAAATCGGTTTAATTTATAGGGTAAAAATTAAAAACGTGACCGAAGAGTTGGTTAACCTAACCTATAAGCCTATAACCACGTGGTGTTTTGGTGTATTCTTATGTATTATTATAATATGAATTTAATCGTGTTGTGTGTATAGAAAAATAAACACAAAATAATATTATTTTACGATCTCGTATTTTTATATCATAATAATAATAATAATAATATTTTATCGTATACACACGCGAGGGATGGTAAAAAGATACTACCAACGACTTCGGCGCGGGCAACACGATTTTTACGATAATATTATAATGTTTTGTATATACGATATATTATTACGTCGTATAAACATTTCGACGACTGCCGTCCTTGAGAGTCTCCCCGTCACGACGAAGAGGTATTTACACCCTCCGGGGCCGATGGACCGCGGCGCGGTACAGCATCTCGTCATCTCGCGTCTCGTCTTTGTCCGCTCTGTGGAGAAAATAAAAATAAAAAAATATTTACATTTGAATAACAATATAATATTTTTACCCGTTATAACGTATTATATTATATAGGTAGGTACCTATAACAGGTATAACGTACCGTACTCATAAAATGCAGCACGAAGTCGCCGGGAGAAAAAAAATTACGAATTATATATTTTTATTTAAGTACACATGCAACATCGTTTCGGTATGTAATATTAGTAAATACATAACCGTATTATTATTTTATATAGTATGTAACTAAATGACCGCGTATGCACGTACAGGGTGCGTCACGCGAATAGATTCGGGGTAGATCGCGCGTATTATCGTACATATATACGTAAATATAATAATATATTATATTATAGTGTCGTGACCGCGGTATAGAAATTTACGCCGCCGCATAGGGATGGTACTGTGGTAGGCGTTTTTTTTATAATATTATGTAACACGTCCTGCTCAGCGGTAACGGCGGTATATAATTATTACGCGTTAGGTTATAACCTTATAGTTATATATATAGGTGCAGTATAATACACTATATATACCTACCTATAACCGCGCTTATACCGCGTTGCCTTTCGGTATAGTAATAAAATAATTATTATAGTAGGCATATACCTGTCACCATCATATAGATATAAAAAGTTCGAGTATACCTACGCGTATATATAGGATCGAACTACAGATTATAACGCGGTACTTGGAACGTGTAAATCGCGGTTAACCATAAAAATCGAGTAATCGCAGCAAAGGTGCTTATATTATTATTTATACTCGTACACAACGTATTATAATATAAATGAGTTTATATATATTATACTGTATTTATAATATTTTAGTTATCTCACGAGTCTGCAGTCGGTCGCTAATATTCGTATTCATATCGTTATAATATAATATTTTATACCTATTATATACCGTGTTTTCGTAGAATTTCGAAATTCTTACCATCGCCCGATTTATTCTCACGCCTCGAGTTACTTGCGTGATGTACAACACGCGGTATTATTTCGAACACTCTGTATGTCTGTATGTATATATAAACGTTATACCTATGAGGTATATATTATGTTTAGGTACAATAAACCGTTGAATATACAACCAATAACAATCTCATCGCGGGGATCGGCTCTTTTGTGCGCTGGTTCGCCTGGACGCCGTGCGAGGTCCCTTTCACGAATTGTAGAGATCGCGGAAAAAAAATCGTCTACCCGCGAAGAAAGAATATAATAATAATAATAATAATAATATGATATAAGATATAACAAAGAAAATAAACGCCGAGCGTTCGTTCGCGACCGCGGTTCAGTGTACTTATATAAATATATATGGATACCGAGGAGTATACCGCGGTATATAAATATAATATAATAATAATTTTACAATATTCCCGCCGCGTAAACACACAATAGTACCTACCGTATATAAATAATAATAATAATACGCATAAAGTATAATATTATGAGATTGATCCTCTCAGCAGAAAAAAATAAAAATAAAATAAATAATCGCAGCGCAATATTGATAATAATATCGATAATGTAGCGCAATTTTATTTCGCAGTCGGTCGTAACGTTCGACATACGAATTTTATATAATAATGTTTATACGGTATAATACTTCTGTGAAATGAAATCCGATACTTTATATAGTTTTTCGAGTGCAATCGTATAACACGAATATGGGAAGAAATATAAATAATTTTTTTTTGGAAATAATAATATATTCGGAGGATTCGTGTTACGCGGATTGCAGAAATATTATAAAATAAATGATATTATTATATTATTGTTATCGCGTTTTTATTTGATGTTACAAAAAAAAAAAAAAATAATATTTCGATCAAAATATATTATTAACACGCACAATATACTTGTAATTGTACAAGTTAAACAAAACCGAAAAAGACGCGTTTTATACAGCGTGCGTGCGAGCATACGTTTTTAATAATAATTACAGCCGAATGAGTCGTGATTTTTATTAATTAAAAAATATAATTATAATATTATATATTAGAGGTCGAGTATCGTCCATTCATTCGCGAAATAAAGACAGTAATTGTCGCATACTTTCGTACGATACGTTATTATGTTAACGTCAATATGACATTATTGTAAATATTCTTCATAAATAACGTTCAAATTTTTAGTTTATATTATAACATGATAACTATATAGTTCAAACTTTTTATACCATCTTAAAAATAAAATGTATATTTTTAGATTCGCTCGAAATTTAAAATTATATAAGTATTCCTAAAAAAAAAAAAAAAAAAAAAAATATTTCATTTCGTGGATTGAATAATATTTTTATCATTTTCAGATAATACAAGGTATATTGTGACACTCAATGTAGTGTACACTAAAGTAATGACAGTCTGATGGTGCATACTCTGAAGAGGGATTCTGCAATGGCTCCGAACCTCCTGATCACAAAGGCACAAATAACCACGTGGATATATCCAAAAATGAAAAAAATGAAATAAATATTAACATTTAACATGTACATATTTTATATTTATAAACGTGTATGATTACGAAGAATATTATTATTTATTTATATAGGTAGGTAACAAATAAAAGAATATCTATTAAAATATTAATAAAATACGAACAAGTATTATCGTATTATCGTATACTAATACATATTATAATTAAAATTGAAAAATGTATTCGCGTATCTCCCAATAATTAAAATATCGAAAAGCAATAAATATTAAATAATCATTTATTTCGGTTTATAGTTTTAGGTGTATACTCGTACTTAATAATATACAAATATTGAATTAAATAATTATTTATAATAAATTGTAGTAATAAATAATCGAAAATATAAAATAGTTAAAGTATAAAAAATATTATTATTTATTAAACTATGTCTATGAAATAGTTAATAATTGTAGGTAGTAATAAATAATCGAAATAATAAAATTAATTATATAATATTTAATGAATATTATTTTATGACGAAACAATATTATTAAACTAAAGCGATAAACGCGAAACGTTCAAATCAGCATATAGTTTGATGGTTTTCTTATATACTATAGTGCGTATAGTGTTACACTATATGTTGATAAAAATACAATATCGTTCTGTTTATGAAAATAAAAATTTACCTTATCAGCGAACACTTTACTATATAATATCCAATGCATAAACACGATTTTAGTTTTGCCTTGTTATTTTAATGTTATATATCTTACCAAATTCGGGCAACGAATGATTCAATTTTGTAGATTTAAATTATATTATCTTAGTCACCTACATATTAAAAATAAAAAAAACATTTACGTATTTGCGCGCGACCAACTGTATATGGAAAAATCAATTTTTATTGTTCGAAGAATTGTTTCGGTCATAAGTCATATAAATTATACGTAAGATTACAAAAATACATATTATATTATTTAATACATTGTATTGTAACTACCTTTATATGAGTATATTTCAAGTCATTTCTATTTACATTATATTTTCAAATTCCCTCTACAGTAAATCGTACCAGTTGTACCACACGATAGTTGGTTACAATTTATTTTAATTATATTTTTTTTTTAATTATTCCTACTCATAAAAATAAATGCGTGAAATCACTATACAAACGTGTTTTATTTTTATTTTGTATGCTACTAACCAACAAAAATTGTGTTTTAACTTTTAATCTTAATATAAACTATAAAATAAAATTATAATAATAAATCTTGTTTGTTTATCTATCAAGGTTCGCGGTATTTAAATGTTAACGTACGGTATGTGTAGTTTTTTCTTTATTTGCATGCACATATTGCAAAACCAACGATTATTATTATTTTAATTATATTACATATCGTGTAAATAAATCAAAATTTTTAACAAGTAGCAGTGAGTTAAAGAGCATTTTTTACTATAACAATTTATAAGTTTAAGAAATTAATTTTAAATCGATATCAATTTAATAAAGATTGCGGTATAATTAAGTTAAACTAATATAATAATTCAATATATTATTATACCCCACAGAGGAGGATTTTAATTTGAATAATATTTTCCACTTATATCTGTGCAGCAAATATTTTAATATTCATTTCAAATTTCACTTTCACGGTTAAACTAACTATAAAGTAGGTGACCTTTCTTATAACGTCGGTTCTCATGCGGTGATATTGCAAACGAATATAATAAAATTGTTTAAACTTGCTTAGGCATGCGTAAATTTATAGTTATTTATTATATTATACGCATTTGTTGGAGCGTGATAACAACCAAAACAACCGCGCGCATATCAGTGCGTGGTCCCCGTAGTCGAGGGCAGGGAGTTTCAGCGCGTACCATCTACAATATACCTTCCGTGGCTCTGATAAGAGATCGCGTGTATCTCCGGTGTGTGTCGTAAAATAAAAGGTGCAGTCGGTTGTACATGGCGCGTTCGCGTGTACGTTTTTTTTTATGGCCGTTGTGCCTTTTTGGGTGAAGTTACATTATTTTTGTTTTGTCGTCGCCATTGTTTACGTCGTCATCGGGACGACGTTCGGACTGACGTGGTGACACAACGTTTTTTTTTTTCTTACGTATTGGGCGGTTAGACGTCACTCTCCGACCGTTGTGTGTTTTTACGCTTTTAATCGTACGGTGGAATAGTGCGTGTGGTCGGGACTACCCTGTTCGCCATTGTTGACGTCGTCAGCGGGACGACGTTCGTATTGACGTGGCGAAGCGGGACGTGCGTCGTGACTCTTTTTTTTTACTACCTCGAACTATTCGTTGTTGGAAGTTCTCAGACGGATTGTGGCGTACACGTGATTATAGCCGTTGGCCGTGACGCTGCTACCATCGGAATATCGCCTTATCACTCCGGATACCAGGTCAGCGTCTTAGCGATTGAGGTTGTATTCATTGTTATCATTGTGATTATATTATTATTATTATTATATATGATAACGTACCTGTTCTGTACGTATTTATATTATTTTCATGTAGAACAAAAATTGTAAGGTTTATGTTATTACTATTATGCTATTTTGTATTTATATCTGATTAATATTATTATACAGTCCACTCGGTTTTTTTTTAACAACCAATCCGATTTGTGTTATATTTTTTATTATTATTATCATTGTCCATATCCAGCAAAAGTGTTTTAGTTAGGCAATACTCGGTCTAACAGACCAGATTGAGTTGCCGCTACA
>JAIUCT010000007.1:8058201-8068572 GCA_021307375.1 Tetraneura akinire
AGTTAGGCAATACTCGGTCTAACAGACCAGATTGAGTTGCCGCTACAGCATTATAATATATAAAACAAGTCAAGCCAGATGCTACGAACTTGAGTTACTTTTTAGTATACATTGACCTGGTTGGTTGGCGTTATTGAAATGAACAAATAAACACGCAGGTAAATCGTTTGTGCATTTTAATTCTCAAGTGATTATTAATCTACACATCGTCACACGCAAACGATAATTAAGATTATAATTATATGTTTATCTTTTTTCTTATCAAATAAGTTTTTTAAAATTTTTCAAATATTTTTTTCAAATTGTAATGAACACTAAAAACTTTTGTATTTTATAAGTTTACAACATTAAATATATATACCTTTCGAATAACGAGTAATTCTAAATATTTAATAATTAAAGGAGTTAGACAGACAAATTATATTATATATTTTTTTTAATTATGTAAATTTCATTCATTTAATATTCTTGTAAAAAAAAAAAATGTATATATATCGGTCATCAGCTGGAAAAAAAAACAATTTATTTACGTTCAACATTTACATGTTATAAAATACATATTATTATATAATACATTAAAGTGATAAAAAAGAAGTTAACAAACGTAATTTCACGGTTTAAGAGTCGAAACGCGTTTTTTCTTTTACTCTCTGCAAATGTATATTATTATTTCATTTTACAACCGTAAAACGCATAAAATATCACTCACAAAATTAAAATGGTTACTGAATGCATTTATGTAAGTATTTATTTATATTTTATGTAAGTGCAAATGCGTAAAATTCACGCTTATGATTATCGGGTATAACTGCATAAGTAATCTAATATGACTACATTATAGTCGGAGTAAACCATTCGGATTTTATTTCTAAAACGCTGTCAATTTTATAGTCGTGAAAATTATAAAAAAAAAAATAACATTTAATTTCGCCATGTGTGATTCGGATATATAAATAATGTTTAAAATTTTTTTTAAAAAATATATCGTATAGATTATGACGTATAGTATAATCATAAAATTCGATTTCATAAAATATGCATTGAGTGATAACCGATAATAAAGTATTATCCTAAACGGCTGTTTCTATTCGATTTATAATATTTTTCAATTAAATTAAATTAAATAGTTAAATATTGAAATCGTATTCGTAAAATAATCCTCGCTATATGACTCGATAAAATAATACTCGTAAGCATAATATCTGTACAACGTAAATTTATAAACTGTTTAAGATAACCTTTCTTCTTTTTATGGTAACTGCGGTATTCGTATGTTACGCCTACCCCCTTAGTCGTACGATATAAAAATTATACCTGTAAAAAATATTGATTTTCTTTTTAGGCAAATGTTTGCGTATACAAATAATACGAAGAAAAAAATTTACATTTGAACTGAATTATTGCTATTATCATGATTAATCATAATCATAAATATAAAAAAATATAAACATTATTATTTTTTTTTTGCGTGTGTGTGTGTGATGAAGTGTAATTAATAATTATTAAAGGATATCATTCCATAATTTAATTAATGTAAGATACGCATAAAATAATTAATTTCCATAGAATTTAATAATGTTATGTATTTAGGGTTAGATTAGACGAGGTATTTTTGTTGATATATATTATAGTATTAATACGGCTATTAAATCAATGGGTATAATTTTTAATGTTAGCATAAAAACGATAAAAGCGTCATACCAAAGACGTTTGGTTTAAAATAATATAAATTAATTTAACTTGGAAAATGTTACGGTTATATAACATTATATATATATATATATATATATATATTTAAAAATCTGTGAACAGATGGCTTTTGGTTATACTGAAAAAAAAAAAAAATGCGCGCAAAATTCGCTGTAAGTGCCAATTTATATCTCGTTTTAATGCTGTACGGATTATATTTATACGATTACTTTTGCGTTTTCAAAAATAAAATTTATGTACGTATTAAGTGTACGGATAATGATATGACGTAAAATGAACTCGGAACGATTTTTATCACGCGGACATTCGCCAAAAATCGTATACGAAACATCATCTTGTCAGAGACGATTTATATACAATATATACATTGCAGAGCAATAAACCATTCATATCATTTTTATTACGTATACTTCAAATTTTTTGTGGAAAAAATACATTCAGAATTAATATGAATAAATTTAATTACTTAAATTTGAATCGAACGTAATCGAGTCGGTAATTTTTTCATTAACGACGACCGAAACATTTAGTTATCATAATATTCATATACTCGTAACTCGTATATACATTTCAAATAATCTCAAATTTGGTTTCTCATTACTTCTTTTAACTTAACCTAACCTGAATTTAACGTATCGTATAAAATAAGTGTAATATCATGTACAGACGGCAATAATTATCAAATTTTTGTGTAAACTGTGAGTAAAATGTCGGAAGGATGTTTGCTGACTTGCTGTAAAATGTTTCGCTGTAAATGTATAAAACGATACTAGTTTGTTCGAATCGTGAAATATAATTATTAAGTACCTACTGCGTAACAACTGACGGGGCTTATAATTATAAAAATAATAATTCGTACGAAATTCTTTCGTGTTATATAATAGTACTCATGGTCATGATGTACAGACAGCCAGGACAAAGCAGACGCGGGGAAAATGGCGATTAAAATTAAGAAAAATAATAAATATTTATTATGTATTATACTTATATAGGGTACGATTATATTATATTATTATGTAGTACGTACGTATTTTGGAGAGAAAAAAAAATACGATATTACATTAATATTATAATAGGCACATCCTGTTATTTTTTTCATTTTTTCATTTTTTGTGTCAAACGACACGTGTTTCGCGTCCGTATATATACAATATATTATATTCGGTTTATCGCGTTATATTACACATTATATTCGCCCTCGCGCGACTTTTACCGTTTCATTCGCCGCATTATACACACGTTTGTACGACGACGGAGGTAACAGCGGTATATTATACAGAAAAAAAATACGTCTCGTCGCATTGTTTAAAATTAATAATACGCGGATGTGATAATATTTTCATAATAACACGCGTACCGCATATAATATATTGTATACCTTGGTATATAATTTCGTAATTTTTCGGTATACAAAACGCGTCGCCCCGCGTACAGGGCGACGCGCGGAAATCGCGCGATCAGCCCCATCCGTCGAAACGGCGTTTCACTCCTTATTTTTATATATATTCCGAGATCACCCTGTACACTCTATAACTTGTATATATTATATCATTATTATTATCATTATTTTTACTCGCGCGCGCAGACGTCAAACGCGGTCCAGGTGGTTTGTCTTGTGCCACCGCTCGTGTGTGAATATATACGCACACTTGTACGCAATTATTATTATTATATAGGTATAAACTCGCGTACATATAAGTTGTAATTTCCTAGCAGGCGAAATTTTTGCTCTCCCCTCACGCGAGAGGCCGTCTCGTGTCTGACTATCAAACATATTCTATCACAACCTCGCGTAATAATCGTCGTAATCGTAATAATAATAATATAATATCATATATATATACACACACAACGCGAACCCAGCCCATCTGGTCGATATTTTATTGTTATTATTATTATTATTATTATTATTATTATTATTATACTCGGTCAACGGATATCGTATACATATATAATATAATATGTATACAGTCGATCGTTTATTCCACCTGGCGCGAAACCGTTTGTGCGAGCACACGTGGTTCTCCCTCATCCCTCTTCGTCTTTCATTTTCGATCTTTCGCTCTTTCTCGTCCACTTTTCCTCGCGTTTTTATTTTATTTATTTTTTCCAAAATACCTACACCCCACAATACACGCACAATATCATCGTTATTTATGAAAATATACGTAAGGGTATACGATGTCGACGACCAAAAACGCGTCCTGCGCGATCGTTCGTTCATTGTGTCCGGCGCGGGGCACGTATTTTTAGCGCGAGGAAACGGGCAGATGTCCTAGCGAGGTATCGACACACGAATACATATATTAATATAATATGTGACCCACCATACGTTGTTATTATTTATTATTGAACGAACGAGGGACGAATTCGCGAGAGGAGTACACGTATACTATTATAATATTATACTCGTAATATATTATTATCGTCTCGTGGCCGATTTAATGATAATATTATTATTGTTGACCGGATGTTATAAGACGCTTATGACGTTTCCGAAAGACGTCGCCAGACGTGCGAAATTCTTTCGATTCATACGATATGTCTAGGTCTCTAGGTAATAATACTTATAACTTAAAATTTTTACCTAAGATAATAACCATTTTGGTTTATACTCTAGGTATATAATTATTTTTTCCAATAAATTTAAGGTTTTTATTATTAATTTTTAATTTTGACCGTAAAAATAAAAAATACGTTAACGTTAATATATAATATTAAATATTATAACTATATACACAGACCCTTCAGAAATTCAGAACGCAAAAATATTGCGTAGGTACAAGACGTTAAAGTCTCCGGAGAAATAATCAACATTGATTTCAAACAAAACGTTATGAAGATTGTAAGGTATTAAGAAAATGATTGCGTTAAACCATTTATGGTGATCCAATTAACCGACATATTTATAATTATGATATATTTCTCAATATTCAAAATATGAGTATAATAATAAAAATTTCGTATAGTGTCATATATACATCCGACGCACTTTTGCTAGGAATGTAAGAAAATAAAACGGCTTCTGACAAGTTCACGTCGTATACCTGAATAATGTAATATATTACATAGAAATCCATATATATTATTATTATATGTCCATGTATAGGTACCGGGTATGTGGTTACGTATACGTGCAAATAACAGCTAGACGTGCGTATACTACTATACGAGCGAATTCTTACGAACGTACGCGTGTCTTTGACGTATTACCTATATATACACTTACTACCTTGCGAGCTATTTTCAATAAAAGGGAAGAAGAGAAAAAAATAAATAACGGGAACTCGGATGAAAACAAATTCACGCGATTTTATAAAAAATATAAAATTCACTACATATAGTACATATTATTATAGTTATAACCTCTTGTAAATTGTTTTTATCTTATTTTAAATTTCAAAATTATTATCATACCTAGTTATAAGTTATACTTATAATATATTATATACTATATAAGTAATATATTTTATTTTTACTATAATAGTATAATATATTATACATTACAGTAAGAGTAAAATTTGCCACCTCTACAAATCATATTTTGGAAAAATCGTAATTTAATATTCGAAAAATAATTTTTTAAATAATGATGAACATTGGAAAATCAAAATATTTGACTTATAAACATTTACCTATACTCTTCACTCGCTCACTTCGTAAGTTGTACGCAGTACACCCTTCTATATTATAACACAATTGTTATTATAATACGAACATTTGGAATATGTTATAACTATAAGTACCTGCTACTGTAAACACACATAGTGTATATTATGTATAGAACGATTGATTTATTAATTTTTCAAATCTTTTCACGAATTAACGTTAGTTCAAGGATAAATCTCCAGCTGATATGGTCGTACGGGTGGGTCTTCTTTCGTATATAATATACAATACCATACATAATATATACGATACAGTGTCCTTTTCAATAAGATTAAAATATGATTTATGAGACTCTCAGAGATGGAGTAAAATAATATATCATAATACGAAGAAGAATTTGTTTCATATTTGACTTTTTCCTTCCGACCAAATAAACTCGAACTCGTACATGGTATACATAAACATAATATTATTATAAACTATAATATATACGTATATTTATTTATAATAATTTCAATTACATGTTTGATTTATAATATAGTCTATCGTTTCACATACAATTTTTAAATCGTTATTTATTTATAGTTCACGTATTATATTGAAATAATTCATGGTATATTATAAGTCATCAGAGACGAAAAAACGAATCATATACCATATACGTATACGTATCTCGCCTGATCTAATATAATAAAATCACGTGTATATAATAATAAATAGCTCGGCTATTGCGCTATAAACGTTTATCTACCTGTATATTATATTATATATATATATATATATATATATGTGTATAACTATTAACCGCGGTATAAACCTAGGGGGATAAATGGGAGGACGAGGGAGATTTTTCCAAACCTCCTTGTCAAAAAGTATATTTGTGGAGTGTGTATGTATAATATATGACATGAAAATAAATACACACTGTTCGTAAGACGGTATTTTCGTCCGAGACCGCACCGTCGGTCGGGTACATTATAAGACATAATATTAATACAAAAACGATCCACTCGTCTATATATCACATGTACCTATGTATAACGGTAAATTATCGGCGTGAATGGACGCGAGAGGAACGCGCGTTTCAGCAGAAAATGCGCACGTCTGTGTGTTCGGAGGATAAAAGAAAAAAAAATATTCCGAAATGCTCGTATATAAAACGTCGGAGAATATAATACAACACGCGTTGTTATATTCGTCACACGCGCGAATAATTCCGAACAAAAAGGTGGGACCACGTGTATAATAAAATGTATACTTATAATATGCTATAACGTGTCGTGTTATAAAATGCACGTATCGAGGGAGAACGACGTTCTGGGTACATTTTATTATATTATTACAAAATTCGCCCCGATAATTCAAATTTCTCTGAATAATGCTCTCGTATCGACCGAAATCGAAATAGTACGCCGCGAGTGCGCACCCAAATGTGTAAATCGTTATAAAACGACCGTATTATCATAATAATATAATAAAAATGTATAGGTTTATCGTATATTATTATATACACAGTCCCCGCAAAAAGGACGAAGACCATCATCATTCTCTTTGGAATTTTTCAAAACGTTTTATATCGTTGGATGTATACTACCTAATAAATAATAATATTAATGATGAGCGTTTATGATCCATATTTTCGAATAATATACCTACCTGTACCTATATGATTCATATTATTATGTAGACAAATAATTTGATACAGCGAAATAATATTAAAATTTAAAAATATTAGAAATATTCTAATTAATTATAGTATTTAGTTATGAAAACAATATTATAATAATATTTATTTGGAGTAAATATTGGAGTGAGATTTGTTTACTCGATTTACGGACAAAAAAGGAAATTCGGGCATTGCGCAGTTGCACAATGTTATTGTATACTTTGGGAAAAGTAGAAAATATATTTTGAAATTACGAGTACATAAGTTATATTTTTTAAACGATTAAGTTTTTGAGTGTTTCAAAAAATCTAAGTAGTTTAAATTTTTCAAGTGTGTAAGGGATAGCTCACTTCGTCTACCGGCTTCACTCACTTTCTCCTTTTCGTGAGTATGGGACTACGCCCAAGGGACTAAAAAATACCAACCTGATACTGCGGTGCAGATATTCGGGGGTTTTGTATGACCTAAAACCAAGCTTCACGACTGCAGTGTCACACATTAAATTAATGATCGATGTCTACAATGCCCGATTACGTACTTTGCCCGTAACATATACATGATGGGCGGATATTTGGTCATATGTGTGGAGGCTTGACATTTTTACCTTGCTCATTATTTAACTTTTACACTTTAACCAATTTCTTACCATTTCCTAATTATATGTTTGAAAAATTAATTAGCGTGTATTTCAAAGGGATTGAAATCTTCAGGAGGGTGCTTAGATATGTTATGGGGAGTCCCTCAAAGTCCCATCCAATATCCGCCTATGCTTAAACATAATATATATTTTTTAATCTTATATACTTATGCCTTTGTGTGTATAAATATTCAATAATAATTATTCGACTAAACTAAAATCAGCAAAATAAATGTATAACGTTTCATTTTAATTGGGATTTTTCTCGTGTGTTAATTAATTATAATATTATATATTATTATTCAAATTATCTATCTCGTATTAATCACGATTTGCATAATTCACGATTAAACGATCGACAACTAATTTATTTAGTCGGGTAACCGTATTATACTTGCATGTTGGTAGCTAAATATTATTTTGGTTACGGTACAGTGTACGCTATAACGCTCCTATATTATATTATATTTTTCAATTAAATGCAATATAATTGAAACGTTCTTAATTAATATTTTTGTTTCCTTTTTGTTTTCCTATAATCGTATTCACTCAAAATTATAAAATCCGATATCTGTATATTATGACATTACGAGTATTAAGCGCATGTTTTATTCGTATATATACGTGCTGCTTCAGTTATACATTTCTAAAATAATTTAACTAACACGCGAGTACATTATATCATACATTAAATTATATTAATACGTAATTATAAAACCTAACGAAATTTAAGTATATCCACGCATTTATACCATTTTATACATTGTCCTTGAGCGAATTACAAATCTCAGCCAATTCATAGTATATTCGTCTTTCAAGGTTTTGTATATATTATTTTCGGGTTGTAGACTGTGTTTATAGCCGAACGGTATTTTAAAAAAGTTAAAAATATACTAATTTTAACGTTAAAAAAATAAAATAAAAACTAGTAAAGGGCATCATCATATCATTCATCGTGACGTATAAAAACGTCTAAACGAATTAGTTTAAAATCATTTTTTTTTTTTTTTAAGTTTATAATAATTCTGCTTTTTTTCCAACACTTGACACGCGGATACTATATATATATATATATTATATCGAAATTTCGACTATTTTCTTTATTTTATAGTAAAATACTAAAATATAATATTTATTACGTTCGATATACAAATATACAATTGAATTTTATACAGCGATGACTGTAAAAGTATAAATCAATAAACTATTATGTACGATTTTTGACCGATAAAATTTAAAAGTAAATAATAATATTCAATTCCATATCGTTTTTGTACGTTCGAATTCCAGTCACGTCGCCTGGATTCACTTATATATTATTATTTAATTTATTTATTATTGTCGAATTTAAGACCTCCTATAGTCCTATTCTAAACATAATGGCAAGCCCTAACCCTTTTATTATGTACATTGAATACACGGGATATCGCAATAAAACTCTTTTTTTTTTCTTCGTCCGTATATTATCATGCGGCCGGCGCGGTAAAATATTTCCTTTTCGGCAAACCGCATTATTTTTCGTGGAAATATAAATATTACAATACTTTAGTCTCACAATCCGTGGCGTTTCTATATACAGTTCGAAGACGACGAGTTTATTGCCTCTTGGCGGTGTCGTGTGATTTAATATATTATTGTATAACACATAATACGAATCAACTCACAATTAAGACGGATTTATTATATTATTATTTATGAGGGTGTTATGTTATATATGTAAAAGCGTTTTTCGTGTCGACCGTCTTAAACCCTGTAGTGATGAAATTTTCATGGGGACAGGACGAATATAATACAGTCAATTGTTTAAATAAATGCACCATAAATAGAAAAATATTGCGCTCTAAATTTGATATTTATAATTTATGAATAAATCATTCAATATAGAAAAAAAATTTATGATTTAATTTTAAATATAATATTTCATTAAATAAATCTTACTATCCCGTATATTCATATAATATGCGGTATAATTTATAGTATTAGGAATTAGGTACATAATAATTGAAACTGCGAATATTTTATTATTATGTATTTATGTCGGGTTTTCAATTTTACAGATAAATATTATAAATTTGTATTTACAGCTGAAAAAGTTATATAAAATATTATTTAACGTCCATATAAATTAGGGAGCGAATCAAATTTTAGACGTATGCCTGAATTCAACGCTGGTCTTACCTCATACCTCATACCTTATACCATATTATTATAATGCTCTTCAATTTATGTTATCAACCAACTATATATACCTGCAATATTATACTCGGGGCTATCATGAAGTTTGAAGTCACCGATTTTTTATCAAAATGAATATCGATAATTATACGATAAATACCCGGTAAACGGTAGTAACTTGCGGTAGAAACGTCGTCGGAGTAATACCCGCGCTTCCGGCGATTTCAGTCGTCTGACACGTGGTTAACCAAATAAATGTGTGTTGCGTTGCGGATATAAGTTACGTTTTCAAAAACGAAACATAATTTTGTTATATTGTGCAAACGTCCAATAGAGAACGTCGCGATGGGTGGTACAATATAAATATATATAATATGATTTATTATTATTCTATACGTTATAGGGAAATTTCTCAAAAATTTTATACAATAACACAATGTCCACATTGAACGAAAAAATGTATATCGTAATAATAATAATAATAATAATGATCCAAAATCCAAATGGAAGTCACACACGAGTTGTGCAATAATAATAATAATAATAATAATAATAATAATAATAATAATAATAA